>PVLD010000280.1:0-155255 GCA_004027595.1 Dinomys branickii | reverse complement strand
TTCCCTATCTTTTTAAAACTTGGAAAAACTCTACTCTTGGTCAACTTGCTAATGGATTTCCTAAAAACTCAGTTCCTCTATTAAATATGGAAAGTTTAGCTTTATACACGATTAACCTTACATACAATTCCCTTGGTCTTCACTTTAGATTCATTTTCACAAGACAGTTGTGTACTGTTGGGCGTGGTGGCACACACCTATGATCCTAACACTGGGGAGGCTGAGGCGGGAGGATCACTGAGAGTTTGAGGACAGCCTGGGCTACACAGTGAGTTCCAAGCCAGCCTAAACTACATAGCGAAACCTTGTCTCAAAGCAAGCAGACAAAAACCAAGCCAATTATATGTTGAATTCATTCATTTTTAAAAATTTTATTTTTGCAATACTTAAGATTGAATTCAGTCTTTGCACTAAGTCTATATCCCAGCACCCACCCTGCTTTATTTTGAGGGGGGTACTTGGGATTGAACCCAGAGCCTTTCTGCTGAGCAACATCCCTGGCCCATTTTATTTTTAATTTTGGGACATGTCTCATTAACATGTTGCACTGCCCAGGCAACTTCTGTCTTAGCCTCCCAGAGTACTGGGATTATACATGTATGCCACCATGCCCAATTTAAAATTTTTAACTTTTTAATTTTTCTTGTGGTGCTAGATAATAAACCCAGGACCTCGAGTGTGCTAGGAAAGCACTCTACCACTGAACTATTCCCCCAACACTTGTTCTTCTTTTTTTAGCTTTTTTAAACAAAAGGAATAAATGTATAATGTACAGTAAGATAAAATAGAGAAGCAAAAAGAAGACACTTTTAAACTGTTTTTCTCTTGCCACTCAGAGAAATATCTGAAAATATAAGTATCTAAAAGTTTAGCTTAGCCGGGCATGGTGGCACACACCTATAATCCCAGCACTCTGGAGGCTGAGGCAGGAGGATTGTTGGGAGTTCAAGGCCAGCCTCCACTACAAAGTGAGCTCAAGGCCAGCCTGAACTGCATAGAGAGACCCTGTCACAATAAGACATACACAAAAAAGTTTAGCTCTATATATTATGTTAGATCTCTGTTGCTGTGACAAAATATCCAAGATAAACAATTTAAAAGGAGGGAAGATTTATTGTGGCTCATAATCTTGAAAGTTTCAGTCCACGATCTCTTGGCCCTGTCATGTTTGGCCTGCGGTGAAGCAGAACATCACAGTGGGATATGTGTGTGGAGCAAAACCGCTCACTTCATGGTGGCCAGGGAGCAAAAGAGAGTGGGAGGAAAGGGAATGGGGCAGGGGCAACATCCGCTTCAAATGCATGCTAACAGTGACTTCATTTCCTTTCCCTAGGCCCTACCTCCAAAGGTTCACCCACCTCCCAGTAATATACAGGGTGGTGACCAAGTCTCTGACACATGAGCTGTGAAGGATATTTATGATCCAAACCATAACATATATAAAACTTAATGATTTAGTGGCACTAACACTGAAGATCTACTTCCATTGATGATGTTGTAAGCACTATACTAAGCAACTTTATTGCCATTGTCTTATTTAAACTATACTAAACCTTGAGAATTAGGTTCTAATTTTACCCTAGTTTTTCAGATTAGTAAAGGAAAGCTTCGAGAGGTTAAGTAATCAGGTCCAGAAGAGAGTACATCTTAATTCTATCTAACTACAAAACTTATGTTCATAACACTTTGTTATAGCTTCTCAGTTTTTTCCCCAAATACTTTTTTGATAAAAGCAAATGTCATTTTAAAAACTTTCATATTCATAAAAGTCATCATATTCTAGTTATTAAAAGACTAACCTGCTGGGCATGGTGACGCACGCCTGTCATCCCAGCACTCGGAAGGTGGAGGCAGGAGGACCGTTGGAAGTTCGAGGCCAGCCTGGGCTACATAAGTGAGTTCAAGGCCAGCCTAAACTGCATAGGGAGACCTTGTCTCAAAAAAAAAAAAAAAAGACTAACCTAAATTATCTATACCTCTGTATAATTCTTTTGAAAGTTTTTTTTTGAGGGGGGGGGCTGCTGGGAAGTGAACTCAGAACCTCACACTTGCCAGGTAGGCGCTGTACCACTGAGCTAACCCCACCATCTCTGAAAATTTTTTTCAAGTTTGTTTCTCCAGGCAAAAATTTTAAGATCTAAAAGAAATATACATGAATCAAATTATTTTCCTATGAAATAAAACAGTGGATGTTAGCAGTAATTTGCCTCATTTTTAAACTGGTACTATCATCAGAGGGAGGGCTGATGCCTATTTTCATAAAAACACACAACACCATTTCTGATTAAAATGTCTATGACATTATAGTCAACTGTTACAGTTGAAAAATAAAAATTTTCAGCTAAATTGCTGTTTATGATTTTATTACAATGGAATAAAAATGTGGCCTGGTAAGAAAGAGTAAAGAACGAGATCATGGAATGATTGGAATGATAAGAGTGGGAATCAACTTAAAGGCTATCCAGCCTATCTCCTGTATTTTGGAGATGAGAAAACTGTGAGTTATGGCCACAGTGTGAAAGGTTTCTTTTCCTTTTTTTTTTTTTTTGGCAGTACTGGGGATCGAACTCAGGACCTTGTGCTTGCCAGGCACATGCTTATTCCACTGAACTATATCCCCAACCCTTTTTCTTTTTTTTTTGAGACCAGGTCTCACTATGTAGTTTAGCCTGGCCTTGAACTTACTATGTAGTCCAGGATGGCCTCAAACCCATGGCAATCTCCTGCCTCAGCCTACCCAGTACTGGGGTTATAGGCCTGTGCCACCACATCCAGCTTTAAGGGTTTTTGTATTTCTTAAGTAATCATAGTCCCCAAAGTCTATGAATAAAAGTGTGCAAAGTGTCTCATTTGGTAACTGAGGCACTCTCGTAAATATATTTAAACAATTTCCAAAACTGTGTAACTAAGGGGAAAAAATCAAAATAAAGATATAATATCTGATACATAAAAAGTGCTCGAATAAATATTTGCAAATGAACACATGAAGAAAAGATTTCATTGCTTTCACCTTGAAAGTTCCCTCATTGTCATTAAATTTGTATTTTATATACAGTCATATGCTATGAATATAATTTGTGACTTTGTTTTGTGCTTGAGTTACAGTGTCAATATTTTTTCCACGTTGTTATAACCTTTAACCTTTATCTATTTATTTATTTATTTTTGTCTTTTTGAGACAGGGTCTCACTCTGCAGGTCAGGGTGGGCCTTAAGCTCACTTTGTAGCCCAGGCTGGTCTTGAACTTGCAATGATCCTCCAGCCTCAGCCTCTTGAGTGCTGAGATTACAGTCTATCTATAACCTTTAAAATGGTATAAACCTCTTATAACTTTTTAAGCACCTATTGAAATTACATTTTTGAACCTGATTCCAAAATGACTGTTAACATTTTAACAGGAGTGGATCCAGGTTTTGAGTAGAATTAATTAGTTCAAGGAAAATAAATGTACAGAAATATATTACTGTTTCAAATTTTACAAAATAAGCCTGGTATGGTGGCACATGTCTGTAATCTCAGCACTCGGAAGGGTGAGGCAGGAGGATTAATATGAATTTGGGGAAAGCCTGGGCTACATAGTGATTTCAAGGCCAGCCTGAACTACATAGTGAGAACCTGTCTCAAAAAATAAACAAACAAACACAGACACCATCTTCACCCTGGTTCTGATGTAGCTTGAATGTTTCTTAAAGGTTTATAAAAATTTTAGGAATACGTATCACTTTTGAAAATGTTACAAATACATTTATTGGACTGGAGATACAGCTCTGTGGTAGAGCACTTGCACGGTATGTGCAAGGCCCTAGAGTGGCCCTTCAGTAACACACATACACACACACCAAAAGAACAATAAAAACTTTTATCTAGTTGGATCTGGATTCTAGTTCAACCTCCAGTACAAATTTAATGGCTTCTAAATTATAGGCAAATCTTTTATTTTATCCCCCCTTGTATTGGGGAATTGAAGTAAGGCCATCACATAGAACTATACACCTACGCCTTTTAAAAATTTTTTTAGGCAAGGTCTCATTAATTTGCCCAGGCTAGGCTCAAACTTGCAATGCTCCAGCCTCAGCCTTCCAGAGTGCTGAGATTACAGACAGCTGCCACCATGATTGGCTATAAACAAGTCTCTTACATCTTCAGTCCTCAAATTCCTCATTTGCAGAAAGTGCTTATTATATATCTCAAAGAACTTACCTATATTCCAAAAATGAAGATATAATACTTGGTACAGTTTCCAACATTTAGTAAATACCCAGTATGAACTACCATGGTTATAATGATAGTCAAAACATTAACCTAACATTAATAGGAATCTCTTGTCTTTTCCATTACAACCTCCCTCATTGACTGTAGGTAGAATACTGTGTAAAATGAATTTCAAAAGGATGTGCATATTAAGATTCATTTTGGTTTGTCTTTTTGAGACGTCTAGATATTTGGAAGAATTGCTTGAGCCCAAGAGTTCGAGGTGGGGCAACAACTCATAAAATAAAAAAT
The DNA here is from genome assembly GCA_004027595.1 of Dinomys branickii. Taxonomy (NCBI): domain Eukaryota; kingdom Metazoa; phylum Chordata; class Mammalia; order Rodentia; family Dinomyidae; genus Dinomys; species Dinomys branickii. The sequence continues at coordinate 150,752 of PVLD010000280.1, read as the reverse complement.
AAAATTTCATTTTGAGAAATAATATTTTTAGGGTTAGGGATGGAGCTCAGTAGAACTACATACCCAAGCCTTTATAAAATTTTTTATTTGAGATAAGATAGAGCACTTGACTATCATGTGCAAGGCCATAGGTTTGATCACTTAGCATGGCAAAAGATACATTAAGATAGTTTTTATTGGGAAAGTAATAACTATATTACAGAACATGTGAAAAATAGAGAAAAACGCCTATAATTTCACCATACTCATGGTATATTTTCTTTTTATATTTTTTCTCTACTTAAGTTTTTTGTTTGTTTAAGTAAGTGTCAGCGTCAGTTGCCCAAACTGAACTAGGTTCAAACTTGTAATCCTCCTGCCTTAGTCTCCCAGAGTGCTGGGATTACAAGTAGAAGATTCTGTTTTATAAAAATATGCTTGAAACAAGTAGGATCAATTTCTTTTAACAGAGGTTTGGTATTATGGCATGATTATAATGGTATATTTCAAATGCATGGCAAGTCTCAAGTACATTTTACGTACAACTATTTTAGAAAAATCAAGTAAAAAGGTATGTGTTTACTGCTATATTTACATTCTTTTAAAAAATCTGTGGTTTTCAAGGTTATTATTCTAACATACATAGAATTTAATAGTCTGCATTTTCTGACATTATATCACAAGCCTTTCTCCATACTATTACACACAAGGAAGATAGCATTCATAACTAGATTTAGTTTAATTCAGTATAACTGTAAATAAAAAAACTAAGGCACGTTGAGGTAATGATAAGTGAAGAACACTAAGTGAACATGTTTGGATTGCATGCAACTACAATGTAGGAAATGTAGACCAAAAAAAAGGTTAGAACCCAGAAATTCTAACCTTTCAACTAAATGGGTAAGTTAGCAAAAAAAAAAAAAGCATCACCATAATCCTAAATTGTATATGTATTTTTTTTAATCGATGAGAAAGTGGTGAGACACTGCTCAACAGCAAAGACTTCTTTACATGATATTATTATTATTGAGGTTTTAGCTCTCAAAATTGGGTAAATTACCCCAAAAGGGGTTCTTTAAAATTTAACAAGGCATTGCAAATCCTCACTTAATAAAATGAGTCAGGTCTGGTTATAGTTTTTTCCAGAGTTGGTGGCATTTGCAGCTGGAAATAGGCTTTTATGTTTTAAATGTTTTTGCCGTGACATTCATTAATTTCTTTCTTTCTTTTTTTTTTTTTTTGGTCTTGAGCTCACTTTGTAGCCTAGGCTGGTCTGGAATTTGCAAGGATCTTCCTGCCTCAGCTTCTTGAATGCTGGGATTATAGGCGTGCACTACCATGCCGGCACTAAAAAGGAAAGTTCTTACACATGAATGAATCTTGAAGACATTATGCTAAGTGAAACAGGCTAGTCACAAAAACACAAATACTGTATGATTCCACTTATATAAAGTACCTTTAAAAGTCAAAATTCATAGAGACAAAAAATGAAAGCGGAGGCGCGGGGAGGATGGAAAGGGGTTATTATTTAATGGATATGAAGTTTCTGCTTCGTAAGATGAAAAAATTTTAGAGATGAGTTAGTGGTAATGGCTACACAAAAATATAAATGTACTTAATGTCTCTGAGCTGCATATTTTACAATGGTTAAGAAGGTAAATTTTGTTTTACCGTAACTTAAAAATTTCAATATTACATATATTGAGAAAGGAGCATTATATGTAAATATTCTAACAAATTATAAAGCAAATATATGAATGACCACCATCTAGCTCAAGAAATAATATATTAATAATATGTACTCTTGTGTCCCTCATCACAATCCTTTTCTTCCTGAGTAACCACTACCATGCCTTTAACCTTTTATTTTAAAAATCAGACTGAGATGTTACAATGCAGGGTAGGTTAGTCGACACAACAAAACCTGTTTCTTTAAACCCCTATATTTTTTGTAAATGCAGGAAAAGCTTACAAACTTTAAAAGCGTTTTTTCTCTCCTTTCTTCTCTCTTAAAACTTCATATTCTCAGACCTATTTTGGGTCCACAGTTGACCTCACCTGCAAGAGTTTAATTAAAAAAAAAATCTTCAGTGTAGATTTTCATTCCTTCCTCTCTCCCTTGCCTCCAACTACAAAGAAACAATGATTTAAACCCTTTGTGCCCTTTTAGAAAATTACACAGATACCCCATTGTGGAACCCTATAATCCCTTCGTGGAAAGGAAGAGATTAGCATATGAATACAAAGCAAAATGAATCCAGAATACAAAACGATCTACTGAATTGTGAAGCTCTTGTATTATTAAAAATGTATTTATTTCCTCTTTTTGTATTGCCCCTTTAGTGGTCCCAGGTTAAGGGAATTGAGCTTCCATTCTGGTTACCAGGAAAAGGATTTAAAAAAAAAAAAGGCAACAGATTCTTCTAGGAAGTGCAAAACCAAGAGACTGCTTCTAGCGCCAGCGGAATCTGCTACACTCGACCTGAGCTTGCTTGCCGGCAAGGAATGTAGAAAGTGCTGTTCGCAGACTGCGTGGTGAAGGAAAAAAGCAACAGAAGAGAGAGCCATAGTGCTGACGTTGAAGGCCCGGCCCTGTGAGGTTGCACAGGGTAAGTGGCGTTGGCCAGGAGGCAGCGGCGAAGGGGAAGGAAAGAGGATTTGGGCTAGGGGCGGGGCCTGCGGCACAGCGTGGCTTCTGATTGCTGGAGCATAGCTGTCAATCTCGCAGAATCGCTCTGTTAACCAGTGCGCTGGCGAGACGCGCTCAGATATACTGAGCAAGCCCAAGGAAGCAGTCTCAGATCCTGACGGTGCAGCAGCCCGCAGCCTCAGCTAGGGAGTCCCAGCCGCTTTCAATGGAGGAGAAGCCCGGCCAGACACAGCCTCAGCACCATCACAACCACCACCATCCGCACCATCACCCTCAGCAGTCGCAGCAGCAGTCGCACCATCACCACCATTATTATTTCTACAACCATACCCACAACCACCACCACCACCACCACCACCAGCAGCCTCATCAATACCTGCAGCATGGAGCCGAGGGCAGCCCCAAGGCCCAGTCAAAGCCGCTGAAACATGAGCAGAAACACACCCTCCAGCAGCACCAGGAAACGCCGAAGAAGAAAACAGGTCTGGGAGGAGGCCGGGTGGGGGAAGGGGATGGGGGGTGGGGGACGCGGGGTGGGGGTGGGGCTAGGTCTGGAAGGCGCGGACGGACGGGGTCGAGTGCGCGTGTGTCCCACGGGCCCGGGGATGCCCCCTTTCATTCTCCCCGAGCTCGCCCCGGCCAGCAGGGGCCGCGGCGCCCTCTCCTTCCCGTCGGCATGGGAGAGGCCGGGCCAGGCCGGCGTGACCTTCCCGGCCCCCGCCCCGGCCAGCGCGAGACCCGCGGGTCGGCCTCGGAAGTCCGAGCTTACTAACGCGTTCTCGCTCACCTTGCTGCGGCCTTGGTGTTCGCGTCATTTGGATTCCCGGAGATTGGGCGATTCGCCCCCCCCCCAAAATCTCTCAGGGCGGAACTCGGAAAGGCCTGGCGAGCGGCGGGCGGCGGGGGGCGGGCGGCGTCGCGAGGCCGCTCGCGGGCGGCCAGGTGGGCCGACCCGAGGACGCGTCCTGCTCGCCCGCCGCCCCGAGCCCACCTGTGGCCTCCTTCCTTCCCCGTCTGAGGTGGGGGCGGCCGGGCCCTTGGTCTGCCGGGTCATTTCCCCCCCTCCAGGCCTGCTCGGGCGCCGGGCCCGCGGGCCGCCCCGCCGGCTGCTCCCGAGGCCGGCGCCCCGGGTCCGCTCCCCCGGAGCCGGCGCGGCTGGAATGTTCTCTCCTCCTCGCGGGGCCGCTTCCTGTCCGCCATGTTGGAAGTCGATTCCTGTCACCGACTCGGGCCCACTGAGGAGCGGAGGGGGAGGGTGCCGCGGGCCCGGCGGCGCGGCCCGGCCCAGCCCAGCGGCCGCCCCGGACCCCGCCGGCCGCCCCCGCCCCGGCCCCCGCAGGGCGCCGCGCCGCCCCTCCCCCCGGCCCGCGGTTGTGTAACCCGGTGGCGGCCGCGCGGCCCCGGGCGGGTCCCTGGGGTGAGGGGCGGGGGCGGTTGGGGTGGGGGAGGGAACGGCCACGAGGGGAGCGGCCTGCGCCAGGCCTCGCGCGCCGGCGGCCGCGTTTCCCGCTCCCGGGAGCGGCGGGAGGCGCGGGCGGGCTGGGCGGGGAGCCGCACTCGCGGCGGAGCTGAGGGGAAGGAGGCCCCGGGCGGCGGCCTCGGGCCTCCGCGGAGCAGGAGGGCTGGGGGCGGCGGGGCATCCATTTGGGGTAGAGGCGGCGCCTGAGGCCGGGTGGGGTACCCAGCGGGAACCGAGCTCCGGGTCACGAGTTTCTCGGCCACAGGATCTTCATATCCTGCCAGGTTCGCTCGCGACTCCGCCTGAGGCTTTCACTGGGGCCTTTTCCTCGTAGCAGCTCTTTTTTTTTTTTTAATACAAAAAACGGGGTGGGGGCCCCCCTCGTTCCATCTATCCTCTAAGAAACGCTTAACCGAGTCTGCTGGGCTTCGGAGTGTCAGGGCGGGGGGAAGGGATTAAACAAATGTTTGATTGGATGGGGAAGAGAGGGAATTTTTTGACCCCTCTTGTCACTAAGGGTGAACTGAAGTGGCTCCTCATGAGGTTGGATCATTACCGTGTTTCCTCGGGCGACGTTTTTTTCCCTGTTAAATTGAAAGGATTTTTTTCGTATTTTAAACTCATTTTGCCAAACGTTAAACCGGCGGTAGAAACCGTGGGAGAAACAATATTTGAGAATTAAGTTTAAAAATTCATAACCTCGCAGATTTAAAAACTGAGGGCCCTTTATAAGTTGAGAAATAAAGAGAATGGTAAGAAAAATTAATAATAAACAGTTACTGGGAGTTCGAGAAAGATTTTTTTCTTTACAGAGTTAATGTAACTTGAAGATTAAAATTCGAATGTCATTTTCCATTTCGAGGTTGTATGATAGGCAGTAGAAGTGAGCACCAGGGTTAAGCGTTTAATCATAAGGATTTGGAGCAGCTTAACTATTAACACTAAGTTATTTTAACAGATTTTTAAAGTCAGGTGTGATGGCGCACGCCTGTAATCCCAGCACTTGGGAGGCTGAGGCAGGAAGATTGCTGCAAATTCGAGACCAACCTGGGCTGCATAGGGGAGACCTTGTCTCAAAAAGACAAAAAAAAAAAATTTTTTTTTTTCAAAAGTCAGGAAATGTTACCTTCTGCTTGCTTGAAATACAAGAGAGTAATAGTGTTGATTTGGTTTGAAAACTATTTTATTAAATCAAGCTAACTTTTCCTGCAGGACTCCTACGTACAGCAACAACCCTTGAAACATTCAAAGTGTGAGATTCCTTAATCCTGGAGTAAAGAATAAGGAGACTAGGTTTAGCAATTTTTAGAGAATGTAAACAATTTGGGGTTAGTAGTTTGTGTATCCTAGTCATACAGTACTGTTACTTCACTGTGTACAATGTTAGTAACTTAAACTTTAGAATATTTTTGGAGTTTTTTTATAGTAGTTAAGGAGGGTTTTTCTGACCCCTTACACACAAACCTGCTCTCCTTTATCCAGAAGAGGGCGTAAGAGAAGATCAACTGTTTTGAGTAATTTCCGTTTCTAATCCAAAAGCTAGATTTATCAGGACTCTTGTTTTGCAGTCCATTTGAAATAGGGTTAGCATGGCAGCCTCAAATGACAAAACCAATAGGAATTTATTTCGGTAATTCTCTGTTGTTTACATTTTTCTTAAATACCTAAGCTTTAAAAAGAAATTTCTGGAATATAAATTTGCAGTGAGAAAAAAAGTTATGTAGTTAAATGGGAAATTTGTTACAAATGTGGGAATGTAATGGCTTTTATACTTTTTATTGGTGATTTCTTACGTCTCAGTCATTTAATAGTCTTAGGAAATTATTCTGGTTCACTTAAAGGCTGCTTTGGTTCAACTTGGTTTGGACTGGGATTTTTTAATTTTTATTTATTTTTGTTTGTATTTGATTGCCCACCTTTGAGATGCAAAACACTGTGACTGATAGTCCTGGGCTGGAGGGAGAGGGCACAAACATCTATTTAACCTGTTGACTTTTTAGCATGTTAAGTGATGCGGGTAGGTTTTTGGAGAAAAGGGTAAGTTGATTTCTGTTAAAAATGCTGAGTCTGTATTTAGGAATTTCCTACTTTTCTAAAGAATCTTTCCCAAGACTCCAAAGCAGTGGTCTTCCACTTACTATTTCAGAGTTGGGGTTGTAGAGTATACTGTGCTTGAGTTTTTTGAGACAGGCTGGCTTCAAACTCAGCCTGCCTCAGCCACCCAGAATGCAGCTATGATTACTAGTATGTGCCACCATGCCTGCATACAGTAGAAGAGGGCCAGGGATATAACTCAGCGGCACAAGCACCTGCCTGGCAAGCACAAGCTGCTGAGTTTGATTCCTGGTACCAGAAAAGAAAACATAGTAGAAGAAAATGTCTTTATTCATTTTGAATATTCCCACTATTTGATGTAGAATGAGTGACTTAAATTACAATCTTGTTGTGAATTTTGTCAGGTTATTCCACATCAGGTTATTTCATTCAGAGCAGTGGTTCTCAACATTTAAAACAAAAACCAGCCTCGTTATCCTTACTATTATTGCTCTTAAAATTAAGGAATTATGCAGGCACGGTGCCTTATAGCTGTAATCCCAGTACTCAGGAGGCCTGAGGCAGGGGAGTTGCCTCTAGTTCACCTGGACTACATAGGGAGTTCAAGACCACCCTGAATTATGCAGCAAAACTGTCTCAAAACAGCTTCAAAGATTGGCAGAGTGGCTTGAAAGAGCTTTTGATGGAAGTTATATTGATTGATATTATATAGGAAATTGAAATTGAGAAAATTCTTTTAAAAATGTACAAACTCATTTGTCTTAGCTTTCACAGCCCAAATGCCTAAAAGCATGAAAGTGTTAAAGGTGAATCATTTAGTATTCTTTTATCCATGCATCCTGAAAAAACAGCCTTAAATGAATATGTATACATACTGTGCATCTGTTTGTAATGACCTCAGGATGCTTTTGTGTACTTTAGTAGAAAGGTGTAGATAATAACACATCTTACTAGTAAGGCATGGAGAGCGTTTTTGACCCAATTAAATCACCTGTGGTAATAATAATATTTCTTTAGTGATTCTAAGTCTGATTGTATCTGAATACCATAAGTTAAATTCCTTCTTTGAACTTACGGTTAGTATGTATTTTCTCACTGCATCTTTCGAGTTACATAGATCGGAAACCGTGGGTCCCAGATAGCCTGGAGTTCAGATTTCCAGTTCTTCTACTTGGTGACTTGGGCAAGTTACTTTATCTCTGAGAGTCTGTTTACTCAAATGTAGAATGAAAGCATTTTCTTTTTAAATTTAATTTAATTTTATTCTATTCTATTCTATCTTATTCAGTTCTGGGCAGTGAAGAGGGCCTCTTGCATGTCAGGCAAGAAGTACTATACCAGCTAAGCTACATCTCCAGCCCTGAAACATGTCTTTTTAAAAATTCTCCCCCCTTCAGTTCTGCTAACATAGACAAATGCTATACCACTTAGCTGTCAGCTCTAACCTTCTTTTACTATTTCTGTGTAAAACTTGGTTTTTGCTTAGAGGGTAGTTCTGCTGTAAACTGTAAAGAAAATTCTATAATGGCCTGGTGGGAATGGTGGGTAGATTGATTCCCGGTACCAGGACTTACTGATTAAAGGTCTTGTCTGTGACCTCAGACATGGTTTGAATCATGGTTCCGTTCTACCTTTTTGCTTAGCAGTTACAGGTTCCATTTTCTAATCTGTAAGATGTCTTAAGTGGGAGATAACCAAAGCTGCAGCTCAACCTAGTGTCATACTGTAAATAAACAGTCCTTAAATAGTAGGTACTACTGTAATTTAAATGTTGTAATTATAGTTTTTTTTTTTCCCCTCCCTTAGGCTATGGTGAAATAAATGGTAATGCTGGAGAAAGAGAAATATCTTTAAAGAGCCTGGGTTGTGATGAAGCTACCAACCCTATTTCCAGGGTCCTCAATGGCAACCAGCAAGTTGTAGATTCTAGTCTGAAGCAGACTGTGAAGGCTGGCACCTTTGGGAAGACAGGAATTAAAACCAAGAATTTCATTCAGAAAAACAGTATGGACAAAAAGAATGGGAAATCTTACGAAAATAAATCTGGAGAAAACCAGTCTGTAGATAAGAATGATACTGTAGCAATTCCAAATGGTGTTGTAACAAATAATTCAGGCTATATTACTAATGGTTACATGGGCAAGGGCCCAGATAATGATGGTAGTGGATCAGAAAGTGGATATACCACTCCTAAGAAAAGGAAAGCCAGGCGCAATAGTGCTAAGGGTTGTGAAAACCTTAATTTAGTCCAGGACAAAATAATGCAACAAGAGACTAGTGTCCCACCCTTAAAACATGGACTTGAAACTTTCAAGCCTGACTACAGTGAACAAAAGGGAAGTCGAGTAGATGGTTCAAAGCCCATTTGGAAGTATGAAACTGGACCTGGAGGAACAACTCGAGGAAAACCTGCTGTGGGTGACATGCTTCGTAAAAGTGCAGATGTTAAACCGGGTGTGAACAGCAAGAAGTTTGATGATCGGCCCAAAGGAAAGCATGCCTCAGCTGTGGCCTCCAAAGAGGACTCATGGACCCTGTTTAAACCACCTCCAGTTTTTCCAGTGGACAATAGCAGTGCTAAAATAGTTCCTAAAATAAGTTATGCAAGTAAAGTTAAGGAAAACCTCAACAAAAATATACAGAACTCTTCTGTGTCACCATCTTCATCTTCATCCTCTTCGTCATCTACAGGGGAAACTCAGACCCAGTCTTCAAGTCGGTTATCCCAGGTCCCTATGTCAGCGCTGAAATCTGTTACTTCTGCCAACTTTTCTAATGGGCCTGTTTTAGCAGGGACTGATGCAAGCGTATATCCTTCAGGAGGTCAGCCACTGCTAACTACTGCTGCTAATACTCTTACACCCATCTCTTCTGGAACTGATTCAGTTCTCCAGGACATGAGTCTAACTTCAGCAGCTGTTGAACAAATTAAATCTAGCCTTTTTATCTACCCTTCAAATATGCAAAGTGTGCTGTTGAGTACAGCACAAGTGGATCTGCCCTCTCAGACAGATCAGCAAAACCTGGGGGATATCTTCCAGAATCAATGGGGTTTATCATTTATAAATGAGCCCAGTGCTGGCCCTGAGACTGTTATTGGGAAGTCATCAGATCATAAAGTGATGGAGGTGACATTTCAAGGAGAATATCCTGCCACTTTGGTTTCACAGGGTGCTGAAATAATCCCCTCAGGAACTGAGCATCCTGTGTTTCCTAAAGCTTATGAGTTGGAGAAACGGACTAGTCCTCAAGTTCTGGGTAGCATTCTAAAACCTGGGACTACTAGTGAGAGTGGAGCCTTATCCTTGGAACCCAGTCATATAGGTGACCTGCAAAAAGCAGACACCAATAGTCAAGGTGCTTTAGTGTTTCTCTCAAAGGACTATGAGATAGAAAATCAGAATCCTCTGGCCTCTCCTACGAACACTTTGTTAGGCTCCGCCAAAGAACAGAAATACCAGAGAGGCCTAGAAAGGAATGATAGCTGGGGTTCTTTTGACCCGAGGGCTGCTATTGTATATCACACTAAAGGTAACTCATTTCTTTCCTATACAAAGATTCCTATTGATAGTTCATATGTGGTGTTTGTAATGTGTGAGTTTTGAAAACTACGTTCTTTAAGATTTCAGAGCTTAGTTGAGAGTGACTGTATAAACATCTAGCATTAAACTTTTAATTCAGGATCTTTGGAAATAGTATGGCTAAAGTTTTAGAAGGAATATTTACTTTTTGAACTAAAAGGCATTTTTGTATAGATGGGTATAATTGACCTATTTGATACAAAGAATACAGGTACGAGAGTAGGGAAGGAACTTAAAAGGATGATTATAAATATTTCCTTTTGAATACTTAAGAGTTAAAAAGTATTTTTTCATCAAATAGATACTCTTTGCTTTTTATATCACACGTTGCTTTATTAGTGAAGCGTTTCATAGTCTAGTTTGCTTAAAGTGACTGGGAACAGTGTTTTTGAGGTGGGTCCTAAAAGGTCCAATTACTGTATAAGAAGGAATAATGGGTGCTGAGTGGTAACTAGAAAGTAATTTATACAAAACTACAATGGCAAGCACAATTATTCATCAGTGTTATAGAAGAAACAGACTCTTTGGATGGATCAAAGCCCATGTAAAAGGGGGCCTATGCTGGATGCAGTGGTGAACACAAGGAGGTTCAGGCAAGGGGATTGCTAGAGGCCAGCATCTCAAGACTAACTGAAAGGGGGAAAAAACTCTTAAAGTTTCATAATAATTTTTAGAATATGATGTATAAAGAATTTACTGAATGACACAGCTAATTTAAATCCTTAATAATGAGGGTAAATGAATATGAATTTGAAGTAATTTTGCTTATGAGAACAGTGGCTTTCACTCTTCACACTGTTCCACCTCATCTGTCCTTCCTAACAGCAACACCCTTTATTTAGTCAGTGACTTACAATGGCAGGAGCTGGGGAACATGACAGATTGTAGGGGATGAGGTAATTACTGTACTCTCCTTGGATGAGATTCATTGCCTCAGAGATGAATAGCAAAGCTGTTTGTGACTTTGAAGCAAATTGCCGAGTTTTCATTCCTTATGTGCCAACTGGAAGACTTGAGTATATATAATAAACATGTTTTTGTGTATTTTTTCCCCTCCTTTAAAAAATGGGAATAAATAGGATCTATTTATGGAAGTTAAGAGGAGGAATCCTGGCAGATAAAATTTATCTGTCTTCTATTCCAGCTCTTTCTGGAAATAGTTGACTAGGAGTTAACACAGGAGCTGGGTGTTATTAGGAAAGTAGGGGGGAAAAAAGTTTGTAGTGTTTTAAGATGTGTTTAACGATATGTTAGTTAAGTTGGGTGTTTTGAGTGTTTTCTGTACCATCTGCTCACTAGAGACTTAAAAGTAGAAAAAATTTACCAAAAGTGTCTTGTACTTTGGTCATTCTGTGAACTTAATGATATTTCAATGTATTATATTTTCCCATCTTCTAAAAAATTTGTGAGATAGTAATATTCCATTAGGTGGTTATATGTATGAGTTTATTTTTTAAAGAGACAGGAGTCTTATTGCTTTACCTAAGCGAACCCCAAATGATTTTTTATGTAAATTTCCAGACCTTTTAAAATAGGAATACAATATTGGTATTTCTAGTTATTCTGTATGTGCTTTCCTTGTAGATGGGCAAAGTAAATATGAAATGGTTGAGGTAAATGAAATGCCTCTACATGATACAGACTTTGCTGGTGTTACTGAAAAGTTCATTTTGTTCTAATTTAGTGCAGTGAATTAATTGAATTTTGTAGTTGAACATTATTGGAATGAATCACATTGCTATGATTGGTATTTGCCCCCAAAACGATAAATAATAATTAGCTCAATTAGTTTTCCATAAGGCAAGGTCTTTGAATTTCTGCCAAATGTTGATTGATGCCACTCACTTTCTACTAAGTGAACTTTTCTTCTTTTAAAGTTTTCTTAAACCTTACAAGAGGTAATAATCTGTTGGATTTACGGAGTATTAAGAGTACTTGTGTTTTCTTAGTTTAATGTTCCTGGGTGTCCAGCTTTTGGCTTGCCTCAGCCACATTGAGTGAAGAGGAATTGTCTTGAGTTGTGTATAAAATACATAGTTTTTTTTTTTTTAGGGATACTGTGGAATCAAACTCAATGTACTGTAGTTAATTTTTACAAGTAACAACTATTTAAACATTTTTAATAACAGGCTAAGCATGGTGGCACATGCTATAATCCCAACACTTGGGAAGCTGAGGCAGGAGAATCATTGTGAGTTCAAGACCAGCCTGGGCTACAAAGTGAGCTCAAGGGCAGCCTGAACTGCATAGCAAGACCTTGTCTCAAAAAGACCAAAATAATACTAATAATAATAACAATAACAAAAGAAGGCAACAAACTGGTAGGTGCAGGAAGCAGAGTAGCCTTTCTTTACAGAGCATTCCATTGTCACCTGTGTGCAGCTGCCTTTGAGCACTAGAAATGAAAACATTGCCAAAAAATCATACAACGTTAAAAAGTTTACCATTTTGTAGGGCTACATTACTAGTTAACCCTAACCCTAACCCTGTGGGCCATGGGCTCAACACACCTAAGTAGTGACTTCAATGTTTAGTAGTAATTACTGAGTTGAAGTTAAGGGATTTCTATGCATTTCTCCTAACTTCACAATAAAATTCTTAGCTCAGTATGGTACTCCAGTCAATCCCCAGTACTCAAAAATTTAAAAGAAAAAAGAAAAAGGCTCTTTAGCAAGTTGGAAGTAGTAAATAAGGATGGTGTGTCTTGTTACTTTAGTAGGAATAGTGCTGCTTTTTTTTTTAGGCTTAGCATTAGTTAATTTTGCAGCATTAAGTACTGCAGATTTTTCAAAATCTAAATATTCAGCATGAAAAGAAAATACAATAAAACATAAAGAGAGACTGATGGAAATTCCAGTTCTTGGGATTTTTCTTCTAGCTTTTGATATACTATACCACTAACTTTCCTAAAGAAATGACTGTTGATAAAAAAAATGACTTTTGGGGTGACGGTGGTTCAGTGGTAGAGCGCTTATCTGCCATCAGAAGGCCCTGCTTTCCATCCACTACACTGTAAAAATAACCTTTTTCTTAAAGGCAGGGGCTTACTGTGTTGCCTTGGTGTGTGTTGGGCCCCTGGGCTCAAACTATCCTGCTTAAGCTTGGCTGGAACCCACAGGTACAAGCTGTACTAGAACACTTTATCAGTCAGGCATGGTGGTACATGCCTGTATCCTCTACCCCCTACCACTCAGGAGTCTGAAGCACAAAGGCTGCTGTGAGTTTGAGGTCAGCCTCAACTATACAGTGATATCCTGTCTCAAACAAAATATCTTTTTCTGGGTGTGTTTTTTTTCAAAATACCGTCTTGGGTTTCTTTTTTTAACCTATTCCACTTTCATAGGGTTTTTGGGTAGGAGGGTTTCAGTCCCTCTTACTTTTTCTAATTGTGGTAAAATACACATCATCTTAGGCATTTTTAAGCATAGAGCTCAGTGTTTACTTGTTTTTGAGATAGGGTCTTGGCTGTACTTTAGACCGGCCTCAAACTCCGCAATACTCCTGCCTCAGCCTCCTAGTGCTAGAATTACAGGCCTATGCCGCCATGCTCAGCTCGGTGTCTTGATCATTTTTTATCATCCTCTGTTCATTTCTCCCCTCTGAAATTTGATGCTGGAGATTGAACTCAAGGCCTTCTACATGCTGAGCACACACTCCATGGTGGAGCACTTCCATCCCCTAGTGTTTGTCTTTTAGTGACTGGCTATTTCCTGTAAGCAAAACGTGCTGAGAGTTCATCCCTACTGGTAATAAAAGGCCAAATTTCATTCCTTTTAAAAGCTGCATAATTCATGTGTGTGTAATATCACTCATTTCTGTTCCTGGTTGTATTTTTGTTCTTGAGATTTAGAGGCTCTTTGTATGTTTCGAATATTCTATTTGTAGATACGATTTCCAAATGTTTTCTCCTATTCTGCAGATTGTTCTTTTTTTCCCACCCAGTAGTAGGGATTGAGGGCTTTTATACAGAATTACATCCCGGCCCATTTATTTTGAAATCATGTCTTACTAAGTTGCCTAGGGTTGGCTAAAATTGTGGTCCTCATACCCAACTGACAGTGTTTTTGGTGCACAACATTTAAAAATTCTCATGAAATCCAGCTTATCTGTTCTTTTGTTGCCTGTGCTTTGGTGTTGAAATTGCAATGTCATATTTCACCAACCAACACTTCGCAGTTTCAGTGCTACAAATTGAACCCAGGGCCTTGCTCATGTTAAAACATTCTACCACTGAGCTAAACCCCCAGTCCTGTATTTTTTTAATGTGTTAGAATGATAGCTTTTAGTGCACATACCCAGGAAATGTAACTGTTGCCTCCTTGAAGTACTCGGGATGCATATTTTAGTGAAATTCTCTTTTGAATTGTCTTCAAAGGCTTCTAACTGTAGCTCTCTTTACTTTTGGATGTGAACCTTTGATTTTGAATTCATCTAGTACAGTAGTCACTTGAAAACCAAATCCTGTGAAAATAAGAGATTGATAGGAGTTGCATTTGGTTGAAATATGTTCATTTTAAATTGAATTAGTATATCTTGCCCAGCTAATATTGCACTGAAGTACATACATTCAAAATGCTGACATTTTGTAAGAATCACATATTGCAACTTTGATTTAATACAGAGGCAGGAGAGAGAAAGTTTTTATTCTTTTTGGTATCGGGAATCAAACTCAGGATCTTGTGCTTGCCAGGCAGGTGCTGTGCCGCTAAGCTATATCCCTGCCCAAGGTTTTTATTCTTGATGGTTGGGTTAAGTAAGACAGCATAGAAGCAATCTGAGTGCATGAAAATAGTTAAGGACTAATTGTTAAAAGTTTTTAATGTGTTTAAAATATATACAGTACAAATGTAAAGTCATTAACCCATTTGTGCTGGCTTGTACCATTTTGGTTCAGGCTGCTTGCTGGTGAGTTGTGATTTACAGCCCATAGTGAATGGGTTAAAGTGACAGCACTACAGATAATTACGAGCCCCAGATGAAAACACTTTCAGAGGAGCAGTAACATAAAAGTTCTCTTGTCCTTTTTCTTTCATCCTCAGGGTACCTTTTCTGTAGATGGGAAGGTTACTGGTATGAAATACTCCTTTAGTCAACTAACTGTCAAATCAAGTTTTGAAGATTGTTTCTTTGATACCTCTACAGTACGACACTGGCATAGACAGTTTGATTTACTAGATTTGGGCTAGGCCCAGGAATAGAAAGAATTAACTTGCTAGTGATTCTATTTGTCAGTTATAGGTGAGAACTATATCTCTTAAGAATTTTCCTTAACTTTTTTTCCCCTTTGCTTTACCACTTGTATACTTACTTCTGCCATAGTTTCCCTTTAAAAAAAAATTAAGTAGAGGACAATATGTAAGTGGATAAAACAAGATTTTAAATACACTAAGGATATAACAACTAAGGGATTTCAGTAAAGCAGTGGGTGAACCAATGGCATAAGCAAGTACAGAATGTTTTCATGGGGCATCTAAGCTGAACTGTGAAGGGTAGTAGAGATATTTAACTTGCAAAAAATAGAAGATTGACTAGGGTATAGTTTAGTAGTAGAGGCTCTGAGGCCAGGCCACTCCATGCAGTGTTGCTGGGTTCTAACAATATGCACCTGTAGTCCTGGCTACTTACTTGGGAAGCTCAAGTAAAGTAGGAGGATCGCTTGGAGCCATCCTGGGCAAACACAGTGAGAACCTGTCTCAAGAAAAAGAAAAAAAATTGGAAAAAGGGAGGCAAAGAATGGTAAAATAGGAAGAATCCTTGATGAAAATACAGAAGAGAAGCAGTTTGGATATGGTGAAGAAATAAAAGAGCAGGAAGATTGCTGCGAGATCATGAACGTTTTTAAATTAACCTGGAGGCAGGGAAGTTCTCAAATGTTGAGGAGGTGGATTGATGGCCGAGGAATGTCTTAGGCCCACAGAAACATGCTTTTTAATATTGCTTTCCCAATTTTTTGTATTTGGGCAAATCATAAATCATTTTAAATCCTGAATTTCCTAATTTTATAAAATTGGGATAACAGCCATTGTTTTGTCCTATTAGGTTGAATTCAAATGCTTTAGAAATCGTTGATAATTTGGAATCTGTGGTCAGATAGATAAAGGGACACAATTTATAGGTAGATTGGAAGTTGCAAGTTACAATAAACTGATCTATGAAACTAACAAGGACTATACAGTTAACCTTTGCACAAAATAGGTTTGAACTGTAGAGATCCACTTACCTGAACTTTTTTTTTTTTTTTCAAATTTGCAAAAGCTGCAATATAGGGGGAAATAAAGGTATGGAGGCTTATGGGTAGGTGGAGCATTTGCCTACCATTCACAAGGCCCTGAATTTTATCCTGCCACTGCAAAAAAGGCTGTATCATAGGTGCATTAAGATAGACTGTAGATCACAGTCTGCTTTATCATTTACTTCCATAAATTTGCACAAATCTTAAAAAAGCTAACACCAAAATGGACACATACAGGTGCCATTCACATGGAAGAGAAGTACAAGGCACAGTATTAAATCATAATTATACAATTAGTATATATTGTACTGTAAAGTTAATAGGCACTTACCAGGGGAGCGGTCCACCAGTGCTATTCTCACTGTTCAAGGGCCAACTGTGTACAGTTTGACATGGATGGATTAATTTTTTTTTTTTTTTTTTTTTTTTGAGGTAGAGTCTCACTGTGTATTTCAGGCTGGCCTCAAACTTGGGGCAGTTCTGCCTCAGCTTCCTGAGTGCTGGGATCACAGAAAGATCTAAATGTTGAAATTTCACACAATACATACTAAGTATTTTCACATTTACTGATGTATTTTCTTGAAGTTGTTCCATGAATGCCTTTGACA
This sequence comes from Dinomys branickii, assembly GCA_004027595.1. Classification (NCBI taxonomy): domain Eukaryota; kingdom Metazoa; phylum Chordata; class Mammalia; order Rodentia; family Dinomyidae; genus Dinomys; species Dinomys branickii. The sequence goes on along the minus strand of PVLD010000280.1, from coordinate 134,188 downwards.
TCCTATGTAGTAATATTACTAAAGTGTACCCCCAAACAGCAGTTTGAAGAAAAGGGTTTTAGCTCTGGTTGAATTTCCTAGATTTGGCAAAGGGTCCTTGTTTTTCTCTGTGATACAAGACATACAAGTATAGGAATGGATCTAACAAATGATGAGTAACGTAGTGTAAGAACCCACACGACTTGGTGTTAGGTAGAGCACCTATACTGGCTGCCTGACTTCTGATGCCTTCTTGGTGTGCGGTCCTAATGAATTCAGTTTAGTATTAGTGTGAAGGGTCACTTATAAGGATTTTATAAAAGCTGAAATTTAACCCTTAGAATGTTACAGTTTATGTCCTGAGGGTAAGAAATAACTACCAATGCTATAAAAGCGTAGAAATTTGTATTACTAGTAGGAAAAGCAAAAATTTCCTATTAACATCATAGTTGTAGCAACTTAATTCCAAGAATTTTACCTTTATAATGTGAACCAAACTAGAAAAAGAGAAAACAAAACCAACTTGAGTTTAAGTTTCTATTGTGTCTGTATTTAGAGGTGGTCCAAACAGTTATGCTTAGAGTTACTTGAAAATGCTGTGTTTCTTTGGTTATAGTCAAGCTGAAAGAGTAAGAGTCTGAGATGTATCTGGAAGATTTCTTTGTTAGAGCTAGTGATCGAATTGAAGGCTTTTGCGCTGAGCTACAACCCCAGTCTGTCTTTAAATTTTGAGACTGATCTGTTAAGTCGCTTCTGGCTGGGTTCAAACTTGGCTATCCTCCTGCCTCAGCCTCCCAGTGTTGGGATTACAGGCATCTACCACCATGCCCAGCTTAAATGTTCATTTTTGTAAAATGTTTTGTTAAACTGAAACAATGATATCATTGTTCGCTTTTAAAAGCAAGTTTCAGGTTGGTTTTGGCCCTTGTAGCTTCAGTCTTTTCCTTTGAGAGATTTTAGAATTAAGCACTGTATCTCTTTTGATTAGAATATACAAAATTGCCTTTTTTTAATTGCTGTTTTGTGGGTCAAAAACAGATGAATGTTAGCAATGTCAAATGGATCATTTAGTACTACTTTATATTGTTTCCTGCCTGATTCGTAAGTATTCCATTCAAATAAGTACCAAGCATTGTGGGAAGAAGTAGTGACGAATAGACAAAATTCACATTACTAAGTAACCCAAGCTAATAGGGAAACATACATGGAAATAATTGCTAGTATGGTTGCTCTGTAGAAAACTATGTAAAATGCTATTGTAATATCTAAGGTTAGGAGAAAGTGAGAAGAGGGTAATAGTCCCCCCAAAAGTGAAAGTTACCCTGTTATTGTACCCAGATATTTTAGGTTGGAGAAATATTTGAAGATTGACAGCCATTTAGTTTGTTACTAGGAAAGTGAATGGTAGGAGTTTTAAAAACCTTTAATTTAGTCATCTTATTTGCTAGAGTTCTGTGTCAAATGCTAGAAATAAATTATAAACTAGACACACAGATACAACCTCAGCTATAGGAACTCAGGCAAGAGACTACAATGAAATGTTTAAACAATGTAGTGGTCACTTTTAGTTTAAATGTTTTCAGTGGAAGAGAATGGTAGTATGTTGGCGACCCTTCCCACAGTGCTAGTTATTCGCGGCCCCTGCAGTAGGTTCCAATCTCCTGCCTGGGTTATAGTGCACAGTGGAAAGAGAGCAAGTAACAAAGTAAAGGGGTATGGATCTGAGACCACAAGTTGTTCCTAGGAGCAAAAGCTAACTCCTAGAGCTAGCTAGCATTTTATTTTCCAGTAGGGGAGAGGGTGGAATGCTTCTCTGGAACAGTCTAGAGGCAGTGGTAGAATGGGCAAGTTTAACATAAAGGGGAAGAGCTAAGATCCATCTCCACACCTGGGTGCTCATCTCATTGACCAAGAGGAAGGTGATTTCTGCATTCCAAAACCAGCCCAACAGGCGGGCAGGCAAGAGCCTAGGACACACTATGTCAGTTTACGATTTATGGTTCCAAACAGTTGCCATAGAAAGTAAAACTTGGGTAGCTGGCATGATGAGACACCCTTGTAATCTCATTGTTCCGGGAAGCCAAGATAAAAGCCATGCTAGTTTAAGTCCCACTTTGGCGACTTAGCAAAACCCTGTCTCAAAATGTAAAATAGGATGGGGATATAGTTGCAATGCAAGGCCCAGGGTACAAGCCCCAATACCGCACATCCAAAAAAAAAAAAAAAATTTTGGCAAAGCAGTCAAACACCTGGCAGGAATATTTGTAAGATGATACTGCTTGACCTTTCGATTTAGAGAAAAGGGGATAGGGGGCTGGGGATATAGCTCAGTGGAATAAGTGCTTGCCTAGCAAGCGCAGGGTCCTGAGTTCGATCCCCAGTACCGCAAAAAAAAAAAAAAATAAGAGAAAAGGGGATAGATGAGTTGAACATTCCTTCTTTCCTTTGAATTTCTTTGACTCTACTTCTGTTTTGTACAGCTTCAGTATGACCTCTTGGGTGTATTTTGTTGGTCAGTTGTTGAGTCCCTTTTGTATGATATACAGACTTTCCTTGGTAATCGTATCCAATTCTATTGCTATTTATTAAGCATTACTTGAAAGTAATTTAGTAAGCATTACTTACTCACCTATAACACTGTGTTCAGACCACACCGTCAACATTAACTACTCAAATTCTGTACATTAAAGTTGAATTCCTTCTCCAAGACTTGTTTTTCTGCCTTTCCCCTCAAGTGAGTTACACTAACCCAGTTTACCATGTGTCTCTTTTCCACCTTTCATACAGCTATCATAATCTATTTTGTGCAAACTTTTTTTTTTCTTACAGTGTTGGGGATGGGGCTGGGGATATAGCTCAGTGGAATAAGCGCCTGCCTAGCAAGCGCAGGGTCCTGAGTTCGATCCCCAGTACCGCCAAAAAATACAGTGTTGGGGATGGAACTCTTGAGCACTCTGTCACTGAGCTGCATTCCCTGTCCCTTAAAAATTTTTACTGTTTTATATTTTGAGACCAACGCTGGTTAAGATGCTGGAGCTGGCCTTGAACTTTGATTATTCTGCCTGAGCAGCTGAGATTTCAGGTGCACCACCACATCTGGCTTGTTGGGCTATCTCTCTGTCACTTCACTCTCTTAAACTGCTTTGAGAAATCATTAATACTTAAGTGTAATAATCTAAGATTTCTTCAGTGGCTCCTCTGCATCTGTATAAAAATAAAACTTGCCCTAAATAGTGTTCTTCCCCCAAATCTTTCATTCTTAGTGACATTCAGCTTTACTAAAGTACTTGTAACTCCTGAAATATGGGTTGGTTAACTTAGTGTGTTAAAGAGTCACATAAATATTTTAGGCTTTGTGAACATTAGGGTCTCTGTGCTTTGCTGTGTTCTAATAAAACTTAATTTGCAAAAACAGGGCAATGGATAGAAGCCAAGTTTGCTGATTCATGACTCCTGTTCTGGCACGCCTTCTCAGCTCCTTCATACTACCAATTTTTGTTCATGCTTTTGCTTTAGAACTCACCTTGTCAACAAAGCTGTGTAGATGAAGCTTATAGAGGGTGCTTTTTTCTTTCCTTCCTTCCTTCATCCCTCCTTTTTTTTTTTTTGCTCTTTTTCCTTTTCTTTTTTGCTAAGAATCAAATCTAAGGCCTTGTACATGGTAGACAAATTGTTGTACCCGCTGAATACAGCCTCAGCACTTACATGTTTTTAAGACAGAGTTCCATAAAATTTCCAAGACTGACCTCAAACTTCAAATCCTCTTACCTCAGGCTTCCAAATAGCTAAATTCTATCTGTGTGCCACTATGCCTAGCTCTAGAAATTTGAGCTAGAAAAATTTCATGCTGGATGGTAGAGGTCTAAATTACAAAATTTTAGCAAAATTGCTTACTTTGAATGTGTTTTACCAGAAGAAACCTTTACTTACATTACCTGTTTTGACCCTCTGGGCATTTAAAAGAAACTGTAATTGGATGTTGTGGTCCCTCTTCAAAAAAGAACTGGCAGGGCAGGGGATATAGCTCAGTGGCACAAGCACTTACCTGGCAAACGCAAGATCCTGAGTTCAATTCCCAGTAGCAAAAAAAAATTTTCAAGTTAAAGATTTGACTTTGTGAAGTGGGAATTTATATAATGATATTTTTTTCAACCTTAAAAGTACAGTTTGAAACCTTGTACTATTTAGCTTTTTTGAGGTAGTTAAAACATGTATTTCATATTTACAATGAAATGAGACTTGTAACCTAAGCAAGCAAAATGCAACGCCAATGCTCTTCCTTATCGCTGTTAATATTCATGTTAGTTAGGTTGTTAAATTTAAGCATGGCATATAATCGAACAATATTTGATTTTGTTCCCTTTCCTTCGTTTAATCTTAACCTTGTTTGCATTTCGAGGAAATTTAAATTTTGATAAAGGAGGGCTAGGAAGGTAGCTTTTTGGCAGAGCACCTGCTTAGCATGCAGCAACCTTGAGTTCCATCCCTGGTGCTGCAAAGATGTGTTTTTATAAAGGAAAGCTGCCAGTAGTCATAGGAATTATATTAAATAACAAGAAAGGGAAATTTGTGCTCATTTCTCTACTCAGCTTATTACTTGGTTAGGAGCTATACTGACACATAGTTTTTTCTATTTTATTGCTTGTCCCCCATCAGAAGTCATGATCAAATTCAGTATTCCAAACCCACGTCTGAGGGTAATAACATTTTCTTGCCTAAATCATTGAAAAACCCATAGTTGGGTATAGTGATGCATTGCATGGCTGTAGTCCCAGCATTTGGGAGATGAGGCAGGAGGATTGCCATGCATTTGAGGCCAGCCTGAACTATGTAGTAAGACCTTGTCTCAAATAGATACATACATACATACGTATATACATAAATACCCATAGCACTTGGGTATAACCTTAGATTTGGTGATCTAGTTTAAGGTAAAGAAACATCTTCAACCTACTAAAAATACTTGTGTTTTTGTTGTCTTTAAACTTTTGTATGTTCTTAAGAGTACTACAGGTATGGTTGTAGCTGTGATCCATACACCCGACCCCACAATATTGGGGCTCCAACCGAGAACATTTTGCCAGGCAAGCACTCTACCATTGAGGTACACCGCATCAGCCCCTTATGGCTCAGGTATCTTTCCCCCTCAAAAAAGGACAAGGACAGGTTGAAGCTTGGGTATAGAAAAGGAAGTGTTTACAGCATAGAAAGGCTGAAGTGAAGGATTTAATTAACTTTTTCTCAACATATAGCTAAGTACAGATTTATCTTTATATAAAGCCAACAAAAGTAAGTATTGAGTCATTGGCATATACAAACATCAGGAATTTATTTGCTGTAAGCTGAAATTTGTGTACTTTGACTAAAAGAAAAATATTGGTGATTTCTTTTTTGCAGTGAGATCCACTAAGACAAAGTTTATTTTGGGGTTCTTAAAATAGGCCATTCTTTGGTGTCTCATGCCTGTACTCCCAGTACTGTGGAAGGCTGAGGCAGTAGGATCCAGCAAATTAGATCCTATCAATGAAAAATAAAAGGGCTGAAGGTTGTAGCTTGGTCTGAAGGCCCTGAGGTCAGCTCTAAAGCCCACCCCCATTATATGCAGGGCCATTTTGACTTGAAATTTATAGGGTAACAGCTCTTACAGATAAGACTGTTTTCAAAGCCTATTTTTCATTGTACAAAAGTAATGAAGTTTGGAATAATATTGGGAGTGATAGAATTTCCTGATTAGATTGATTACAGCTTTCTTCTTCCCCTTTCAGGCCTCCTAAAAGAGAAGGTAGTTTTCCTGCTTATTATCTTTGGATAAGGATCTATGTAGAGTGTTAAATGCCATCAGCGTATAACTAAGCATTGCCAAGCAGTAGTTGGCACATTTTCCCCCAGATTTGGTTCATAATTTTAGGTCTATACACTTACTTTGTTTTACTCCTAGGGAGGGATTATGTTGTCCCTTAACTGTAACCCATGTCCAGATATGTTCCCTCTTCATAAGCTTCTTTTATATTTGGTTGCTAATAAATTTTATCAGAGTTACACAAAATCCAGTGAGAAAAATCTTCCCATCCTTTTAAAATGATAGTTGTATGGCCAGAAAAATGTACTTTACCCTCATTTTTTGTTTTAGTTTATTCCTTTCACTGACTTAAGTCTAGTGTCGTATTTCCTTTAAAAGTCTAATTCCTTGATTCCGCCTATGTAGTAGTCATCTACACTCTACCTATCAAGATTGCACATATCCCATATGAGGCTCTCTTGTATGCTAGGTACAGTTCTTACTGCCTCCACTCTGTATATATATATATAACTATGGTTTGGCTACATACATGTTCCCTTTATTGTAAGATGCTAAAGCAAGTGTACATTGTAGGTGTTTCAAGTAAAATTAGAGCAAATAAGGATTGTGTGTCATTAATAAATGGTATGAATTGGCATTTTTAACTTTATGGATTAAAGTTAAAGTAAGAGGTATGATTTAGAGGTCAGAAATCACTTGCCTGTGTACTTAAACTGTTTAATTAAGCTTTAAATGTAATTGATCAGATTTGACAAATGCTATATTCAAAAAGATTTAGGCACCTCTCTGAAAAATTCTGGGTTACCAAGAAGTACTGTGGGGGTTTTTGTTTGTTTTTAAATAGCAGTGAGCCATGAGAAGAGCATTTTTGTTTCTTGCACACTTGTAAAATAATCCTTTTTTATTTTTTGTAGAAATGGAATCTATTTGGAATTTGCAGAAGCAAGGTAAGAATGGTTAGATTAATTAAAATGTACTACTGAGTCAGTAAGCATTTTACATTGTTTTTGTGCTATTAACTATAATCAAAAGGCACTAGGTTCAGAGCTAGGACTTCTTAGGATTGGGAAACACTGTAATTAAAAAGAATATATGAAAAATATTCTTTTATCTGCTGGGGAAGAACATAAACAGTTTTTCCATTATAATAATGAAAGTAAGATAAGCCGAAAGGTATATAGCTCAGTAGTAGTGCATGGTTAACATTCTAAGGCCTTGGTTTCAATCCCTAGCACAACCAAATAAAACCCCCATACATGTTATTTTACATATTAGGTAAATGAGGCCCATAGAGGTTACTATATATACAAATCAGGTGAGCTAAAAGGTCAATTTGCCTGATTCCTGACATGGTTCTTTCTTCACCTCTCCAACCTTGTTTTGTTTTGTGGTATTGGGGGTTGAAACTACAGTGTTTACACTGCATGCCTCTTTAGTGCCCCAACCCTCTTCTTCTGGGCAGTAGAGGTCTCCCTAAATTCCTCTGGCTGGGCTTGAATTTGCACTCCTCCTGCCTCAGCCTCTAGAGTAACAGGAATTTAGAGTAGCTCTTTGGTCTTTGTTTAGTCACATTCTGTTTTACATTTTGAACTCAGAAAATCCATAGAATTCATTTATTTTTGTTTTATTTTTGATATGATGCTAGGGATAGAACTCATGGCCTTTTGTACATGCTTTTGATTCTGTTAAGAATAAAGTGGTACTTTAAAAAATAAGAAGGAATAAACTAGATCATGATTAGGTTTAAATTAGTTGTGCCAAAGTACTTTAACCTAAAGTGCTTGGTGCTAGATTTTACTTGAACCATTCCTTGCTGAATGATCCTGCTGATTAAAATTAAATAAACTAAACCATGCTTCTTTGTATAGGATTTGAGGCCCTTGCTGGCTGGAAGCTCTTGTTGATAGGAATCCATTACAATGCCAGACAAATACTTTTGAGTTGGGAGACTAGATCACACTTGGTATTTGATACAAAGAAAATGTGGATATTGAACTGTCTTGTAATAAGGGGGACAACTACTTGGAATTTCTTTTTGGAGCATGGGTGTTTTAGGATTCCAGGCCTTATTTTTATCTATTTTAACCTTTCCTCTAGATCCCAAAAGGATAATCACTTACAATGAAGCCATGGATAGTCCAGATCAATGAAGGACCAGACTGCCTATTCATAACCTTTCTGCAGCATTAGAGCCACCGTTCATGAGGGACACAAGGCTTTTATGCTCCTAGATCTTCAATGCAGCAGAGGAACCATAAGTAGAATCACAGGATAATATATACAAATATATATATATACATATATATATATAGTTATTTAAAAAGGCAACTGAAAGTAATTAGACTTCTTAAGGAATCAAATTTATTTCAAGAGACTACACATGGTTATTTAATCTCCGGTACTGAATATATTTTTTTGTTTTTGTTTTTCCTTTTGTTAGTTTTTGTTTTTAAGTGTGAATGCAAGTGATTAATGAATACAGACTTAACAAGTGTGGTTCTAAAGTTCCTGCTGTCATCACCTTGGGCAACACATGACCCAGTGAAAGAGGCAAATCCACTTAAAAGATCTCTGTATCTTGTTCTGTGACTAAAGTGATACACTAATCACGGGGAACCCAGAATGATTCAACATTTTCCTCTGCTCCCTTGATATTTTGGTTTTACTTTAAGCCCTGCGAGAATGCTGGATAAATGCCTTGAAGTTTGCAGGGGTGTATTTTTTTAGTGAATATGATTTGCATGTCTTGCCAGGAGTTAAGCAGCCTCTGTGGGGTGTTGGGGAAACATTTTCTTTCCTTTCATTTTTTGTGGGGTGGGAAATAGGGGTGGGCCTTGAAGTTCTACAATTCTGGAATAGTTGGTGGGTACATAGTTAACTTGCTTTGGTTACATGTTGTTCTTTTAACAACCGAAGAATCCATGAATATTAAAGAAAAGTTGCAGAACAAGCAATTGACTTAGATACGGAACAAATTCTTGTGCCCATATTTTAATGTAATTGTATAACTGGGAGCAAAAATATATTCTGCTTTTCAACTGTAGGTGCTCCAGACTTGCTCTCTGTTACTAACACTAAATGTGCAGTTTTTTTCTCATTTTCATCAAACATCAAAGAGAAATGTATGTACCTTTCTGTAAATTCTCTTTAATTTCTCAGCAAAATCTAAAAGGGGAAGGAAAAAGCCCATGAGAATTAATGTGTTTTTAGCCAGTGAGGCGTTAATGAATCCTGCTGACAGGAGGTGTGTTTTCATGCAGATTATACTTCTGAGCTTGCTAGCTTCTAATTATACCTTAATAAATATATTTTATTACTAGAGCAAAATGGATTTTTAGGGAAAATAATGTGAAATTCTGGAAATTTTGTTTTGGGCAGAGAAGAGCATTAGCCCTGTCTTATCACATTGCCATCCTGTTGCACTGCAGCTTGTGTATAGCATGCTAAAATAAACTTTTTGTGTGTGTGAAGAAACTAAGGGTCCAATTTAAGATTGGGTGATGTTAGTGGCATAATAACAAGTTCTCTGGCCTGACATAGCATCACACACAACACACACCTACACAGAAATTAGTATATCCATGTACGTCAAATACAGGTTGAAGTAGCAGGGCATTTATATAGTCATAGTCTTATAAAAGTAGACTGGATCCCCAGAGGATATTTGGGGAGAAAGTAACTACTAATTTTGCTCTACGACTTTGCTTAAGAAATGTCCAGTTTTGAGCAACTATAGTATGAACGGGTTTTATTGTTCTGTTCATTAAGACTTTCAACAAATGGTTCGTGAAAGAAGCGGTTGGGCTCAATGTCAGAGTAGAGCAAATATCTTTTTAGTCTGGATTTCTGCCCTGCTTAGATTTTTAAGAAGTATAAGCATGGATTGCCAATTCCATTTGATGTAAACAAAACTTTTTTACACGTAATATATATATATATATATATATAATAACTTATTGTATCAGTCCAGGTTCAGAAACTTGTGGTAGGCCAGTTCCAGATAGTTTCATTTCACCTGTAAACTGTATCACTTTTACTGATAATTGTAATTTTCAAATGTATAGTATGTTTACAGATGTGCCCTGCATTTAGTCTGCCTTGTTCCTATTTTGATTTTTGTTGAGTCTCCTGCCTGCTTGCCAAAAGCTAGGATGCTTCAGGCCCGTGTACAATTGAAAGCAGAGGTATCCTTGAGCTTTAAAGCATTGAACAAACTGGAAAATGCAACATACCACATACTGAAGTGAAAAGTCTGTGTTTTTGTGTTTTTTTTTTAAATAAAAATTTTCAAAAAGTTATAAAAAAAAGATAAAGTTGATTCAAGGGGAAAAAAGCCTCCAGTTTGTTTTACAGGTTTTAAAGTTCTGCTGTGTGTTCAATTGCCTTGTGTAACCACTTGTCGCCTTAGGGCCATATTCCCACCCATTCCCCCTTTTTAAATGTCCATTTTGCTTGCCTGAAATTTTAAATTTCTGTGTCATAACTCATGAGAAACTTCTGGGTTTGTGACATACAGAGGTCGAATGAACATACATTCAAAAAAGGAAAAAAAAGTCCCCATCTGAATCGGGCTTGTTAGAGGCAACACTTAATATATAGCTTTCAAAAACCTTTTTCTTAATTTCCCCTTCATATCCCTCAGGCCTCTGTTCAGAGAAGCTAAAAAGAGTGTATCCCTTCTCTGTTCGTCCAAAGGTTTTTTGAGTCTTCTAAATGAAACAAGCAACATTTCACTTTGATTTCTCCACTGAAATTTTCTTGATTATATGGTTAGAGACATACAGTATTTAGGAATGTCTCTTAACTTTCTGGGAACCCTAGTGCCCCATCATATTAACTGTCAGTATTTTGGGGGCATTGGGTCAACGGCCTTCATAGCCTAGGTACAAGCAGGACTTTGGGACAAATCTCCTTTGTGCTGTTTGGTTATATACTTAAGTAACTCTCCTTGTCGCAGTCTTTCTCCTTAGGTCCTCACACAATTCCTTACAGAGCACTTATTAAAAAATGTTAAGAGTTGATCTGTTTTCTGATTATTTTTGTGTAAGCTTCTAAACAAACTTCAGCTGTGATTAATTTAGCACATTTAAATAACAATGTGTTAACTGTTCAGTATAAAGAATTTTTCTTCAACTCAGAGTATTAGTACTGTAGCATAAACCAAATACAGTCTAGAGGGGATTTTTAACATCCCTCCATTATAAAGACTGAAAAGGGGTGTGTGTGGGTGTGTGTACACTGGGTGTCGTGTGTGTTTGGGAAAGATGGAGATATTAAAAATTAGTAAATGAATGTGTGTAAGACATTATATTAGTATTCAGAGAATAAAACTTGTATTTATTTTGTGCCATTCATTTTCATTACACAGAATAAAGTCAGGTGGTTTAAATCCTTAAAAGGGTAGTATTTGAAATATGGCACTAAGAACGAAATCATGACCTATTTTTTTAATAGCTATGAAGATACTAATTATGGGTGAAGATTTCTTTTTGAATTTGTCTTGATTGTAGGCTTTTGTGTCACATACCACTCTTGTATAGATATCTTGAATAATCCCTTCCCCACAAAAGACAGGGTGTATTTATCTTTCTCTTTACACCGACTTCGCTGAACGGAAGTTAATTCCATAGCCTTTCCTCTAGCCTCCTCAGTCGTAAACCTTAACATAAAGTGATTTACAGCATCTGTAGTGACCCTCCCTCCTCATTTTTCTGTGAGGGGATTAGCCAACAACAAGGAATTTGCTAATGACAGCTTTTTTACCCCCTCGAAGGCCTGGAGAGTTTCTCCATTTTAGAATTCGGCTGTCCTTAATCTGCTTATCTAGTCAGTCATCACGCAGAATCTGCAAAAACTAATGTAAAGAAAAAAACCTGCTGCATTGTTTTCTCAATTTTAGGAAAAATATGACAGACTTCAACTATGGGAGTTGTCCATGTTATATTATAAAATGTGTTTTCACAGAACATAGCATAGCAGCAGTAATACTTCGGTTTTAAGAGTTGTTACTAATCCACATCAGAACATATCTTAATGATTTCTTTTATAATCATGAGTTTACACAACACAAAGCCATTTAGTGAAATTATATGCCACGTACCAAATGGCCACAGGCGAGGAAATTAGAAGTACTCAATGTGAAATTCAACCAAATAGGGAGTAGTCATAGAGCTTCCTCCAGAGAAACAGGTAAATGTTGAATAATATATGTATATAAGGCTTTAGGGGTATAGTTACGCATATGAATCACTCATACATGCTAACTGCAAAAGTGATACTCTGTAGGGGGATAAGGACATTGGGCAATAGTTTGTAAGACCTATTGATGCTGTACCAGTCAAGGAAGGTTTCTGATAGGAAAGTATCTTAATAGCTATGTCCCAAACTATTGAATTTTAAAGGAAGGAGAATAGGATTTACTTAGCTCCCAACCAGTAGTTTGAAAGGGAGGGGCAGAGGACAAGACTAGAAGTACAAATAGCTGCTCTTAAGTTTGCGAGGGCACACAGGTCAACATGAGTTGGTAAAATTGATGTTATTTTGTTAATTGACTGTCAAAATTTATGGTGAAAAAGATGGGCTTCTGCTTTCGGTATTTTTTTTTAAAAACATCAGTCTGTTCAGAGTTAAGAACCAGGACCACCAACATTAGGTTAATTTAAAGACTGATGAATCATCTGCTCCACTGAAAATTACTGCTTTATTTACTGAGTTTTACTTTTCACACATTTGCTGCTCAAGAAATGTCATAAAAATAGATGTCAGCAATAGTAACAATAGAAGTTTTAGTTGTCTCCATAATAAAACACCCAGTGAAACACGAATGGTATATTGCTTTTGCATTACTGGGAATGTCAAACATGGTAGCAGGGGCTAGAAACTGGAACAGCCATTCTCATGTGTGATGAGATTGTTGATTCAGAGTTCTCAATTCATAAAATTTTGTTAAGTCCACAGTTCGAAAGCCATCTTACAATACTGCAGTATCCTTTTTCTATAGCCTTACTAAAATTATTTGCAAGTTTTTATTTTCAGCTCAGTAGTGCTTTCACTGTATATCAAAGTTGTACTCTACAGACCAACAAACCAATTTGAGGTATATTAAGTAGCTTTCCATATGCCCTTTTTTCCTCAGGTGCTAATATACAAAGGCTCCGAAATGGATACTGCTTTAGTAATGTCTGCTTTATTCTTAAAATGCATTATTTCTTTTGCTAGGTGTAAAAGTTTGGTGTTAACACGTTTTAATATGTAAATATGAATGGCTTAGTTTGCTTTTGTTTGTCTTCATCCTCTGTAGAGGAGGATCCTCTCGTGATCTTGAATACATTTCATTAGGTATTGCATTTTTAGAATGAAAACAACTGTTTTCTGTCTTAGATTAATTCTGCTGCTGCTATGAGAAACTGAAAATCAAGAATGTGATGCACTTTTTACATTACTATGTATCATACATATACTGTAGGTTGCTTTGATACTTTTTCTGTAGCACAGCCACTAACAAAAGTGATTGAATTTTATAATTCTCTGTGGGAGGGAATCAGTACAGGAATTAATCCATAGTTGGTATTGGCCTATGAATGACAATAACTTAGGAAAATAAAAATTCTGTTTAGTATTAACACTTTTTGGCCTTAAAATGTCTTTTACTGCTGAAAATATTTTAAATCTTAGCTTTGTTTTTATTCCCTCTCTGCCTGAAAAAGATAAAATGGGAAGAGTGGCTTAATGGAAGTAGTGTTGTTGGTTTGTTGATGATCTTTTAGAAAACAGTTGTCTACTATGTAAGCTGGGATTTATTTTTGTTTGTATACCAAGGAGAAATACTGTCCTGAACCAGCGAATTCAGTTAAGTTAGTCAGTCCTCCCTACTACCCTGTTTCTCTGATAACATTTTTATTTAGCAAGGGTAAACCGTATAAGAAATGCTACTTGACAAAAGGAAAAGTCATTTCTCAAGCACATACTCAGACTTGAAGGAGATGGGACCCAAGACAATGGGGGAGACACCAAATGAGGTGGAGGAATGTGAAAAGATGTGTGGTCCAAAGCTATCTGGTTATATTTTGATGTTGCCAATATTGTAGAGCCAAAATTTTTATTTGCTTATTTAATGTTTGTTGGCCAGAGATCTATTTTTATATCAATGTGCCTTGCATGTATATTTAAAATTTTTGAAAAGGCCATGTAGTAATGCCTGAGACAGTTGATGGTTCTTAACACCTCACTAATTTTTATGCAGTATGAAATGCTCGTTCTATTGCCCAACTGGTGCTCTCTGTTTAAAGTTACAGATCTTGTCAAACTGGAACTATTTTGTAAACCGGGGAAACTATTTTGGTTGTTTCTTTTTCTTTTCCTTTTTCTTTCCAAGTCTGTTAGTGGCTGTTTTGTAGTGGGAAATAATAGTGAAAGGGTCCTTCACTCCTTTTCCTGCCCCACCCCCAGCACCTTCAAGTAATGTGATGACACTATTTCTTGTGTGCTTTGAAAAAAAAAGATTCAGCTTGCTGTTTCCTTTATTAAAAGCATCGTTTCAAAATATAGGGAGATAATGGAGTCCATGATAATTCAGGATTCTGTGTGATCATAGGTCCAAGTTATTGGCTCTTTCCAACTTCAAAATTTTTATTGTTAAAGCACCTTGCTTAGAAAATTTTAAATATTTATGTCTGCAACAATTGTCTCAAAATAATAAATGTGCAATTCTTGTTATTAAAAAAATGAACTCTCCCTAATGTGACTTGTTAGTTTCTCTGTATTTCCTGCCAGTGTAAATGTGAAAAGCTTTGCCTGCATTACGTTTTAGAAATGCATTTTGCACACTCAAAATTTGCCGAAGCTCCGTGAAAAGGTTAGACCTAAGTAGATGAATAAAGCTATGCACATGTTTTGAAAGTTTAATTTGTGTGTCATTACAAAAAGTGACCTATCTGTCCTCATTTCCTTGTTCTTAGCTCTACCATCTTGGAAACATGGCTCAAATTTAATAGTTCTGGGCTAGCTCATCAGTAGAACTAGAAGAGAGGAAAATTGGCAACTGTTTTAATAAAGTTTAAATGAGAGCTTGACTTGAATCTATTAAAGGGCTTTTCTTGAAATCGGGTGGTTTTATCAGCTTTGTAAACCACTGGATGCTCTTTCTCAGTGAAATTTTGGGTTATTTGATGAAATGGCAAGTATTTACACTGAAACGGAGGAAGGACCTTTGCGACATGGAGCTCTTAATTTTGTCATAAGCTGGTTTAGAGAGAAGATTGATTGCTTGTATTGATTGCTTTATCCTAAATTTAGTTCATTAAATGATTGGTCTAAGGTTAGAATCAGTTGTTTAAAGATCAAAGCACAGATAGTTTTGAAGATAATGTGTATCTTTTTATAAAAATTGCCCAAGCTGATTTTAAAAGAAGTTTAGAAATAGGGCATATTTGATTCAAACATTAAAAGTTTGCATGAACTAAATAGCTTTACTTCACATGTATATGTGCTTAAGGTTGTGTACATGTCCTAGCCAGGTCTTACAAAGTCATCTTTAACAAGATTTTTCTGTAATTTCCTCAGGACCTTTGTAGAAGAGGCTATGAGTTTAAGTAGAAGTTACTACTAATAGTATTTTCCCCATGCGCCTAGATAAAAAAGAAATCCTTCTGTCATATAGCTTTTCCTGTGTATAGAAGAGGGTGACTGTCATCAAACCTGCACTTGATAAATGCTAACTTTGAAAACGCAGAAGACCCTCCTGTATGTATCTTCAGTGATAGTGGCAGTTAATAAATATACTAGTCAAGATTTGACAGGTGACTCAGTGCATGGCATTCAAAGGTAGAAATGAAGGAAGTGTAGCAAGCATCATAGATGGCTTTGGCTACTTTTCAGCATCTGTCATTCACTTATGTTCAGTTGTAGAACATGTTGGAGGAGCAAAGTGATTTTGATGTGCATAGGCACTTAGGAGGTGAGTTACCTCTTAATTTGGGGGAAAGGATAATTAGTTGATTACAGTTATGTTAGATATTCTCCCTTCCTCTCATAAATTTTTTTTTCAATGTTTGTTTGGCCCAGCAAAAAAGATAGGTCTTTAGGTAGAAGAACCGTGACCAGAAATTTAACCCTTTTGCTTAAATGCTTAGGTATTTGCTACAGCTGTTTCGGATGTCATGGATTCTGAGGAAGTGTCACGTAATGATCTTCCTTTACTGATGTCTTAATGTTCAGTGTTTTAAAGTAAAAGTTACAAACACTTTACAACCATACTCAGATTTACTTATTTTATCAGAATAAAAAACCCAAGAGATTTGTAGATCAAATTGAGACAAGTGTACATTGTTGAATAAAAAATTTTAAAATTTGAGGTGTTTGTGTTATCTTTGTGTGCTTTAATTTTAAAAAAAATTTACTAAAAACTTCAGATTGTAATGGTTCCCCGCAAAGATGAAGTTTACAAAGAATTTAAATTACTGTGTTCTTACATCTTTTTAATGTTTTCTTATTTTTTAATCATACAGGTTTGTGCTTGGAGTTAGTGTGTTTATTTAAAAATGCAGCTGTGAGAACAGCTGTTTGGCCTTTTTGAGGACATTGAGCTGTATGCTCTTCCATTTGAAATAAAAAAATTTGAACTAAGTAAGCAACTAGAATATTAAGCTGCCAAGATTCTGGATTTATCATAATGTGTTAGAGAAATATATGGTAATATACATGAGACTTCCTGTTTAGCACAAATTATTAAAAGTCAACTTGTCACAAATTGTGAAAAGAAAATGCTGAAGCCAACATTATTAGAGTAGTGGTTGGGGAGCAAATGGGTCAGTCACTCCTGAGACTGGTAATATGTGCCTTAAATGCATTATTACGAGAGGAAATTACCCTTGGCCTGCCAACTGACTTGCAAGGACACAAAAGGAATTTGTGTTTTATTGAAGTTTATCTTTAAAAATTCTCAGCCACTTAAGTGTGATTTGTGTAAAGAATGACAGTTCAGTCTACAAAGTTTTGTTTTTAAATGACATTTATTGTGGATTTTAGCAGCTAACATTTTGAAGCAGTGTCTGAGCAGAACATAAAACTCTATAGAGTGCTTAGCAAGGTCTCATGTTTGAGGAATTCTCTTATTGGAGATTTCAATCCACTACTGTTGGATACGGCGAATAGATTGGATCTGGGAAGTCTGAGCATGAGAACCCCACTCTCTCCAGTGTTTATAGTCTCCTCCATGATGGTCGCATTCCAGAATGTACTGATAACCACGATATCCAGGGTACTGGTAGCAAACCCAGCTAGGAAATTAAAAGCATATTGCATTATTAAAACTACTGTATTGGGAACCTTATGAAACACCCTAAAACCTCAGTCACTCGAGGCAGTGGTGCTTTTAAGGCTTAGAGAACAATAAGTCATCCTTAATGTGTCAGGCCCTGTGTGAACAGAATATGGCTACAACTAATTCAAGATAAACCTCAGTCTGGGAAGATTTACTAGTCAACATAAATGCTTAGGAGAGGAGCAGTGTGGGGGTGGGATATTAACAGCAGGTACAAATGAAATTCAAAATAACGAATGTGACATCCATACCAATATGCCAGTGTATGAACCCTAATAAAACATGACCATTAATGTTCACAAGGTTTACAGGTACAGGAATTACTTTGAAATGTACATTATTGTACTCACGCCCCACATTGTATCTTCATGGAACCAACTTCATTATTGAACCACCCCATGGCTTGCAAGGAGGGGTAGTCATCACAGATCTCCCACTGGCGTCCAATAAAGTTCTCTTTTTCAAAGATGGTAATCTTAGATTCTTTATGATTCTGTAATCCAGAAACATCCTTTAATACTAGTGTTGACATAACTTATTTTTTGCTGTTTTTCAATATCAAAAGAAGCTTTTGGTTTACAAAAGTAATTGATCATACCCATATTTTAATTCAAATGTAAGCAGCATTTAGGATGTACAAATGTACTCACTTCAGCAGTGCATATGCTAAAATACTAAAATGTACAAATAATTGATAACATACTTCAGAACAAGGAACTAGGTGTGGTGATGCGTGCCTGTCATTCTAGCACTCAGGAGGATCTCCAAGAGTTCAGGGCCACCCTCAGTTACAAAATGAGTTCAAGGCCACCCTGAACTGCATAGTGAAACCCTGTCCAGACAATTCTTTGGAATAATGAGAGTATGTGTAACAGTAGGGAAAAATAAAAACTTGTAAGCCTACCAAGAGATTAATACCCCCTATAGAAAAGTCTCACTGGTGGAAGTGCCAATATGTGTGTGCATTCAGCGTCCAGTAGGAAACATGAATATGACGCAAGTATTAAGGCAGAGGGTAACTGCATAAAGTTCAATAACAGGCAAAACTTGATAGTGATGGAGCAGTTGATGGAAATTTTCATGCAGTGATAGAGTTGTTCGTAGGGCTAGGGTGTTAGATACATGGGTGTACGTTTTCCAAGTCTCATGCCAGTGTACACTTAGGACTTGTATTTTATTGTGTCATTTATACATTCAGGGAGAAAAGAGTGAAGGGGGAAAGATGAGATTTTATCCAAATAAGGAATATTTTTATGATTTAGAGCCATTTATGTTGACTTCCACTGGCTGAGTTTTAGTATCACTTTGAACAAAGGTGAAGTCATTAAAATCACGAAAAAAATCCATGAGGGGGCTGGGGATATAGCTCAGTGGAATAAGCGCCTGCCTAGCAAGCGCAGGGTCCTGAGTTCGATCCCCAGCACCACCAAAAAAAAAGAGAAAAAAATCACATGATAACTGAATATTTGGGAAGTAGTATGGCCTCATTTCCAATATAGGAATAATTTTCAACATGTTTGAAGGTCTTCCTGTTTCTGCATAAATAGTTCCAAAGACTAAATGCAGCCTGTTACACTTATGTGTTAGAAACAAATTATGAATCAATGCAGATTACAGACTTGCCTATTTACTCATTCTCGTTTATGAAAGGTTAAGCACTTCCCTGTTTCTGCAGTAAAACAGGTTGAAGTTCAATGGGTCACAGATTTATTTTTTAATAAAACTATGGTAAGTGCTTTCTCTCATTCTGTAATATGTGCTTCCTGCCACCTGTAAGAAAACCCTTAAATTAGCTTAAGGAAAATACCATCTGGTAAAGAAAATCAAACGGCCAATTTTGAGAAAAGGAGCAGTAATTCTTTTTCTCTTTTATCCTTCCTGCCATATTCAGCATAACCAAAGAAGTCAGTTTTTCAGTCTGCGCTTGCTCTTTCCCCATCCCCTTGCCTGAAGTGGAAGTTTCAGACTCACAGCTGAACAGATGGGGCGGAAGGACATGAGGCGCTCAATGTGGTAGGCGTTGCTCCCGCTCCAGGCATCCCAGCGAGGGTATTCTCCTCTCTCCAGTATAAACTGCTGCCCACAGAAGCTGGTATGCTCATAGCCAATCCAGCTGCCAAAGACAAGTAGTGGGTTTGTTCATGCTATTCAAAGTCTACATGGTCTCTGGGAGAAGGCAACATTCACTTTAGTTTATAATCAGTAAAATATCAGGCTGGCCCCAACAGAGCTATACAAAATAATACATATATCACAAGAGGTGGAAATGGGCAGACAGCTACACTAAGCAATTTTGTAAATGGTATTTGTTTTGGGATTATCCCATGAAAAAGTCTCCCATCACTGGCCCCAATGATGTGTATTACCAAAACTGTATTTCCCTCCAGGTCACCTATTCTCTTATCTGGAGCTCCAAATTCATGATCTAGTGACTGACTTGCTTTTACTTCAGCCAAATCTATAGACATCTTCCTAAAAAAGGAGAAGGGTGAATAGACAGCTGATGAGTGACTAAAACTTTTCCTTGTCACTTTATGAATTCTTTCTCTTGCTGCCCCCTGCCTTTATTTGTTGAAACATCCTAGCTTCCTTTTTCACAATTGGGTCTCAGTTACTGATGACATTAAAAGTGTTTCCTGTTTTAAAATGCCTGAAAAGTTCCATTTTTGTGGCAAGCAACTTGTGGAAGCCTGGCCACATGTAATGCCAATTTGGCCTAGTTCACTTTATGTTTCAGGTTTCTGACAAAGGCCTGGCCCAACCGTCCAAGAACTAGAAGACAAAAGTGAGAGGATCTCCTTTGTCAAGACTAGCTTATCTTATCAAGAAGAAATTTAAAAGACATAGAACTAATATGTCTCTGGAGTCTTGGGGTTAAATTCCTTTTTGTATGCGGAAATTAATGGCCTCTGCTCTGGGGCACTCAGGAAGAGAGAGGCAGCTATAAAGAAGCTACCTGACAGTTTCCTCATTTTCTGTAAGCAAGCAAGACAAAAAGTTCTGCTACAGCTGTTATATCTCCTAGATAACAGCACAGGTCTGATGGGGTCACTGCCCCACTGCATCATACAGATTAATTCCTCTGCCCTAAAAAAAAAAAAAAAGAAAAATCTGGAATCAGGCAGCTGAGAACATCCTGGTCCTACCTTTGGTTACTAAATTATGCATGTAGTAATTTCTAGTGAGATTATTCCATGCCAAAGGCCTCTCTCCAATAAATGACTAGTGTCTTGGGAACATATTTCTTCCCGTGTCTACTCATATTGTCCTGTGTCTGAAGGGACCTGAAATAAGGGGCCTGCAGTTCCACTGAAGTCAGTACTCACGCGCCACATTCCACCTTGAGGGACCGGACATTATCAAAACTGCGCTCAGAGACATTTGGACAGGAACTGGTAAACTCCATCCTCTTGCCCTGGAAGTTCTCCTGGTCATAGATGGTTATCTAAAATGGGATTGAAGGGGGCAAGAAAGCTAGAAGCTGGTACAACAAGAGCACAAGTCCGGTGTAACACTGAAATTCTGTCTACCCTATGTCTTGCATCACCAGAGATAGCCCAGGATGCCTGATGAGATGTCTCAGTGTAGACAGGCTAAGAAGTTTAAATTAATGCCCCTGGTTGATGATGTTCCTTCCCATGCTCACCCTAGGGATCAGACATGAGGGAACTGGTTTTTAATAGGAATTATCTGCCAAGAATGATGGCCAGCCCAATGGACAGACCAAAGGCTTATGGGATGTCATCTCACTAAGCTTCCTGAGTAAGTGTGACTTCTAGGACTCCCAGAAGCTCCCTGTGGATTATTTCTTTGCTTCTCTAGTCACACCCATTATAAACACGTGAAGTGTACAGGGAGGGTTGTAGTCCCTTTAACTAGAATTTGGCTCCCCCCACCAACAAAGCTGTGAACTGGCTTCAGAGTTGACCAATGAGAATGATGGGGTCCTTTAGGGAAGCAGAGACAGACTGAAGAGTTAGCTACTTAAGCCCAAGGTTAAATTCAACTTCAGGCTGAGTGTGGCCCTACAATCCTATGACTTACATGGCATCTGTCTCCATTTTCTCCATGGGCATAGTCCTTGCAAGGCTGCTATCTCTTGAGATGATTTTAGCAGTGTAAAGGAGAGTTGACCTAAGAAGCTAGGTCATGGTCATCCAAGTTCTTCCTTCCTCTGTCTAAATGGGGCAACCTGAGTAACAATGTCTGGATATTGGGTGAATTCTTCCTCTAAAGACTGGTGTTTTATTGGTCAGTCACTGTCTTATGAACAAGAACATCCCTGATGGCTGCTCTGTGGCCTCACCTCATTCCTGTTCTATTGGGCCCCTTGATTTTCCATGCGATAGATGTGCACTTACCTTCCATGGCCCCAAGGATCCAGGCATAGGGTTGGTCTGAGCCATCTTGGTGGTTGGAAGGGTTTCTGGAAGACAGAACACACACTAGTGGCATGGCTTCTGAGATCTGGGGGTGAGGTGAGAGAACGCAGGGAGAGGAAAAAAGGCTTGGGAAAAAAAAAAAGGCTTGAAGTCTGAGAGGCAGACTAGATGGGATGCTGGCTCAGCTGCTCACTACCTGAGACAGATTTTCCATTGGTAAAGCTTCTGTGTGCAGTTGTTTTAAGGATTAGAAATAATAACCAGGTAAAGCACTGCACAGGCATTGTAACCTCTTGGTAAATGTAGCTTCTGTTTTCTTGCTTGCCTCCAAGTGATTGCATTGCTCAGTCTTAGATACTATAAACTCCTAGGTAGCTGCCTAATCCAGACCCTCTCACATGACTGGTCACATGGCCGGCAGTGTCAGGATCCACACCACACACCCCACACTCACAGGAAGCCTCAGCTCTGACTCTTCCTGTCTTCTCACAGCTCTCAAACTGGCCTGCTGTAGTGTGTGGTCAGACTACCATATCCCCTCTCCATTTTTCTATCTCCTACACCTACCTTGTCAGCTCAATGACTTTCCTGCTCTCTTCATCTGGCAGCCACTTGCTTTCTTCCATATTTCTAGCACTCACCATAGTACTGATCTGTGCTCTTAATGAATACATCCTGGGTGATCATGTCAGTGGCAGGGCCCGCGACTACGGGGTGTTTGATAGAACACCGTACCAAAGCTATGTTGGGTCGGGAAGGGAGGAACGTTGAAAAAGAGTCATTAAAGGAATGTGAAGAAGAAAAAAAGTGTAATAATAGTTATGGCTCCCTCTGTGTCAGCCTCTGTCCTAAATGCTTTACGTGTGTTTCATCATCACAAACAAACCTCTCAAATAAGTACTATCATTACTCCTACTTTATAGACGAGGATGCTGAGAGCCATAGAAGTGAAGAGAGACGACAATTATACTTCATGTTTCTTGATTCAGGATAGACATTCCCAGGTGATAAAACTGGCTCTTCCCTCTGACCACTATCAGGCCCAGGAACTGATGCATGTCAAGTCTGATATTTTTTTCTATTCCGAATCTCTGAATAAGCAACATCTTCCTACTCCTGAGCGCAGTGCCTTCTCCCTGCACCCAGAAGCCTATGCACTTCTTGGTGCTTCCCATCAGCCACACAGGTGGAAGAGTAGACTGCCTTTCCCCAGAGCCTTCCACTCTTTTGCAGCTACCCTTCAAGGCTCTGACTTCTAGGCAGGAAAAGTGAGCCCTCTCCTGAGTGTGTCTTTTCAAGGGAAAAAGAGTAAAGGCCAAGCCCAGGGAACCCTCAGGGTCTTACTCACCCAGCTCCTGCTGTATAGCCTGGGTCTCCATCTGGTGCCACTTCCTCTGTGGCCTGCCTCTTTATAGCCCTAAGGCTGATGGCTGATGGCCCTGTCAGCACTCTGCTTTCCCTCTCCTTTTGTTTTCCCTGATCCCCAGAGCTCTAGTGGCTCAGCCTACTGGGTACGCATCCCACAGGCCTTTGTTTGAACTAGGGTTATACAAGTCCAGAGAGGCCCCACTGCCTGGGCAAGGCTGGCTGCTGCAGGCTGTGGCTGCTGGGGTCTTCATCTCAGAGGAGCTGGGAGCTGAGGACAGGAGGTTTATACCATGTATATTTGTCCCTTATCCTTGTCCTGCTTTCTCATGCCGTCCCAAGACCTTCCTAACAGCTTGGGAGATCCTGGGCTACATAGTGCGTTCAAGGCCAGCCTGAACTACATGGCAAGACCCTATTTTGAAAAACAAACAAAAAACCACATTTCTTGTTGTTAAAAAAATTATTACAATTATGAACTACGTTGAGAGAAAAATGACTATGTTCTTAGAAATCTTTATTCATACATACATAAAGCCGTGTAAGGGATGGATTCAATTCCAGTTGACTGGAAGATATGCGTCTCCATATACCTATTTTATTAAACATTCATTTTACTGTTGCAATTTGTTCTCCAAAAAATGGAACAAATAAATCTTTTAAGAGTTTTAAATATATTGTTTTGGTCCTTAAAAATCTCACAGGCTCAAGGTACTTACTGTGCCTGTAGCACTGTACCCTGAAGGAGAAAATGACAGGAGGTTCAGGGCACTTGGTAAGGGTAGAGTTTGGGAATCATGGGCCTTGGCGGGGCCTCGCAGGGAAGGGTGCATTCAAACGCACAGCTAAAGTGAGAAAAGAAAAAATAAATAAATAAATAAATAAAAATAAAAATAAAGTGAGAAAAGAGTGAAGGAATGGAAAGAGCTTCAAGCCAGGCAGATGTGGGTGCAAATCCCAGATCCCTTGGTTGGGTGACTTTGGGAAAGTCACTCCAGATTGCTCAACCTCAAAAAAAGTGGAGATGACGTCCACCTACACGGTGCAGGTCTATGGTTCCCTACTACCATATCCTCTTCCTTATGATGGACAGCATAGGAAATTTCATACCACTTGGAGAGAGGAAGAAAGTTCTTCCAGTTCCTCTTCAATTGCTCCAGCCCACGCCTCAAGTTTTCAATGAGTCCCTCTTTTTCAGCACCAAAAACCAGGTGGGTAATATCTGGTTTGCATTCGAGTATCTGTAGACTTGGGCAGGACACTCTAGGCACGAAAGTCTGATGCTAAGCACAGCGCACCACCTCAGGAACGTCGTCTGGATTTGTTGGTGATGTGTAGAATAATGGCTGGCAAGGGACTGAGTTAGCTGCCTGATGATCGAAGGAGGTTTCCGCTGTGTAAGGGCAAAGGACACTGACTGCCCATGGCGGATGGCTCTCATTCCTTTTGCCTTCTCTTTCTCCTTTTCTTTCTCCTTAGAACTAGGGAACCGTTTCGTTGGTGATTTGTTCACTTCTTTATCCCTAACTCCTAGACTGGCTTCGCACCCTGACAGTGTACATCATGGCACCCTATGCTTTTCCAGTTACCGCATGGATCACACTGTAGAAATTTCTTTAAAAACCATAAATGCTGAACTCCCAAGAGGGGAACTGAGCTATTTGGATCTCAGGTTTAAGGTAAAACAATTTCACAGTTTATTTTTCTATAATCTTTGATCCAAAAATGGGCAGAATGAGATGAATACACACTTCTCAGATGAAGAAATACAAACAGCAAATAAATATAAGAAAAAACGTTCAACATCACTGGTTATTCCACAGATACAAGTTAAAACAACACTGAGATTGAACAGAAAGCTCTATTTTAAAAATTAAAACAAAGCTATTTTTGAAAATGATAAACACATTGCTTAACTATCAACTTCTTCCGCCAGACTCTATGCTCAAAGGGGCAGGGGTCTCATTGGTCTCGTTCATTCTTATATCAACAGGTCTGAGCATAACTCCTACTTTGATAACTATGTTTTGGATGAATGGGTGAATGAATAAATGAATGGTTTTTTTTACTTCAAGGCAGAGTTAATTGCAGTATAGTCCATACTGCAAGGAGCATTCTGCTGAGCTTGGCCCACTCACAACAGTCGCCACTGCGCTGCTTGTGCTGTGTTTGTGCTTTACACGCTCTCAGCATCACATGCGGGAGCTTTACACCCTACTGAATTATCAGTACAGTGATTTGGTACAAGACTGATCTGATTAATCCTTTATTTTTACAGAAACGTGGGGCTTTTGACTGATTGAAAAGCCCAAATAATGGTAAAAAAATGTTTGCCAGCTGTTCCTCCGACAAAGGAGTGCTGTTGAGAACATATAAAGAACTCAAAGAAATCAGACCTCTCAAATTTAAGGAGGTTCAGGGCACTTGGTAAGGGGTAGATTCAATCCAAAAGTGGACAGAATGACATGCATACACACTTCTCAGATGAAGAAATACAAGCAGCAAATAAATATATGAAAAAATGTTCAACATCTCGGATTATTTGAGAGATACAAATTAAAACAACACTGAGATTCCATCTCACCCCAGAAAGAAGGGTTATTATCAAG
This sequence comes from Dinomys branickii, assembly GCA_004027595.1. Taxonomy (NCBI): domain Eukaryota; kingdom Metazoa; phylum Chordata; class Mammalia; order Rodentia; family Dinomyidae; genus Dinomys; species Dinomys branickii. The sequence goes on along the minus strand of PVLD010000280.1, from coordinate 108,733 downwards.
AAATCAACCAACAACAAATGCTGGAAGGGCTGTGGGGAAAAGGAACACTTCTCCACTGTTGGCGGGAGTGTAGACTGGTGAAACCACTGTAGAAATCAATGTAGAAATTCCTCAGAAAACTAAGATTGAAGATCCCATTTGAACCAGATATTCCCCTGCTGGGTATCTCCCCAGAAGAACTTAAAACACTGTACCACAGTGTTGCTTGGATATATGTGCACCCATGTTTATAGCAGCACAATTTATAATAGCTAGATCTTGGAAACAACCCAAATGCCCATCAGCTGAGGAATGGATTAAAAAAGATGTGGTCTTTCTATACAATGGATAAAAGATAAACTTCCATAAGGGATAAACTGGAGATTTTTGTAGGTAAATGGATGCAACTTGAGACCATACTCACAAGTGAAATAAACCAGATGCACGTGTGTAAACATCCTATTGTCTCCCTAGTGTGAGAAGCTGAAAAGAGTAATGTACAATAGATACTGTGAAATGGGAAGAAACCGTTCAAAAGGACAGAGAAACTGGGATGGGAAAAGAAGGAAGGGGAAATAAAATAAAATAATACATATATATATAATAGTTAAGATAGTTATACTACTAATTTCTTAGTTCATTGAAAAGAAAGGTTTGTGCTAATATTGTTTGGACAATTAAATGCCAATATCTTGTGAGTATCTAAGTTAAAGATGACAATACATAATATATTAACCATTGTTACCCTCCTATTACCTTGTTTTGAAATTTTGTGTTTTTTCTCTTTAAAATAAAAAATAAGGGCTGGGGATATAGCTCAGTGGAATAAGTGCCTGCCTGGCAAGTGCAAAGCCCTGAGTTTGATCCCCAGTACAACAAAAATAAATAGATAAATAAAATAAAAAATAAAAAAGCAAAGCAAAACACACTAGATACTAGATACTCCCATCCCTACATACTCCCACTCACACACTGCAATAAAATCTGTGTTGAGGGGGTCAATTATTGCACAAGCAATTTATAGATGTCCTGCAAGCATTCCTGGAGCCTGTTTTTCTCAAGCATCCTATATCCCAGAATCTTGAGAAAGATTGTCACATCTGTGCTAGCCAATCAAACTTTGCCAATTTAATATGGATTTGCTTTATCTTCTTTTTGCAGTATTGGGTTCTGTGCAGGCTAGGCAAGCGGGCAGGTGAGCAAGTCCCAGTTCTGAGGATGGAACCCAGTTTATTTTTCTATAAAGAGGGTTCTATGCATGTGATGCAAGTTTTTAATCACTCTCCATACCTCCAGCTTCTCAATATGGTTTTTCTATGGAAGGGGTTGTGGCAGGGTCTCACTATATACTTGAGGCTGTCCTTGAATTCACTGTGTAGCCAGACCGGCCTCAAATGCTTGGTGATCCTCCTGCCTCAGTCTCCCAAGTGCTGGTATTACAGGTGTGCCCCACCACTTCCAGCTTCAGTGTGGCTTCTTTGTGACTTTTTGTTTTGGGACAGGGTTGTGCTGTGTAGTTCTGGCTGGCCTTGAACTCCTTTTGTATCCCAGGCTCGCCTGAACGTCACAGCAATCCTCCTGCCTTGGCCTTCCAGGTACTGAGATTACAGGTGTGTGCCACCGTATTATCTTCTGAATAGAGTCCTAAAGGATTCTCTCTTTTGACAGTTTCTGGAACTGCTGCTTCATCTGTTTCGTGTTGGTCATGGCCTTGGAGCTCCATCCCTCAGCGCCTTCTCTTTTAGAGGTTAGGGCAAAGAATACTGAAAGAGTAGGAATGAAGGAAGTGCTATAGCCAGTTTGTAATCTTTTTCCCAGACTGAATTTGGTTCTCTTCTGATCATCCTTACTCACATTAACTTGAATTTAAAAAACCATCAACTGCACCCAGATAGTACCTTCCTAATCCTTGGAACTGCCCTGTGAAGTAATCATTGTAATACCTATTGTACAGAGGAGTAAACTGTGGTTCTCAGAGGCTATGTTCCAGGCCAGGAAATCTGACAGGCACTTCACTGCATGTCTACCTAATTCTAAATCCCATCCTTTTTCCTCTCTGGCGTGAAGTAGGATGATAATTCCCTACTGTCAGATGAAAGACAAAGGGCAGTGTTAGGTCCTCAGAGCTCAATAAATGGTAGCTGGTTCATTCATTATACCAAATCAGATACCATCTTGTGCTAGATTCTCACAGAGACAAGTAGGAGCAAACAGCAGAGATTATAGAAATGTATCAGTTAGAAAATGTTTTCTCTGAATTTGGAAAAGTCTAAAGACCACAGTCTTTTAGTGCCCCCCCCCCGTGTTGTTCATTTGATTTTAGCGATACATTTGCCAGTTCTCCCTCTCCCTTTCTCTCTCTCTCTCCCCTCTCTCTGTCTTAGTACTGAAGATGGGACCCAAACCCTGCATGACAAGCACTCCACCACTGAGATACATCCCAGCCCCTCTCACTCAAGTTTTCTATTGGGGACGTGGGCCGTAAACCATGTCCTCAGCCCACGTTCTCATGTCACAAGGAAGTGGAGCAACTGTCTGTCTGTGGGATGAGCTACTGGGTGAGGACTGACATGAAGAGGACTGTAACAACTCCTCAAATGTAAACTGCACAGTTTGAACCTTGGGCTTTTTGACACCAGGGCTACACGCCAAGGATGGTCTATGGCCTATAGAACTTTATGGCTGTCCTGGACCCCCTGGCCCCATCTCTGGGCCCATGGGGGCAGAGAATGAGGTCATGGGGCCAGGAACGCCCTTGGACTCAGCACTTCACGGTTAGAGCACAATAGGCCGGCCAGGCGGCTGAGCAGCACTTTCGTTGTTTGGGAAATGCAGGATGGAAAAAAAAAAAAAAAAAAAAATGCAGGATGGGTACAAAGCAGAAAGCCCAGTCAGCGTTCAGCCAGCCCCTCCCTCCCCCACAAGGGGCTACCTCTGGGGTATCTTTTTTTGTCTTGTCCCTTTCTACCCTTTTAAGCTGGCAATAGAGACAGGGCCTGGCCCAGCCTGAAGAGGCAGTCAGATGAGCGCCGGGAGAGCACTTGGGAGGTGTCTCAAGACTTCGGCTCTTTGAAGACCTTTCCAAGGCTCTGCTTCCAGTCATAAACGCCTGCCAGGGACCGACTTGGTCCTGAGGCCCCAGCAGCTAACACTTGCTTCTTTTGTGTGTAACTTCCTCCAGAGATGAAAGAAGATAAAGGTGTTTAGGGCAGTGTTAGGTACTCAGAGCTCAATAAATGGAAATTGGTTTATTGATTATACCAAATCAGATACCATCTTGTGCTGGTTTCAGTTCAAATCAGTCTCACAAGTTTCCCAGTTCTGCAACTTAAGTCATTTCTTCTCAGCTCAAACCCCTTGCAACTCTGAAAAATTCGTACAAGGGTGGAGCTCATCCTGTCAGACGATGCTCTCTCCACTACAGCTGAGCTGTCCAATTCTCCATTTCTGGTTGCCAGGCAGAGCAAATAAGAATACAGGACACCCAGTTCAATTTGAATTTCAAATACACAGTGAATATTTTTTAGGATAAGTAGGTTCAAAACATTTTTTAGTACTGAAAAATTCTTCGTTGTTTATCTGTAATTCAAATTTAACTGGACATCTGCATTTACCTGCCAAACCTGGTCTCTTTCCACTTTTGTCTGGTGCGTCCTGTGACACCTCTCTGCCAAGCTACTCTTTCATTCTTGGAAAGACACGGTAAGAAGTCACCCTCTTCAGGAAGTCTTCTCTGGCTACCCAGGCCCACCAGCCATCCCACAGCCTCCTCTAACAAAGAGGATGAGGGGAAAAGAAAGGGACTAATAGGTTTTTAAGTGTTTTCCCAAAGGTTAGCATATTTAATCCTCCCTAATAACCCTGTGAGCTATGCCTACCTGGTCCATTTTCCTGCTGGCAAGATGAACTCAGAACATGTACATTCTTCCATGAGGTCACACTGCTAGGAAACAGCAGAGCCAGATTTCGTATTCACTTCTCTTTGCTTCCAAAGTCTATGTTCTTTCCCATGTTGCTTGTAGGAGTCCCTCTTAACCTTCAACAAGCATGACTCTTTGTAGCCATACGAGCCACTTTATTTACATCTCCTCTGGCCCTTTACCTCCCCTTTCCTTGTTGTAAACATAAACTTGGGTAGTTTTAGGACTTTCCTGGCCACCTGTCAGTAATAAAAAGTTGGATGGTTACTTTAAATTATGAAAGATGACCTCAATTTTATTTATTTTTGCAGTGTTGGGAATTGAAGTCAGGACTTCATAAGTGCTAAGCAAGAACTCTTCCACCTAGCTGTATGGCTAGCCTTCCTCCTACATCCTCCCCCAGGGAGATGGGAGGCTGAATCAGGAGGATTACAAGTTCAAGTTCAGTCTGGGCAACTTAGATTCTGTCTTAAAATAACAAATAAAAAAAGAACTGGAGATGTATCTCAGGGTGAAGGCCCTGGATCCTACCTGCAGTACTGCAAAGAGAGAGGAGAGAGAGAGGGAGACAGGCAGGCAGGCAGGCAGGCAAACATCCTACAGCCAGGCTGGCCTCAAACTCCTGGGCTCAAGTGCCCCCATTCCTGGCTCAGTAATCTCAATTTTAAATGAAAAATTTTCAGCTTGGTATAGTCATCAAAATTTCAATCTCTGCTCAAAGATAGTTCTCCCTATGACCCTAGATAAGATCTGTTTTAGGCAGGAAGTCTGCGCCCAGGAAAATACATCTTTTTTCTTTCTCTCTCTTCCTCGCTAATTTGTGACCCTCCTGGGGTTGGAGGAACAGGAGAGGCTACATCCTTGGCATGTAGCCCTGGTGTCTAAAAGTCCAAGAGGAGCAGAAAATTTCTTACCTGATAGGTCCATGGTGAGATGGCTTCGCTTTGTGTCTGGCCATTCTCCCATGCCACCAGCACACTTAATGGTTCTTGGGAGCCCCTACTTGCAATAGCCTTGACCTGTGTGTACACATCTCTACGGTGTTCCTTCTCTCCAACTCCGAGACACCTGGCTGTTACCTCCAAGATTTTGTTCCAAGTCCCTCTCAGGTCCAAGCTCGCATTCCTTTTGCCATGACCAAGTTTCTTTTTTTGCATTTTAAAAAATTTTATTGGTACATTTTAGATGTGCATAATGGTAACATTCATCATAGGGAATTTATACCTGTACATGATATATCTTTTTCTTCTTTGGTACCAGAAATTGAACTCAGGACCTTGCGCTTGCCAGGCAGGTGCTTGTGCTGCTGAGCTATATTCCCGGCCCTTACATGATATATCTTGCTTCTTTTTTTCCCATTTCCCTCCCCTCCTTTCAATCCCTCTTTCCTTCCTTATTTACAAAATCTTTCTTTTTTTTTTTTCATGACCTCGCACTTACCAGGCAGGTGCTGCACCACTGAGCTATATCCCTGGCCCTCCATTTTTTTTTTTATTCCTCCTATTCTTTTATTTTCCTACCATTTTTTTTCATGACAAGTTTTTAAGATTTATTTCTTTACAGGACTACTGGGGGGTGAACTGAGGGAATGTTGAACTACGTCTTCAGCCCTTTTTATTTATTTTATTTTAATATTTTTTCAGCCCTATTTATTTAATTATTTACTCTGAGACAGGATCTCACTAAGTTGTCCAGGGTGTCCTCAACCTTGTGATCATCCTGCCTGAGGCAGATTGCCCACTGGTGGTCAACTTATAACCCCCAGCTGAACTGAGTAAGCGTGATGCTGGGAGTGGGAGGTTCACCTAAGGATTATTGCCAGCAGCGTAAGAGGCAGAACTGGAGAAGTGAGGCTGCTGGCAGAAGCTGTTGGGAGCCTGTTGGAAGCAGAGAGAAGCTGTAAGGAGCTGCTGGTTTTCTGGGAGGAGCTCATCATCCTGGCTTTTCCTGATGAGTTGGCTGTTTTCATCCTCCAAGGAGCTTGGGACCTTGTTATTGCTGTGTTGGGGACCACTACAAAGTGGCTCTGAGCAGAATTTAATATTAACCAATTGGCTTTCCATGTTTACTTGTGAGTTGTCTAAAGCTCAGACATCTTTCTGACAAGACTGCAACTGAGGATGTTTGGCTCCAACCCCAATTAACTAGAAGGAGACTGCAGCTGCGGTCTCCACACTGCTACAATAAACACCAACCTGAAGATAACGTAGTTCTCCTGATTGACATAATTTTCTACTTGGGAAAATTCTCCCAAGGTCCTGGGAAATTCCCGTGTTTTCTTGAGTATCCTCCTCCTTTGTTTGTAAACCAAATAAATACGGGCTGCCCAGAGAAGTCTTTGGCTAAACTCAGAAAATATCGAAGCTGTAAGAGAGTTGCTCCCTCCTGGAGCCCTGAAATCATTTCCATTGTCTCATTTATTTAAGCCTTCACCATCCACTCACTTGGGAGTTTGAGGGCCTGATCAGCCTATAATAACTTAGGATTATTTCACCCGGTTTTCGATATCTCTGACTTCAGTTCACTTTGGGGGAACTGGTCCTCACTCTGAGCATCGCTTCCTGGCTCTGGAAGGGAAGAAGGTGCACAGCTCAGTCTCCTGAAGTACCTTGTCACATTGGCTTTCATGATGGGAACCCAGCTTTCCTGATCATCAGAGGAGCTCGGGACCTCACTGTTGCTGAGGATGGCTCTGGTACCTTCTGGGGGAGCTCTGGTTCTTACATTGCGCATCACTTCCTAGCTCCAGTGTAGATCCCTCAGCCCACTAGCACAGGTCCTTCATCCCACTGGCACAGACTTCCTAGATTCCACCACTGAGCTTTGGGCCTTCACAGTGCAGATCTGAGAAAAAGGTCTGCATGAGATGTGGTGGGCTCTGGGGCTCCAGTTGGATTCATGGGAGGCATTGTCCTCAGTTGGACTCATGCAGGACATTTCCATGGGATCCAGGCTCTCAGCAGGATTCCTTGGTCTTAGTGTATGGACAGATTTCCTGTACTCTCTTGTATATGATTCTTTGGGTGACTATTATAAATAATCTTATAAAATATGTGTCCTGTATTATATTGTTCCCCTTGCAAAATATCCCCCAATCCACAACACTGCCTCAGCCTCCAGAGAAGCTGGAATTACTGTCATGAGCTACTGTACCTGGTTGCAAATCCTGGTGTGCAGACTCATTCTTTTTTATTTTTCCTTGCAATGCTGAGCATCAAGCCCAAGGGCTCACTAATTCTAGACAAGTGCTTCCTCTGCCACTGAGCCACGTCCCCAGCCTACCAGGCTCACTCCTCCAGCCACCTCTGCTCAGCTGCCCAGTCTGACTGCTGACCTTCAAATTTCTAACTGTGTGAACTCATCTCAAGCTCTCCAGGGTGGCCATCCTGCCTTGGGCCTAAGCTCTTTCACCCCTTCCCCTAAAAGCCAGTGGGGTTCACAGCACAGGTCACTCCAAAAATTTTCTTTATCCCTTTGTCTCTGAGTTATTCAGCTTTCCATTACTGTAACAAATATCTAAGGCAATCGGCTTAGTAAGAGAAAATGTTTATTTTCAGAGGTTCCAGTCCAGTATTAGTTTGGGTCTATAATGAGGCAGCACCTCATGGGGCAGAGTATTTGCTGGAGAGAGGCCCACCTCATGGCCAGGAATAAAAGAGAAAGAGAAAGGGTCTGTGTTCCTGCTACAGCCTTCTAGGTCACATCCCCAGTGATCTAAAAGTCTCCCATTTGGCCCTACTGCTCCAGAGAATGGGCCTTTAACATATGGGCCTTTGGGAACATTCCAGATCCAAAATGCAGCACTCTCCACTTTTTCCAACTCCTCCAAATCCTTGGTGTCTGAGAGGAGGGCTAAAAGCCATCAACCCAGCCAGGCATGGTCATGCACACCTGTCATCCCAGCACTCTGGAGGCTGAGGCAAGAGGACAACCACAAGTTCAAAGCCAGCCTGGGCTATGTAGTGAGTTCAAGGCCAATTTAAGTACATGGTGAGACCCTGTCTCAAAACAACAACAACAAATACAACAACAATGAAACAACAAGCCATCAAATCACTTCTCAGTTCTCAAACAGCCTTTCAAACTTCTGCTGAGTGATCTGTTGTGCAGTTCACTGTGGTTTTTTGTACTTTCTTACGGTGCTGGGATGAAACCCAAAGCCCCACAGGTGCTAGGCACCACTCTACCACTGAGCTACATCTCCGACTCTGATTCCTGTTTCTTTGTAGTATTTTTTTTTCTTTCTAGAAGCTTCTGAGGAAGCCCTTGGTGGAAATCTTTTTCCTTTTACGTTTTTTGGGATTCATAGACCCTTTTAAACCTCAGGAAATATACACCTCTGAATTCCTGCATTGTTTCTTTAATCATTTTTCCGCTCTTTTTAATGTCTTTTTCTGCAACTTGGTTTGGTTGGATGTTGGAGGCACTGAATGGATACTCTAATTTAGCTATATTTCTCTGCTATTTAAAATATTTTTATAGTTTTCCTGCTTTTTTTTTTTTTTTTTTTTTTTGTCTTTTTGAGACAGGGTCTCGCTGTGCAGTTCAGATTGTCTTTGAGCTCACTTTGTAGCCCAGGCTGGACTTGAACTTGCAATGATCCTCCTGCCTCAGCCTCCCAAGTGCTGGGATTATAGGCGTGCACCACCACATCCAGCTTAGTTTTCCTGACTTCTAAAAAATTTTTTTATGAATTTACCAATTGTTATAGCAAAATACTACACATTTAGTGGTTTAAAAAAGAAAGAAATAACTATCTTACAGTTCTGAGGTAGAACTGCATTCCTTCTGGAAGCTTCAGGAGATAATGTTTCTTTGCATTTTCCAGCTTCTAGAAGTTGTCTGCCTGTCTTGGCTCATGGCTGCCAGCTCTGTCTTTAAAGCTCACAGTATAGGATTTTCCCATTTCCATGTGCCTGTCTTTGTCTCTCTCTAACCATGACCCTTCTGCCTGCCTCTTTCATAAGAACACTTGTGATCACATACCCAGATAATACAAGAGAATCCTTCATATCCAGTTTCATAATCTTATCTGCAAAGTTAGTATGTTGTCCAGGCTGGTCCAGGACTTCTGGACTCAAGCAATTCCCTGCCTCAGCTTTCAGAGTTGGAACTAGATGCACGCTTAGTTTTCTTGAGTGTAATTGTTATGGTTTCTATCTAGATGTCTCGCCAAAGCCTCATGCATTCATAGGTGGGGCTTTTGGGTGGTGACTGGATCATGGGCAAGTGATACTGGATCAGAGGTGTGTGGTACTGGATTAGCCCACTGGTAAGTTTATAGCTGGGTGTGAAGTTGGGAGGTAAAGCCTGGTGGGAAGAGATGGTGCACTGTGGGCATGACCTGGAATGGTTCTATATTCCTCCTCCCTGCTTGATACTAGCCCTGCTTCCTGCCCACCTTGCCATAAGCTGATTTTCCTCTGCCATGCCACCCAGCCTTGGAGCCAGCTGACTATAGACTGAAACCTCTACAAACTGTGAGCTAAACCTTTCCTTCTTTAACTTACAGGTACCGGGTATTTTGTCCCAGCAACAAGAGAGTAACTAAGACAGTTAACATTTCTTTCTTTCTTTTTTCTTTAATGGTGCTAAAACCTTATTTGAAAAGTGAGGGATGAAGAGGTAAGGGAAAAACTGGCTCTGCAGAGAAAACTTGGGCTGAATAAGAGAGAAAAGAATAAAAAGAATAAAAATAAAAGTATACACTGTGTCTGGAAGATGAAACATGGGCCACCATGAAGACTTGACAGTGGGCTCCTCCCAGTACCCGGTCTCCTCCATGCCATCCACACTGCATGGAAGCCCTTGGAAGTTCTGCAATGAGATCCTGAGAATCATCTGGCGCCACCTGTGATCTTGAAGTTGACAGTCCTGCTCATTTCCTAGCCAGCTTTGCCTCACCCGTATCCTGTATCATTTCCTCCTGAGAGACTTAAACCTTTTGGAGTGCTGAGAGAGGAGATCTCTGTCTTCTACAGCTTCTCCAGGCCGGAAAGGGCGGTAGGCCCCACCTACTGGGGATCACGTTCTCTCCAGCTACCTTGGGGTGCCGTGACTTGTGGCTAGCTTGAAGAAAGAAAAACCTCCTGAAGATCTTGGAGCTCACCGATGTCCTGGCTGCTTGCAAAGATCTGAGAGATTACTTGTTCACAAGAATGGCTAACTTTTGAGCCCGTTCCTTTCACCAAGGATACGGCCTAGTGGTGGAGTCGGTGGAATCTGTGTGGTGACAAGATGCAGTAGATTTCCCATTTGCTGCTCCTGGGCCCGTAGAGAGAAGCAGACAAGGAGGCCTGCACTCTTTAAGGTGGCACCTCACGCATAAGGAGGAGACGCAAGGATTTCACAAAGCACCACTTGTGGGGCCCTCACACAAGACAGATGTCTGTCTGAGTAATGCCAGCCTCACTAATCACCAAAGAAAGCCCCTCTCGGGGCCTTTGTCCCCATATATGAACCAATTTACACATTAGGGAGAAGAGGGCTGGGCTGTCTATCAGTTGGCTGGTCTTGTTCAAATTGCCTTGAAGTCATGGCAGAACTTTCCCAAAAAAAGTTCTTTTAACAACCAGCTTGGACTCCTTGATGGCCCAACTTTGTATTTATTCTAAGCTTCTTGGTGGCTTAGCTGGTATTTCAAGTCCCTTGATGACTGTACTTAATCAGAGTGAGACCATATGGGGAAACATCTCTTGCATTTACTCTAATAGAAAAAGTTCGAAGAACTGGGATGGCTCAGGTTTTATACACTCACAGTTACTTTTGTTAGGCTTTTAAATGTTAGATGTTGTTCTGTTCTAATTTCAGGCTATAGGCTTTTAACTTATCTGCATTTAAACGGGGAAGTACAAAAACCAGGTGGTGATGGCCTCAGGTAGGCTCTTAGAATGACTTAGGCACTTGGTTTTAGACAAAAGTCTTGGGTATATTAAAATGGACAGGTCAGCGCGGGGCGGGTATGGTGGCACATGCCTATAACCTCAGCAATTGGGAGGCTGAGGCAGTAGGACTGCTGGGAGTTGAGGCCAGCCTGGGCTACAAAGTAAGTTCAAAGCCAGCCCGAACTACCTAGGAAAACCCTGTTTCAAAAACAAACAAATGGAGACAGGATCTCACTAACTTGTCCAAGCAGGCCTTAAACTTTTGATTCTCCTGCCTCTGCTTCCATCAGTGCTGGGATGGAGGTATGGTCCACTGGGCCAAACTTGTCTGTGACATATTTTTGAGTAAAATAAGAAAAGTATAGATTTATATGAGGTTTAGCCCCATTTATGTGAAAAAGAGGAACACACAAGTACCTATATCTGGCTGTGAATCGGAAAGGCCTGGGAAATGCAGGGCTAACAGCGCTGACCCAGTCTTGGTGAAACCAGGCAGGAGCATGTTGTTGTCATTCACTATAAAGGACACTGAACAGACCTGTCTAGATCTGTGCAAGAAATCAAAAGGCTGAGACTTCTGCGAAGGTGGTGGAGTGGCGAGAAAGAGAGAAAGGGCTTCTTCGCGATTTGGTGTCCAACACTGAAATACAGCAATGTGAGGAAGAGAAGGAGGGAAGTGGGTCCCCAGAACTCAGGAAGGATCTGAAGTGAGAACTGAAGCCCACGGACAGAGTGAAGACACAGGAGGCAGGCAGTGCTTTCTCGCTGAGCCCGGACCCACTGAGTGGGAAGGGCGATTTGAAACTGCAGATGCATAAGGACTGCTGACAACTCCAGAAGCTGGCAACCCCACCGGCCGCCATGGAGAAGCACACAAGTAGAATGATGTGGTGGACACAGCGGACTGCAGTGGCTGGTAAGTTGTCCCAGTCGAGCTCCTGCGAACGAGGAAGATTGGCTGGGAACCATTTGAGAGAGGGGTCGACTGAACTCAGGACCCTGAGTACCTGCTAGCCCCACCTAGCGGCTCCCAACTGAATTCAACCCTGCAGAGAGCAGAAGCTTGCTAAGGACCCGGTGTCTGGTTCCAACCTCACAGCCAGAGGCTAGCCCGAACTTCAGTGGAAAGAGGGTGGCAGGTTCACTGGGATTGTCCTCTACCCCGCCACGGAGCTGCTGTTGGCTTGCTGAGATTGACCAACGTGGATCTGGACTCTGTCAGCCCACATTATCCATGTGGCAGCAGAGACATACTTTAAAATGGACATTTTTTGTTTCTTTCTCTCGTTTTTATGAGTGTGGTTGTTCTGTTCTGTTCTTTTTATTTCTTCCTCCTCTCTTTCCCTCCTGCCTTCTGCATCAGTTTCCCAAAATTCGTGTGATCCTCCAGACCTGTTTCTAATCTCTTTTCTGTGTTTCTCTATTTGAATTTTCCCCCAGCCCCTTTTAAACTTTCTCCTGAGGGTAAAATTGCCATATTGAGGGGTTATATACTACGTACAATTTTCTGGCTCATTTTAGATTTTGTTATATAACCACAAATCTAGTTCATATGGTTAAAGGTGGCAAATTAATAGTTACTTCAGTTTGTGTCATTTTCTAGGCTGTGTTTGATGGTATTGTTATTGCTAGTTGTACCACTTTAGCTAAAATGATATAATTGTTCTAACCATTTGTTCTTCCTGGTACACAAAAACTGAGATTGCCTAAGGGTCATAACCAATACTATAGGCCAGTACCAAAGAACCAGGGGCTGGGCCAAGTGAACATCAACTTCTCATCCTCAATAGACTGACGTGAGCTATGTCCCCAGTCTTGTAACAGACCCCAAATCCAAATGTCAGATACTCCTGGAAGACAGTTCTGAGAAGTAGTCATTTCCTAAAGGTTCTAAATACTAGCAATAAGACAAACAAAAAAAACTAACAAAAGCCAGGTGTGGTGGTGCACGCCTGTAATCCCAGCACTTGGGAGGCTGAGGCAGGAGGATCATTGCAAGTTCGAGACCATCCTGGGCTACAAAGTGAGCTCAAGGCCAGCCTGAACTGCATAGCAAGACCCTGTCTCAAAAAGACCACTAAATACATAAATAAATAAAACTAAATACTAGAAATAAAGCTACTCACCATAGGCAATTTACAAGCATCAAATCAGGAATTAAACTAAAAAAAAATACAAACTGAGAAGACATTTTAAAAAGATGTAATCTCAGACCTCCAGCTCATCAAAGGCAAAACCAGTGGGGACTGAGGTAGAATAACCCAAAAACTACCAGGTATGGTGGCACAGGCCTATAATCCCAGCACTTGGGAGGCTGAGCTGGAGGATTGTTGTGGGCTCGAGGCCAACTTGGGCTACAAAATGAGTTCAAGATCAGCCTGAACTGCATAGTGAGACCCTGTTTCAAAAAGACAAAAAAGGGCCGGGGATATAGCTCAGCAGCATAAATGCTTGCCTGGCAAGCCTGAGGTCATGAGTTTGATGCCTGGTATCAAAAAAGAAAAAAATCTATAAAGAAAGAAAAAAAAAACTCAAAAAACAATCCAAAAACCAAGCAGCTAGACTCTCTGAAATGATAACAAAAAGCAAATGAACAAGGCTCTAGAAAAAAATCAAATCAGAGATAATTTCTCAGATAACCACGGAGGTGGCTACCACAGTGAAAAACATGCTTAGCGACTCTAGAGCAGATACAGATTAAAAAAAAAAAATTGAGCTTAGGAACATGATGGAAACCATGCATGCTCAACATAGGCAAGAAATGGAACCCATAGAACAGATTCAAACAGATACCCAATGGGGCTGGGGATATAGCTCAGTTGAATAAGCACTTGCCTGGCAAGTGCAAGGTCCTGAGTTCGATCCCCGGTACCACACACACACACACAAAAAAACAAAAAAACCCCCAGATACCCAAGGGGAAAAATCCCACTGAAAGTCTGTACAGAAGAATGAGCCAATGTGAAGACAGAATCTCAGAAACAGAAGGCAGGGTAGTAGTTAGCAATCAAGAAAAGAAAAATTTCTCAAAAATAGTAAGGGACTATAACAAATCAATCCAACAGATGCTAGATGATGCAAAAAAGAATAACATAAGATGGAGCAGAGTCCATGAAAAAGCAGGAGGCAGCACAACTGACATAAAAACCATGTTCACAGACATCATGGCAGAAAAATTCCCTGTCAGGGAAAAAGAATTTGATGTGCAGCAGAAAAATTCCCTGTCAGGGAAAAAGAATTTGATGTGCAGATAAGTGAGGCATATAGAACTCCGTGACCAAAAAAAATCTCAGCAAGCCATAATAGTCAAGATTCCAGAAACTCAACACAAGAATAAAATATTAAAATCTGTTAAAGAAACAAATCACCTATAAAGGAAAGGCCGTCAGAATCACGGCCAACTTCTCAACACAAACCCTCAAGTCAAGGAGAGCTTGGAATAAAGTATTTCATGCTCTAAACAAAAACAATCTCCAACCCAGGCTGATGTAACCTGGGAAAATGTCTTGCAAAACTGATGAAGAAATAAGATACTTCCATGACAAAGAACACCTGAAATTCATGAATACCAATCCAGCATTCCAAAATGTTCTAATGGACATTCTAGAAAGAGATGAAAAAGATTACAACTCCATGAATAACAGCATGAATCTACCAGGAAAACCAGAGAGGAAAAATGAGAGCCAGCTATAGGAATGTTATGGTTGATACAGTCTGTCAACCTGGGGCATCTAGAGGTTTGGCCGAGTGACTCAGCAGAAAAGCAGGGTGCTTACTTTGTACACAGCCTGAACCTGTGGAAGAAGAGGGCATGGAGATTGTGTGAGAGCTACACACCCCCTGGTGGGGGTAGGCAGTTTACAACGTAAGGGAAGGAAAGAGGCCGCTTGCCGCCACTCTTCCCATTTGCTTGTTTTTGCTGTGCTCTGCCACCATGAACGTTTGCCCTCTGCCATGTGCCACTCTGCCTCAGAACCAACCAAGTATGGACTGAAACCTCCACAAACTGTAAGCTAAATAAACCTTGCTTTCCTTCATTTCGGGTGTTGGGTATTTTGTCTCAGCAATGAAAGAAAAGTAACCAAGACAAGGAAAACAACATGACAAAGATATGTCAATATGCATCAGTTATAACCATTAATGTTAGTGATCTAAATTAACCATCAAAAGAAACAGGCTGGCAGAATGGGCCAAGAAGCAAAAGCCAACAAATGCTGCATACAACAAACATATTTAAATAAAAAAGAATCATAGACTGAAAGTCAAAGAATGGAAAACAATACTCCAGGTGACAGAAACCCAGAAAAAGCAGGAGTAGCGATTCCGTTTGCAGACAAAGTGAATTTCAAGCCAAGATTTATTAAGAGAGACAAAGAGGGTCACTATATCTTTGTAAAGAGAACAATCCGAGAAGAAGAAATAACAATCATAAATATATATGCACCAAATACCAGTACACCCAAGTATATAAAACGATTTTTTTTTTGTCTTTTTGAGACTGGGTCTTGTTATGCAGTTCAGGCTGGCCTTGAACTCACTTTGTAGCAGAGGCTGGTTTTGAACTCTCAATGATCCTCTTGCATCAGTCTCTCCGGTGCTGGGATTACAGGCATAAGCCACCAGGCCTGGCTTATAAAACTATTATTATTATTATTATTATTTTATTGTTATTATTGTCTTTTTGAGACAGGGTCTCACTATTAACAGACATGAAAAATCAAATAGGCAGTAATACAATTGTAGTGGAGAAACTCAATACCCCACTGTCACAAATAGACATACCAACTAGACATAAAATCAACAATGAAATATTATAACTGAACCAAACTTTGGAACAAATGGACTTAGTAGATCTCTACGGAGTGTTCCACCTCACAACATCAAAACACACATTCTTCTCAGATGCATATGGGATGTTCTCCAAAAGAGACCACATACTAGCTCATAGACCATGCTTAAGTAAATGCAAAGGAATTAAAATTATTCCATGCATATTATTGGACCATAGCGCAATGAAATTGGAAATTAGTGGCAAAAAGAACAAGAACTTCACAAACATGGAAATTAAAGAATACTCTCCTGAACAACCAATACATCACAGATAAAATTAAAGAAGAAATTAGACAGTTTCTACAGTTAAATGATAATCCCAGTGCCGCACACCAGAAGTTAGGAGACACAATGAAAGTGGTCCTATGAGGGAAATGAATAGCAGTGAATACACATATTAGGAAAACAGTGAGCTCAAATAAACAACTTAATGTTAAACCTCAAGCTTCAAGAAAAAGAGCAAGCCAACCCCAAAGCTTATAAGAGGAAGGAAATTATAAAGGTCAGACCAGAAATCAATGCAATGGAGACTAAGAAAACAATATGAAGAATCAATGACTTGATAAGTTGGTTCTTTGAAAGATTAAATAATATTGACAAACCCTTAGCCAACCTTATTGGAAAAGGAAGGAAAAGACTCAAATCCGTATAATTATGAATGAAAAGGGTGAAATCACAACAGATCCTGCAGAAATCTAGAAGATCATCTATACCTACTTTGAGAAATTATATTCTGATAAAGTGGAAAATGCAGAAGAAATAGACAGATTCCTAGATACATATGAATTACCAAAGCTGAATCAAAAAGATATAAAAGTCCTAAATAAACCAATATCACTCAGTTAAATTGAAGATGTAATTAAAAACCTATCATCAAAGAAAAGCCCAAGCACTGACTGTTTCATTGCTGAATTCCACAAGAAATTTAGGGAAGACCTAACAGCACTACTTCTCAAACTCTTTAATGAAATTGAAAGGGAAGCTCTCTTTCAACACTCCCAAATTCATTCCTGGAAGCAAACATTACTCTGATACCAAAAACGGAGAAGAACCCAGCCAAGAAAGAGAACTCCAGGCGAATCTCCTTACTGAACATAGATGCAAAAATCTTCAATAAAATACTGGTACACAGAATGCAGATCATCAAGAAGATTATACATCACGACCAATGCCAGGTATGCAGGGATGGTTCAATATACACAAATTAATAAATGTGATACACCATATTAACAGAGCCAAGAACAAATATCATATGATCATCTCAAAATAAAAAAAATAAATAAATAAAAATAAAATAAAATATGATCATCTCAATAGATGCAGAAAAAGCTTTTGACAAATCCCAGCACCCATTCATGATAAAAAATCCTACCAAAAATTGGAATAAGTCATCTTCATTTCAATCTGATAAAAACCATCTATAACAAACCAACAGCCAACATCATATTAAATGGATAAAAACTGAAAACTTTCACTCTAAAATCAGGAACAAGACAAGGCTGTCAACTGTCACTTCTCTTATTCAATATAGTTCTGGAAACATTAGCCAGTGCAATTAGACAAGACAAAGAAAGATAGAAAAGAAAGAAGTTAAATTATCATTATTTGCAGATGCAGTGATACTCTACATAGAAGACCCCAAAACCTCCACCAAAAGACTTCTAGATTTAATAACCAAATTCAGTAGCATAGCTGGATACAATGTCAATACTCAAAAATCAATAACCTTCTTGTACAGTAATAACAAATTCATGGAGAGAAAAATTAGGGAAACAATACTTTTCATAATAACACCCCCCAGAAATGAAATACCTAGGGATCAATCTAATGAAGGATGTAAAAGACCTCTACATTGAAAACTATAATGCTCTGAAAAAGGGAATTGAAGAGAATATCAGAAAATGGAAAGATATCCCTTGCTCTTGGGTAGGAAGAGCCAATACAGTGAAAATGGCCAAGCTCCCAAAATAGCTATCTAGATTTAATGTGCTCCCAATCAAAATCACAACAGTGTATCTCA
The DNA here is from genome assembly GCA_004027595.1 of Dinomys branickii. Taxonomy (NCBI): domain Eukaryota; kingdom Metazoa; phylum Chordata; class Mammalia; order Rodentia; family Dinomyidae; genus Dinomys; species Dinomys branickii. The sequence continues at coordinate 91,100 of PVLD010000280.1, read as the reverse complement.
CAGGATTAGAGAAAACTATCCTAAAATTCATTTGGAACCAGAAGAGACCTAGAATAGCAAAGGCAATTCTGGGCAACAAAGGAAAGGCAGAGGCATCACAATCCTTGACTTAAAATTATATTACAAAGCTACTGTGACAAAAACAGCATGGTAGGGACAAAAACAAAAAAACAAGACCCAAGGATCAGTGGAACAGATTGGAACATGCAGGAACAACTCCAGACATATTCAGCCACCTTATCCCAGACATATTCAGCCACTTTATCTTTGACAAAGGTGTCAACCACATTCACTGGAAGATAGATAGCCTCTTTAATAAATGGTGCTGGAAAAACTGGCTTTCCACATGCTGAAGATTAAAACTAGACACTTATCTTTCACCATGCACTAAATTCAAATTGAAATGGATCAAAGATCCAAATATTAAAACAGGCTGGTGCATGCCTGTAATCCCAGCACTTGGGAGGCTGATGCAGGAGGATTGCCGTGAGTTTGAGGCCAGCCAGGGCTACAAAATGAGTTTGAGGCCAGCCTGAACTGCATAGTGAAATTCTGTCTCAAAAAGACCAAAAATAAAATAAAATAAAATAATAAATATTAAAACAGAAACTCTGAATCTGCAGGAAGACAGACTAGGTACAACTTTTGAAGACATTGGTATAGGTAAAGAGTTTATGAACAAAACCCCAATTACATAGAGTATTACAAAGAATCAATAAGTGAGATTTGATCTTATTAAAAAGCTTTCGCACAGCAAGAGAAACCAAAACAGAGTGAAGAGACAATCCACAGTGTGGCAAAAAAAATTACCAATTGTTTCCAGACAAAGGCTTACTATTGTGAACATATAAAAAGCTCATAAAAATCAGACCCCCAAATGTAAAGACCCATCTGAAATGAATAGCTGCTTCTCAGATGAAGTAGAAATGGCAAATAAATATATGAAAATATGTCCAACATCACTAGTCATTGAAGAAATGCACACTGAAACAATTCTGAGATTTCATCTCACTCCAGAAAGAATGGCTCTTACTAAGAAATCAAACAATAACGAAAGCTGGCAGAGCTGTGGGGGAAAAAAGAGCCCTTCTCCACTGTTGGTGGGAGTGTAGACTGGTGCAACCACTGTGGAAAGCAGTGTGAAGATTCTCCAAAAAACTAAGAATAGAGGTTCCACTGGACCCAGCTATTCCTCTTCCTGGTATCTTCCCAAAATAGATAAAGGTATCATACCACAGTGATATGTGCACCCATGTTTATAGCAGCACAGTTTGTAACAGCTAAATCTTGGAAACAGCCCAAATGCCCACCCAGAAGATGTGGTTTTTTATATACAATAGGGTATCACTCTGCCATGAAGAAGGATAAACTTGAGAGACTTCTAGCTGAATGGATGCGCCCTGAGGCCATCCTCTTAAGTGAAACGAGTCAGGCACACATGTGTAAACACTGCATTGTGTCTTCTGGTGTGAGAAAGTGAAAGTATAAAGAGGGACCAAAATATATAACAGATATTGAGAACTAGGAAGAAAGTGTTCAAGCAGGAAGGGGAACTAGGGAGGGGGAGGGGGAATGGGAGAAGAAAAGGAATCAAGTTATATCATGCACAGGTACAAACTCCCTATAGTGATTATGATCATTCCCTGTAATGATTTGATCACTGGTATGTCTAAAATGTATCAGTAAGTGTAATTAAAAACAACAAAACAATGGACAAGTTTTTTTTTCTCTTACACACACACACACACACACACACACACACACACACACACACTGTGCAGCTAGGTAAGATGGTCATACTTTGCTGGGAAGGGAACAGCCTTCTGGGATGGGGGCCAGTCTCTAGTGGTGACTGAAGGCCAAATGGATCTACATTTGCCTGGTGCTGCAGCCCAAAATTCTCCAAACATTTAAAAGGATAGTACACATTTTTTCCTTGGTGCAGGAAGAAAGTTTCCTTTCTCTGGTTTTCCATAAGTCCATATGCTGCTTCTTCCTTCCTTCCTTCCTTCCTTCCTTCCTTCCTTCCTTCCTTCCTTCCTTTCTTTGTCTTTTTGAGGCAGGGTCTTGCTATGCAGTTCAGGCTGGCCTTGAGCTCACTTTGTAGCTCAGGCTGGTCTTGAACTCGCAACAGTCCTCCTGCCTCAGCCTCCCAAGTGCTGGGATTACAGGTGTGCGCCATCATGCCCAGCCCATATGCTGTTTAAAATCAAAGGCTTAGCTCATAAGGCCAGTTATTAAAAAATATATATAGAGAGAAAAAAAGATGGCAGTGGCCAGTGATGTGCACTTTTGTAAAACTTACACGTAGTCATTCCACAAGACAAGATGGCAGCTGACCAGGTGGCAAGGTGACATGGGGCACCCCTGGCCAAAACACACACTGAGAAAAAGCCATTTACTTAAAAACAAAACAAAAACAAAAACAACAACAAACAAAAAAAGATAAAAGTGGTGGTGCATGCCTGTAATCCCAGCACTCGGGAGGCCGAGGCAGGAGCATTGTTGCGAGTTTGAGACCAGCCTGGGCTACAAAGTGAGCTCAAGGCCAGCCTGAACTGCAAAGCTAGACCCTGTCTCAAAAAGAAAAAAAGAAAAAGCCATTTACAGACTGGAGTAAGTGGAGACCAGTTTAATTTAGCAAAATACACAACAAACAAACACATGAACAACAAGGCATACCCATGGGATGAACACAAGCAGTTAGAAAAACAAAAACCTATATTTCCTTCCCCTATCCCCATGGCCAAGTAGGAAGCCCCTCCCCTGTGCCTTGAGAAGAGTCCCCCAATTTTCAGCTTAAGGGAGACAGTAAAAGAAAGAGCAAAGAAGAAAAAAAAAAAAAAAAACCTGGTGGAGAGAAACAAAAATTACACGAACATGGGCCTTCCCCTGGTCTCCAGGGCTTGCGCTTTACTCTCGTGGCTGGCCATGCCAAAATGTTACCTCTTGGCTGCTTCTTCCGAAAGGTTGTTGGGCAGTTCCTTTAGAAATGGCTCGCCAATGAAAAGTACTCCAGGTCCTTCTTGGTTCAAACACAGAATTAGATGAGACAAGCCGAAAATGGTGCCAAAAGTTTGTTTGAAAAGTGAGGAGTGAAGGGGTCAGGGAAAAACTGGCTCTCCAGAGCAAATTTGGGCCAAACAAGAGAGAAAAGGATAAAAAGAGCAAAAATAAAAGCACATCCTGTGTCTGGGAGACACAGCGTGGGCTACCATGAAGGGTCAGAAAGCCGGCGGTAACATTTCCAGGCTCCTTGAACAACCGAATGTTTCCTTCTTTAGAAACACTCTTCCTTTGACTTTCAGTCACGACTCTTCGCCCTCTCCTCCTCCGTTTCTTTGTCCATTCCTTTTTTTTTTTCTGCTCTACCAGTGTCCGTCTTCCCTGGGGGCTGTTCCTGCCCTTCTTTTCTCATTCTTTCCTCCTTAGGGTGTCCTATCTACTCCCCACAGTTCAGCAGTCAGGTTGCACTGATGATTTCCAAATCTACTTTTCAAATTCGGACATACTGTATCTCTTTGTATGAGGTTCTTATGCCTCCTGCAACAAATTGCTACAAACTTGACTTAAAACAACAGAAATGAGCTGATGTCATAGTACATGCCTGTGATCTCAGCACTGAGGGCAGCTGAGGCAGGAGGATTGCAAGTTTAAATTTGACCTGGACAAAAAAGGAGCTGGACGTGGTGGCACATGCCTGTAATCCCAGCACTTGGGAGGCTGAGGCAGAAGGATTTCTGGGAGTATGAGGCCAGCCTGGGCTACAAAGTGAGTTCAAGGCCAGCCTGAACTACATAGTGAGACTGTGTCTCAAAAAGACAAAAAAAAAAAAAAAAAGGAACGAAAACAAAACAAAACAAAAAAATGTATTCTCTCAGAGATGTGAATTTTTCCCTTCCCTTTTTTTTTTTTTGCCACACTGAGGACTGAAGCCAAAGCCTCAGGGGATAAGCACGCTACCACAAAGCTACACCATTCTCCTACAGTATTGTCTCAAATCAAGGTTGGCTCCTCTTGGACGCTCAAAGCAGGAACTGTCCCAGATCTCTGTCGCTTCTCTCTGCATCTTCTTCTTTTTTTTTTTTTTTTTTGTCTCTTTGAGACAGGGTCTCACTATGCAGTTCAGGCTGGCGCTGAGCTCACTTTGTAGCCCAGGCTGGCCTCAAACTCACAACCACCCTCCCGCCTCAGCCTCCTGAGTGCTGGGATTACAGGCATGTGCCACCACACCCCACTTGTTATGTAATCTTGTCTGGCCTTGAACTTACTATCTATGAAGCCCAGGCTGTCACTGAACTCACCATTCTCCTGCCTCAGCCTCTCAAGTGCTGGGATTACAGGCGTGTACCATCGCACCTGACTTCCTTCTGGATTACTAAAGACCAAGGATGAGCCTTCCCAGTAGCCTCTAGTAATCTCAATCTCATGCCTTTACTTTTAAATTAATAAAAATTTTGATCGTTTGGCTTCAGATCTTTTTTTAAAGTCATTAAGATAAAATTGAAAGTTTCTTTGTGCTTTGATCTCAGACTTATTCCACGTTTTCCTTGCCTGCTAGCTTGCAGCTGGTACATACTCTTCCCACCTATGTTTGTGTGTGTGTCCACTTGTGGTATGTGCTTATATGAGCTGGAAATTCAGCCCAGAGCCTCACACATGCCAGGCAAGAGCTCTACCACAGAACTACACCCCCATGTACAACTGTATTTCATAGCTAGGCACATAGCTATAACCCCAGCACTTGAGGCCACAGCGTAAATCTACCCTGACCTACATAGCGAGATCCTGGGATTACAGGCATATGCTACCATGCCTGACTTGTATTCAGTTTCTCTATCTTTCTGAATAAGGTAAAGATTTGACTTTTTTTTTTGAGACAGGGTCTCACTATGTGGCTGAGGCTGGCCTTGAACTCACTGTGTAGCCCTTGCTAACATCAAACTCATAGCAATCTTCCTGTCTCAGCTTCCTGAGTGCTGGGGTCCCATGCCTTCCTGTCTTCTATAGTAATACCTGTTATGTTTTTATTATTAGTCAATAATATTTATGTATAGATGCATTGACACAAATTATTCATTCTTAATTCCCACCTCCCTCCTTCCCTTGGTCTCTTTCCCATTTGCACAAGATCTATCTCCCCATTTCCTATTATCTGTCTCTTATTTTGCTCTTTACTTATATTTTGAGTTTCTCATATAAGAGAAACTGTGCAATGCTTCAGCTTGTGTGTCTGATTTATTTCACTTAACATTATGGTCTCACGGTGCATCCATTCTTCTACAGATGACTCAAGTGTCTTCTTCCCAGTGGCAGAATAGTACTCTAATGTGTGTAAATATCACATTTTCTTCATCCATACATCTGTTGATGGATGTGGGCTGCTTCTAAGATTCAGCTATTATTATGAATGGTGTTGCTATGAATCAGAGGTATGTATGCATGTGTCACTAACATGATGTCTTTAACTCTTTCAAGAAGATACCTAGAAGCAGAGTAGCTGCATCCACACTGATTTCCATAGTGGTTATACCAGTTCACATTCCCACCAACAATGTACAAGCCATGCTCAGCCTTGCCAGCATGTGCTATGATTTGATTTCCTGGAGACAGCTATTCTTCCTGGATCAAGGTGGAATCTCTGTGTGCTTTAATATACGTTTCTCTAAAAGCAACTGTCTAATCTCTTTGTTAAGATTTGTCTTAAAAACCTCAATGTCCTTGTTTTTCATTGCTAGAACTTCTCTGTGGTTCTTTTTCAAACCTACTCTTCCTTCTACTATCTTACTCCTATCAAATAAATTCTACTTCTTCCTTTATATATTGGAACGTAAATGTGTGCGTGGTATCAGAGGACTAAATCCAAGACCCTGCCCTACCACTGACCAGCATCCCCAGCCCTTTTTAAGAAACATTCTTATTTTGAGACAGATTCTCATTAAACTGTCCAGGTGGGTTTGAATTTGCCCTCCTCCTAGCCTCAGCCTCCCAAGTTGCTGAGATTACAGGCATGTGCCCCTAGGCCCAGTTATTTGAACACTTTAAACATTTATAGAGCAAGCAAGAGTTTGGTTTGGGATAGAGTCTAGATCCCTGTTAGATATCCAAGTAAAAATGTCGAGTAGCCAGCTGAGTGTGACAATCAGTCCCAGATTGGTATTTCAGAAACTGAAACATATTTAGGTTGTCCTTTCCTCTCTAATTCCTTGGTTATAAATTTCCTCATTCACTGCTTCTGATATCTGTCAGGGAATTTGCTTCTTTATTGATCTGTGATGTGGGCTGGGGATATAGCTCAGTGGAATAAGCGCCTGCCTAGCAAGCGCAGGGTCCTGAGTTCAATCCCCAGTACTGCCAAAAAAAAAAAAAAAAAAAGTAGTACACTTTTGGGGCTGGAGGTACAGCTCAGTGGGGTAAGTGCTTACCGCTAAGCACTAAGGCCCTGAGTTCGATCCCCGGTCCCGGAAAAAAAAAAAAAAGGAACGGATATTGATCTGCGATGAGCCATTGCATCTGGCTCATTCTCTTGATTTTGGACTAATTCCCATAGGAGCTGTTTTGTGTTTTTCTAATGTAAGTACTTTCTGTATTTCACCCCTCCCAGACAACTTTTTACTAATTTCTTGGAAGGGTTCTCAAAGAGCAAGTCTAGAGTGAACTCATGAGCTACTTCTGACACCGGCACAGAACTGGAGGCTTGGGTTTTCACCCCACACACTCTGTGAGGATACCGGCTCTCTTGCTGGGTTCCGTGGCCCGCTGGTGTAGCTTTTCTAGAACCTGTTTTATCTACAAGACAGTCCTTTTGTTCTTGGCTTTAAACAGGAAACCTGGTTCCAGCTCATGGGCTTGAGGCCACATCTCCCATCCCCGGAGAGCCATTAAATTCCTGATTCTGATACCCTGTGGCCACTGGCTTCAGCCTGTGATAAGCGAGGCCTGAGTGTTCTGTGACTGGTCATGAGCGACCCAACAAGAATTTTTTTTAGGTAAACTTTTTATTTAAACTCTAACATTCTTATAAAAAGCGCACAAATCATGAGTAAATAATATGATGAATTTTTATAACACAAATATATTTGTACAACTGCCACACAGGCCAAGACATACAGCTTTACCAGAAGCCCTACCTGAAACCTGTTTAGCCTCCTTGGGTCACTATTACCCAGAGGTAACCAATACTGTATTTTCCAATTGGATAGATAAAATTTTTACCATGTTGTGTTTTATACCCATGGACTCCTGCTGTGCGTACTCGTCTGTTTCTGTCTTCTTCCCTTGCATTTGTGAACTTCGCTAGTGTCACTACATGTATTTATTTATTCTCCTCACTGTGTAGTATTTTATGAAAATACTACAGTTTGAAAACCCATTCTAGTTTTGCTAACCACTTAGACATTTCTCCACTTTGGGACTACTATGACTAGTGTTGTTAGGAACATTATTATTATTATTATTATTATTTGCTAAAAGTGTTATTTTGAGAATATACCTAGGAATGGAATGTACCTAGGAGTGGAATTCCTGGGTCATAAATACAGGTCAGTTTTAGCACATGCTGTCAAATAATTTTTGAACATTTAATAGTTTCCATTCCCACCCGCAGGACAGAGCAGCATTGATATCTGTGCGTCCCACGTTAGGAGGTTCGGAACCAGAGATCTCGTCCCTCAGCGCGCCAGGCTGAGACTTTTTTTTTTTTTTTTTTCAGGCTGAGACTTATCACGTACTCCTTTTCAAGGCAAATGAACTGACCGATGTGGGAACCCCTGGCGTGTCTTTTGTATTTCACCATATATAACCCCGAAGTACGTCGGGTTTGCTGAGCTTTTACCCGGAGCTGGGCAGTGCTCGGAGAGGGGTCTCATCCTCACCTCACCCCTTCCTCTGAGGTGGCTGTTATTATTATTCACATGGTTCGGGCGAGGTTGCTGCAGCTCACAAAGGTGAAATAACTGTCCCTGCCTCACAGCACCTAGAGCGACGGAGCTGGAACAGCCTGACGCCACAGCGTGAGGTTCTGTGCCGCAGTGAAAATCCATGCTTCCGCGTTTTCGTTCCTGGGTGAGCTCAGCCTTTTCTACAAAAGATTCTTTCAGCCTTCTTAAAGGCCTAGAATTTAGAGCAGTATATGGTCAGGTACGGATAATTGGACCAGATGAAATTTGTCCAGAAGCAGTTTAAAAGGAAGGTCTTTGCACCAGCAGTTGAAATCGGGTAGTCACCTGGAAGAATTCTGCCCCGCAGTCTTCCTTCTGTCAGGTGTATTGTGTGTCACAGCGGCTCAGTGCTGGCCCATAGTGGCACTCAGCAATATTGACTGAAGAGAAGTCTAGAAAAATTCACTTTTGTGCTTTTGACCGGGGACCCTGCTGGCTGCACTCATGGTTGCTCATCTATAACCACCAGGGGGCGTACGTCTGTTCTCAGAGCATCCTCACTCCCAGCCCAATCTTGCAAATTCCAAGCGGACAAAGGGAAGGGAGGAACTCCACTGGAAAACTGCACTTAGGGGGACAAAACTCCACTGGAGTCAGTGTTTTCAGGGTAGGCCCACAGTCTACCAAGGATATGTGGTTAAAGTGCAGACTCTGGCTTCCCACTCCAAACCTAGAGAATCAGACAGTCTAGAAGTAGGGCTAGGAATTACGTGTCACACAAATTCAGCAGGTGATTTCCCTACCCAGCCCCATGCGCGTGGTACTGTATTCAAACTACCTGTGTTCAGCGTTGACTTGTGTACCTTTTCTTGTATATATCTAGACGCTCCCCCAAAGCCTCACACACTCATAGGTGCAGCTTTGGGGAGGTGACTGGACCATGGGGACATGATACTCAACAGTGCATTAGTCCACTGAGTTTATAGCTAAATGTGTGCTGGGATGTGGAGCCTGGTCCGAGGAGGTGGGTCACTGGGGGCGTGGCCTGGGAGATCTGCCTCCCGCCCCCCCACTTGATCTCGCTCTTTCCCCTGCCCGGCCAAGAGCTCTTTGCTTCTGCCATGACCCTTTACTATGCCACCCTGCCTTAGAGCCCGCCGACTGTGGATGAAACCTCCACAAACCCTTTCCTCCTTAGAGTTGCAAATGTCCCATATTGTATTTCAGTGAGGAGAAAAGTAACTGAAATACATATTATCGATGTAACCGCTGGTGATTCAATTATCTGCAGCTCAATGTTATTACATGAGGAAACATAAGAGCACACCTAGCTCTTGGGGTTGCTATGAGTAATAAATGAATCAATTTATGTGAAAATCTTAGGATGGTAGGGCCTTAGCATGGGGATTTAAGATATCATCATTACTGAATGATCTTAGGTGGGAGTGGGATGCAGGGGCAAGAGCTTGTGGGTGGGAATCTGAAGAAGTTTGAGAAGTGGTAATTATTTGAGTAAACAGATGCATTTACACTTACCTGAACATTACACAGGGTGTATATGTAGAAAAGTGTCACATGGTACCCCATACATAAGTACAATTTTGTGTATCAGTTAAAAATGAAAATAGAGAAATACATAAACAAAAAATAAATAACAGAAGTACGAAGGAAGAAGTTTGAGGTGTATGATTCTAGTTCAGGCTGCGCTACTCTCTCCAGCTGTGTGACTTGAGGTAGGGTAAATCGAATCAAGTAATAGCCCTGGGCCTCAGTTTCTGGACACATAGAATGAAGGGGTGGGACTCCCTGGTGTGTGAGACCCCTTCTGGTGCTGTGTTCTGGGAAAACTTCATGGTGTTTGAAGCTCCTCATGAACACACAGAGGGGCCCGAACAGGTACACACATGGGTGTACACGCACAGAGCTTCCTTCTTCTCTGTTCCTACAACCCCTGTGCACTTCTACCGTCTGCAGTCACATCACGGTCTCTCTCCTCTGGGTGTGTGAGGAGGGCGGGTGTTCGTCAGAGCCTCGGAGCTGTGCTTGCCTGTAGCATGGTTTTGGGGTAATACACACCACTAGTACTGGGGAAAAGTGGAAATATAAAATGTGCCACCAATGTGAGGAATGAGGATAATTCTTATTCCTAGTTGATCTTTAAGAAAATAGCAGTTAGGAGGGGAAGCGGGCTGCTCCAGGAGTGGCTGGAGGTAGGCTGGAGACCGAAGGAGCTCATTCTGGAGCAGTGGGCAAACAGAGACCTGGGTGCTAGGAATGGCTAAGGGGAAGACCAGGCCTGATCAGGAGCTTGCTGTGTGGTTCTACCAGGCTCCTGCTGCAGGTCTTTTTTTTTTTTTTTTTTAATTTTGAGACAGGGTCTTGCTAAGATACCCAGGCCAGCCTGGGACTTGCTATCCTCTTGCATCGGGCTCCAGTGCAGCTAGGATTTCAGACATGAGCCACCATGCCTGGCTTCAGTTCACCTTCTTTTTGTTCTTGGTTTGTTTCCTTGAGAGAAGCAAGGATGGGGTCAGTGCCCAGCCCAGTAACCCGCACATGACAAACCTTCAAATAATTTACCCGAAGCTAAATATCACTAGGGCACGAAATAATAATTGCATGAGACATGCTAAAAGAAAACATGAAGGCTTGAGGGATTCTACTCACTCTTACAGCAAAGGAGGCAACTATGAAACAGAAAAGCAAGTCCTTTCTTGTCACTGTGACACATCAGATAGTGGTGGATAGGGGATGCAGGCCTGCCAACTTGCAGCCTAGGCCCCTGCCCTGAATCCTGCTTTCGCTGACACTTTTGGGTGATCAGAGAATGCACTTACGTGGCTATGTTTCTGAACATGCCCATGCCGCCACTTGACTTTGAGTCTGTCTGACTGTGCCACTTCCGGTATGATTCTACCTGGGTTTTCGCCACGTATCTGAGGTGCAGACACCTGAAACCAAGCCCCTTACCTTCGCATGCCTCCTTCCTCCCTTTTGGGTTTCCCTTATCTGCAAACAACACCACCATTTATTTGTCCGTTGTCCAGATCAGAATCTGGGTGCCACCGAGCATGGTGGTACATGCCAGTAATCTCAGCACTCGGGAGGCTGAGGCAGGAGGATTTTTGTGAGTTTGAGACCAGCCTGGGCTACACAGTGAGCTCAACGCCAGCCTGAACTGCATAGCGAGACCCTGTCTCAAAAAAAAAACCAAACAAACCAGAATCTGGGTGCCATCTTGATTCCTGCCCCTCTCTCATCTTCCCTGTCATTACTAATACCTGCCACTCCACCTCCTGCCCCCCATCCGCTTCATCTCGTCCTCACTACAAAAGCGTCTTCAGTTCTGGGGGTCATCACTGCCAGGCCCTTGACTGTGGTGGGCTCCTAAATAGTCTCAGCGCTCTACATTCAATCTCTAGTCCACAGTTTAGCCCAACACTAACCTGGTCAAACATTTATTGACCAAGTTCTTGGTGCTAAGTGAATGATAATGAACAAGACATAGTCTGTCCAAGAGCTGACTGGAGCAAGGATTGACATGAACAGGCAAATTCCTAATTACAGTACATCTCCTAGGTCATCTTGTTGGAGAAGCCACAGGTGGGCGCTCCAGCTGACAGTTCCAGCTGGGCATTTCAGCTGTCACCGCCAAGGTGCCAGACAGGCGAGTAAAGCTACTTCAAGCCTTCCAAGCCGACCCGTGCACCAGCCTCACACTGCCAAATGACCTCAGTCAACGGCACAAGGAGTAAAAAGAATCTACCTGAGCCCCGCCTGGCAGTTGTACAAATCATAGCCATGTACGTAGTGTATTTGCATTAACCACTGTAGTCACATGGCCATAATTAGTTAAAAAGACGGTTGGGAAATGAAATGTTTATTTTGGGTGGGTATTGCCTAACTATAAATTAAAGATTATAAATAAAATATTCTATTACTGTAGGAAAAAAGGAATCTTATACTAGGGGAAGTTAGATGTCTCTGTCACTGTGTGTTTTTGGTGGGAGGAAGCATCCAGGTAGTAGCTAGGCTTGAACTAGCAGCTTCTGTTCCCAGGCCCGATTCTTTGCCTCCCAACCCCATACTGCTGTTCCTTTTCCCACCTTGCCCCTACTGCATGATACCCACAGTCCCTTCTGGTGGAGGAAGAGATGCTGGATTTCCCAGTATTGGAAAGACAGGCAGGAGGCTCTAGCCTAGACCCCTGGGCAATACTTCTAACCTGGCCTCAGAGCACCTGGCCAAGTAGGCCAAGCTGGCAGGATCTCTGGTCTTTGGAAGTAATCTCCTCCCTAGCCAACTTCCTGCTTCTACAAGTGAAACTGGTTCGTGTCAACATCACATCACATCTTGGGATGGGGAGGTGCTCATCTGACCTGCTCCTGGACAGTGTCTCTCCATGCTAGGGAATTGGCAGCCCGAGTGACACTGGTGAGTCACTGTGGCTCAGCACTCGTGTGATCTTGTGCCAGGTGTTTTTCCTCTTTGAGAATCATTTTCCTTCTATGTCAAATGGGGACCATAGGAAGTGCCTCTTAGAATCTTAAAGAGTAGTAGATGAACTAATACAGGGAAAGCTCTCATCACAGTGCTTCGCGCATAACAAGCACCCGGCACATATGCTGACAACGGTGATGATTATGATGCTGATGACCATTAAGCCCTGCAGTGCTGTCACCTCAGTACCTCCAATTTCAAGGGAAACTGTAAAAAAAGAAACTCCCCAAGGAAAGGGAGAAATAACAATCCTATGTCCACTTAGTTATTTATGTGATTTGGGGGGCAGATTTTAACCTGTTTTTTCCTAACTGTATTTTAAAACACGAGGAACATAAAACTGGGTCTAACTTTGCTACTGTGAATTTGTACTTTGCATAACAGTAGCCAGCTTTGCATCTCAGTACCTTTCCCTGAGGCAAACAGGAAGCAATATAATTGTTTACCCACTTAGTGTGACAAATGGCAAGGTGTGTGCACATGTGCCGAAAGGGAAAAATGAGGCTTTTACCCACCCTACGCGCCATGTAATTTTGTTTTGCATAAAACATCTTCACAGCATGTTGATGCTTATTCTAAATGCACAATATATACTAAGAATTTAATATTTTATTTTATTGATATTTGATGTTCCTCTCCCTTCTTTCCTTTCACCCTTCCCTCTCTATTGTTCCTCTTCCCATTTGAACATTTTCCTCCTATTTCAAAATACATTTTGGTTGTTTTGCATAAGTTTACCCAAGCATCCCCAAGGGTTCAATAGACCCACACCACCCCAGGATTTGTTTTTAAAAGTTCTCTTTTAATTTTTCTGGTAGAAGTAGCACAATTCAGTAAAATGGCACCTGAAAAACCAGATGTGCAAGTTTTGGAGGAGGTCAAAAGTGAATCATCAGATTACTCTTCCATGGATGATGAAGATGATCCATTACGGTAAAATACACGCTTTCATAACAGAAGAGCGGTGCGGGTGTATGGTGCTGATGGTGGTGATGGTGATGACACCTTTGACATCGACCATGTGAACCAAAGTTCTTGTGACAGTGAAATGGAGCAAGAATCAACTAATACAAGCTCAAGAAATGGAGACCTCCTTGATTTAGATGACAGAAGAAACAGCAATGTGACTAGTTGACTAGTTGAAATGCTGCAAAATGTCCACACAACCAAATGGAACAATCCAATGTTAGAACTAGGTCCAAAAATATAGTGAGGGGCTGGGGATATAGCTCAGTGGAATAAGCGCCTGCCTAGCAAGTGCAGGGTCCTGAGTTCGATCCCCAGTACCACAAAAAAAAAAAAAAAAAAAAAAAAAATATATATATATATATATATATATAGTGAGGGTCTTAGCAGAGGTGAAAGGTATTAGACAGAATGCCAGCATGGCCATTCAATGTTGGAAATTGTAAGATGAAATACTACAAGATTTTGTGAAATACACACAGACTGAGATGCAAGTAAAATGTTCCATACGCACCAATAGCCATATTCAAAAATGTATTTATTAAAAAATTTTTAAATGTATTTATTGTGACACTAGCTGATCTAAAAGCATTCACAGGTCTGCTATACTTAGCAGGAATTTCTCATGGTAATCATAGGAATGTAAAAGACTTATGGAAAAACAATGGGTCAAAATGTGGTTTAAAAATTGATGCTCTTGCTGGGGATATAGCTCAGTGGAATAAGCGCTTGCCTAGCAAGCGCAGGGTCCTGAGTTCGATCCCCAGTACCGCAAAAAAAAAAAAAAAATTGATGCTCTTGTAGATGTAAAGACTTATGCTTATAATTCAGACATTTATTGTGGCACTCAGGCATCAGGTCCTTATTCATATAGTAATAAACCAAATGATGTTATGAACAGACTTGTTGCTTCCATCTCTGAAACTAATTGGAATGTGACATTTGACAATTGGTTTGCTAGTTTCCAGTTGATGTTACATTTGCTATCAGAGCACAAGTTGACCAGTGCAGGAACTATATGCAGGAATAAAATAGAAATTCCAAATTAAATGCTACAATTAAAAAAAAAACAAAAAAACAGGGTCAGGGATATAGATCAGCAGCATAAGTGCCTGCCTGGCAAGTGCAAGGTCCTGAGCTTGATTCCTGGTACAAAAAAAAGAAATGATACAATTTTGAAACAGAATTGTATAGTACAGTCTTTGGATTTCAGAAAGATATAACATTGGCCTTGTGTATGGCAAAGAAAAACAAACTGGTACTGCTGATGTCAAAATTTCACCATGATGGAAATATTAATAGGGAAACCTTGACAAAACGGAAGCCTGAGATGGAAACATTGTATAACAAAACCAAAGGCAGAGTAGATGTTATTGATAAGTTATGCAGCAACTATGATGTCATTTGAAACACAAAGCATTGGCCAATCGTGTTTTACTTGATCCTAAACATGTATGGCATAAATAGTGTAGAAAGAAAATAACAAGTATAAAATACCACAGAGAAATTTTCTTACAGGATTGGCACTGGAGCTCATAAGAGATCACTTACAGCAGAAGAAAAACAAAATGTTTCTGGCTGGAGAACTACACAAAAAAATTGTGATGCATACTGATGAGCTGACAAGCTGGTGCAGCATCAGAAAGACCTATTACAACAGCAGGAAAACAAAAACAATATCAACTGTGCCCTGCAAGAAAGTTCAGGAAAACAACATATACATGCTATCAAAGTAAGTGGTACTTGTGTATGGAACATGCCATTGTTATGTGTGAAGGCTGCCTTGGGTGTGACAGTTGAAGCAAAGCTTATTGTGGTAGACTTTTGTTTGTATTTACATTGTAGTTCACATAGGTTTTTATCTTTGATATTATCTTTTAAGTGTTGTAAGCAAGTGAACAGCTGATATGAAAATGTACGTTTGATATTTTATTTTATTGATATCTTATTTTCTTACTAAGTGCATATTGTACAATATAGTAGGAACTCCTGACAAAGTAGGAAGAGAACTGACAGGATTGCCACATGGAAAAGGAAAGCTCAGCACATGTGCTGTCCGTGCAAACAAGATACAGTTGTCATGTGTGAAGGCTGCCTTGGGTGTAACAATTGAAGCAAAGCTTATTTTTGCGGTAGATTCTGCTGGTATTTTCATTGTAGTTCATATAGGAATTTACTTCTGATGTTGTCTTGTAATTTTGTAAGTAAGGACACAGCTGATGGGAAGATGTTGATGCTTATTCTAAATGCACAATATATATTAAGAATTTAACATTTTACTTTATGGATATTTTATGTTACTTTTAACTACACACTATATAATATAATAAGAACCTCCTGACAAAACAGCAAGACCACTGAGATGTTAAGTATGTCCTACAAAAAGGCCAGAAAAGTAAAACACACATGCTGTCAGTGGAAGTGATGTGTGTGCGTGGAACATGCTGTTCTCATGTGTGCAGACTGCCGTAGGTGTGACCATGGAAGTAAAGATTATTTCTTTGCAAAGTGATATTGTTATTTTCATTGAAGTTCACATAAGAATTTATTTATATTGTTCTTTTTCAGACTTGGTGCACCAAAGACACAGTCAGTGTTGAAAATTTTGATGCTGTTGTATAAACCATAAATATTAAAAATTCAGCACTTTATTTTTGTGATACTTTTTCCTGTTAAGTACTCATTGTTTAATATAATTTATTTTATTTTATTTATTTATTTTTTTGCAGTACCGGGGATCAAACTCAGGACCTTGTGCTTGCCAAACAGGCATTTATTCCACCGAGCTGTATCCCCAGCCCTTCATTGTTTAATATAATAAAACCCATGAAATTAAAAGTAATCATTCATCAATGGAAATATTTTAAAGAATAAATGTGGGGGGCCGGGGATGTAGCTCAGTGGCACAAGTGCCTTCCTGGCAAGCACAACGTTCTGAGTTCAATCCCTGGTACCAAAAAAAAACCAGAAAAAAGAATAAATGTGGGTCTGAGGGACCCATGTTTCTGCTCCTGGATGACAAAATTAGCCTTATGCTCATCCCTGTCGCTGCCTGCTTTTCAAGGAGCTGGGTTGTCCAGAGTCCACCACCTCAGTTTCTTTCTGAGATAGCTCTCTAGAAGCCTCATGTGTGGCAGGGAATGGAGTGGAGTCTTCCTAGTGTAGACTGAATGCTGGAGGGGAGGGTTGAAGAGTAGCTTTAGTGGTAGAGTGATTATCTAGCATGTGAAGGCCCTGGGTTTGATACCAAACACTGAAAAAAAATATTTGAGATAAATATTATAAGTGAAAAAAATAGAAAAAGAGAAATATTATATATATTTTTAAAATTTTCCTCTTTTTGGGACAAGGTCTCGCTATGTAGTTCAAGCTGGCCTTGAGCTCACTTTGTAGCCCAGGCTGGTCTCGAACTCACAATGGTCCTCCCGCCTCAGCCTCCCAAGTGCTCGAATTACAGGCGTATGCCACCACGCTTGGCTAAAAGAAAAATATTATAAGTGAAAGCTGGACAGAGGACATGTGGGGCGGATGGTAGGGATGAGAGACTAGAGAAGAAACTAGAAACCAGAGAAGATTCCTCCAAGCTGATGGCAGAAGAGACAGAGGGAAAGGGATGGCTGTGTAGATGGCCATGAATCCCATCAAAGAGGAGCCCTACTGTGTTTCTGGGGCCAAAGCTTGGAGGAGCAGGACGGGAACAGCTGTGTGACGAGACTGGACAGGTGGAAACTCGGCCCCCTGGAGTCCTGAGACCTCACACCTAGCATGGATGTAGTGAAAAAAGCCACCACACCTGAAGCAAAGGACCTCTCCATGGTAACCCAGGTGTGTGTTAGTAACTAGGACAGTTGGACAGCCCAGGGAGACCAACCAGGGGCAGGAAGCATAGAGCCTTAATTCCTACATCCCTGCTTTAGTGACATTTGGGCAAATCATGCTGGAGAAGAAGGAGAAACCCAGAACTGACTGATAGTAAGCTGGGTTACACAAAAGTTGCCATCTACTTCCTATATCCTGTAGTTCAGGATAGAGTCATTCCTGCGGTTCTTAGGTCAAGTACTATGAGATTTTTTTTTTTTCTTTTTTTTCCGGGACCGGGGATCGAACTCAGGGCCTTAGTGCTTAGCGGCAAGCACTTACCCCACTGAGCTGTACCTCCAGCCCCAAGTACTATGAGATTGATCACATGAAGCTATGGAGTTTGAGTCATCAACCTGGGACTGTATTCCAGCTGTATAACCCAAGCTGTGTGACTTAACCTTTCTGCCCCTCTGTGCCTCAGTTTCCCTTGTTATAACAGGGTGTTTTTTGGGTTGTGTTTCGGTGCATTTTCTGGTGCTGAGGACAGAACCCTGGGCCTTGTACATGCAAGGCAGGTGCTCTACCTCTATGCTACACCACAGTTCCAATATAGCAATTCCAGTATCAACCTAATACAGTTGGTAGGAAGATTTGAATGAAGCAGAGAATATAAAGCTTCTATTTTATGCTGGAGGCACTGGGGACATAGCTCAGTGGAATAAGCACCTCCCTGACAAGCACAAGGTCCTGAGTTCGATCCCTAGTACTGTCAAAAAAAATGTGTATTTTATACTGGAAAGTCAGTATTTATTGGTTTTGTTATGCAAATGAAGACCAGAGAGGTAAAATGAGTTGCCAAAGTCACACAGGAAGTAATAGAGCCCTGGGCCCCTGATTTTGAGCTCACATGCTGAGAGAGGTCAGGAAGGCCAGAGAAGCCCA
The DNA here is from genome assembly GCA_004027595.1 of Dinomys branickii. Classification (NCBI taxonomy): domain Eukaryota; kingdom Metazoa; phylum Chordata; class Mammalia; order Rodentia; family Dinomyidae; genus Dinomys; species Dinomys branickii. Next base: position 73,011 of record PVLD010000280.1, on the reverse strand, counting down.
AACATCTTGAAAGAATTGGAGCTGGAGATTTTTTTCTCTAGGTTTCAGGTCTTCTTTAGGCTTTTATGTGCAACTCCAAAACCTAAAGCATTCCTGCCCTATAGCCTCCCCCCTGCCCTAGAAGATCTGAGTTCAAAGCAGGCACAGGATCTCCAGATGGAGCCTATTTGCAAGACCTGACTTGTCATTGCTTAAACCTGGGGATTCACCATTTCTGACTGTGCAAGTTCCTCATTGTGCGATTTTGGGCAGCTGGCTGGAGCATCACAGTTTCCTATGATGTGATCCTCGGCCCTTCCCCCTACCTTCCTGCCAGTCTCAGCATCTTGTTTACACTCTTGTGGAATTTTACCTTTTGGATTCTGGAGTCTAAAAGTCAGCCCTTTCATCCCCTGCCTCCAAGCAGGAAAACACTGCTTAGTGTAAATCAGTGACTCTTGCAGCAGTATGGGATGGGTGTGTGTGGTTGTGGATTTGTCCCTAGGGGACATTTGGCAATAGATGTTTGTGATTATCACGATGGGGGTAGAGGTGCAACTAACATCTAGTGAGTAGAGGCCAGAGATGCCACTAAACCCACACTGTGGGATTACCCGGTCCCCTGTAGAATTATCTGGCCCCAAATGCCAATGAGCTGAGGTTAAAACTGAAGTTGAGAAACCCTGGCCTAAAAAGATAGATCTCTGTCCCATTTTCAAAGTTCTCCAGGGAGACTACATTCTCTTGCATTACCTTAAAACTCTGGTAACCAGAAACATCTAACCTCATTCATTTATACTGTTATTTCAGAACATTCCCCCGCCCCCCTCGCCACCAGCCTAGGGAGAGATAGAAAATAAATTCCTCAATCCCAGCTTCTTCTTGAGCTGACTGATATTTTCTCTCTCATGATGGATTTCTTTCTCTTCCACTCTTTTCCTGCCAGCACCCAGATCCAGGAGACTGAGGACTCTGTTCTTGTTCCTTGGATGTGGGAAGGAACAGTGCCTTTGCTTTGTGGAGAAGCACACAAGGGGGAACTAGGAGATGAATTGCACAGTGTGTCGGGGGCCAACGACAGACCTGAATGAGTGGGGAACTCACCAAATACTTAATATTCTTTTTGTCCTTTCTTCCTTCCTCCTCCTCTTTCTCCTTCCTCCTCTCTGTCTCTCTGTCTCTCTGTCTCTGTCTCTGTCAGTGCTAACTGCAAAAGATGAGTCCAGGGCCTCCACACATATGACTCATTAATATATATTCTGAGCCAGATGTTGTGGTCCATGCTTATAATATTAGCTACTTGGGAAGCTGAGGCAGGAAGATCACAAGTTTGAGGCCAGTCTGGGCAACTTAGCAAGACCCTATCTCAAAATAAGAAATAAAAAGGCCTAGAGATGTAGCTTAGTGGCAGGGCAAACAGTAGGCACTGGGTTCAAATTCCAGGACTGCAAAAATAAAAAATAGAAATAAATAAAATAAAATAATATCTATTTGAACAATGAGGTGCAAGTAATTTCTTCTTGCCACCAATTCCTGGCTGCCTTTGCTTGGCCAAAAGAGAAGAAAGTTTCCAGAGGTCTCTATCTTCCAGGGGCCTCCTCCCTGACTGAAGAGGCAGATATAGAATGCCAGCCTTATGGTAGCTTCTAAGTCCTTGGAAAGAGGTCATTTGAATTGCCAGATTGAGACTTTCTAGTATCTTCTTCTTGGAATGGCATAGTGACCATGAGTTCAGTCTTAGACTTAGATGTCTAGAGCTGTGTGACCTTGGACATGTTGCTTAACTTCTCTGTGCCTTCATTTCTTCATCACGTAATGGAGGTAATAAAGGCTTTTATCTCATGAAGTTGTACGGTTACTTGAATTAATAAATACTGTACATACAGAACTCAGGAAAATGCTTGACACATAGTAAGTGATTCATTAATAATAGGTATAATTACCTCTCCCAACCCCAACCCTCTTCCCGTCTTGGTGAAGGGCATCAGTGTTCAAGCCAAAATCCCGATCACTGACCAAGTGCCCTCGATACTACCCCCTAATATCTATCTCTCCCACCCATCACTGTATCATAGCCCCTATACCTCTGCATACAGACGTCCGTGGCCATCCCAACACGCTGCATCCACCAGGGCCAGGAAGAGGTCTGAGGAATCTAGAGGAACTCTGATGTTTTTAGCGAGGAGAGAACTGCGCATTGCCTGCAATGGAACATCAGCTTCCTGAGAGTTAGGAGGGAAGGGGAGCGGTCTCCGGGGAGGTGTGGGATGCTATAGGAGGGGATTATGAAAGACAATCAGTGTGGTAAGGACTGGTCTGGTCTTGGCCCTGAGTAGGCACAGTACGCACACATGCTGCTGCTGTACCCGGATTCTATGTTTATTTGAGAGACGGAAGGGTAGGTGTTAATGGGGAGAAGGGGTGTAGCCCCCCCACTCCCTGCCAACAAACTATAACTTGCAAATGTTCTCAGTAATTCCCAAGGTCAGAAACTGCAAACCTGTAAAGATGAGATGTTCTGGCACACGAGGCCTTAAACAGGCTGCACTGAGGAGGGGCTGCAGGATGTGAGACCTGTCTCTGCCAGTCTCTGACATGGTGATCGAAATTCATATCACCCGGGAACCTGGAGGAAATCTGAGGCATGACATCCACTATAGCATCTTGAGAAAAATATGCTTGGTACGATGTGGGTTTGAAGAGAATGCCCAGGACAGACGGAAAGCCTAGAAACCTACTTAGTTTGGAACATTTTAACAGAAGTCTCACTGCAGCCTAAGTGTGTAGCCTGTCTTGGTTGATTCTAGACTATGCTGCGGCTCTTTCTGGGAGCTGCTGCTTCCATCCTTTCTTTCTCAGTGTCCTTTTCTCTCCCAGCTCCTTCCTCCGTCCTTGTCAGGCAGCAAGTGGCACGCCTGGGAGTCAGGCACAGATTGAGCTGGAGCTCTTGCTGTGGTCCAGAAATAGCTTGGCAAATACCTAGCTGCGAGGGCTTGATGTTTTCGTCCCTATCTCTCCCTGTGCTTGCTTCCTCAATTTCTCCTCAAGGCTTGTGTTACCATGTCCATAGGCGAGCGTGGTTGACAGGTATGTCTCATTGTCCTCCTGGTCTTCTGAATCCCACTGGTCACTCTCCCTGATGGGAGATATTTTCTAGGGCAGGCGTGGCAAACCTATGGCATGTGTGCTGCAGCCAGCTGTTTGTTATCATTGAAAATTCTAAAAGGTTTTCCATCACTGGTCTAGAGGGACAAACCACCTAAATTGCTCTGCAATACTGGGCAGCCTGGTTGTACCAGGTACTATCTCCACCTGTTTCCCATTTCTACTTCTGGGTTTTCTGGAATGCATGGGTGGCCACACTCTGCCTTCTGTATTGCTTTTGTGAGAGGGCAGAGGGTAGGTAAAGAGAAGAGGTATCTGCCAGAGATCTTGCAAATCTAGCAGGCTGGGACTCTTGGGATCTCCTTCCTTCCTGGAAGAATAGCTTAGTAGGAAAGCAGCTTCTCTTCAGAAGTACTGGGGCTTCAGCCTGGTAGCCCAGCCTGTATTCATGGAGACTCTTGCCATCCACATTACCTGTGGGGTGCTACAGGCCTTTGGGCAGCTGGCCCTACCGGTATCGAAATATTCTGCTTGGGTCTGGCGCTCCATGCTGGTTTCTCAGCCAGTGCTCACTCTGTCCTGCCAGTGCCAACTGTTGCATGTACAGAGCCACAGAGAAGATGGCCTTCCTGAACATCATGTTTGCGGGGAGGTGACTGTTACCTCCTCACCCAGTGGAACTGCTTTGTCCGGGCTGTGTCTTTTAACTGCAAGGCATTCTTTGTGGCCTTCACTAGATTTGCCCTCTGCTAAGGGAAGCCTGCTGTCCTCTCCTGCCCAACTGTGATGAAGAAGGACTGGGATGTAGCTTTCCACCTGCTGGACAGTGCCTGAGCCGTGCAGGCCCCAGCAGTGTGGCCCAGGTTCACCACTGCCTGGTAGTGAGAAGCAGCCAGGTCAAGGTAGCAACAGACCTGAGCTCCAAAAAGGCAATGCTACCCAGTGAAAAATCCTTCCATCTTGCTTGATTCTTGAGGGAGAACTCGGAGTGTACAAGGGAAACCCTGCTTCCCTGTGAAGACATTCTTTCAACAGACAGTGTATAGTGAAGTGGTTAGGAACAAGACTTCTGGAACCAGATTGTCTGGGTTCAAATCCAGCCCTGTTACTTTTCCAGCTGCATGATCCTGGACAAGTTGCTTACCCTCTCTGGGTTCCAGTTTCTTTACCTGAAAAATCAGAATAGTGGGAGATTCTACTTCACAACAATGTTGTAAGGATGAAATGAAGTTATGACTATAAAGTGCTAAGCAACAGCAGCTACTACCAATAACATGGCTCTTGTGCTAAGCTAGCTGCCTAGAGACCTGCTTTGCTTTGCTAGCTAGTCCACTCAGAATGGTGGAATCCTGGGTCAAATCGTCCCTTGCTGGCTCTGATGGCTGTTTGTGGCCAAGTCCCCACTAACCTTCCCTCTTAGTCACTTCTATACTTCTGGTCCCCATGCCATCTTGTTCTGGCATTCTCACATCCCTGGACTACTGTTACTGAATCTGCCAAGCACCTCTCCACCTGGTTGCCCCTCCCTCCATGCAAACCTGTGCCTGCCTCCTGGCTTACTCTCCTTGAACGAAGCTCTTAAAGCTCCTCAGCATCCAGCCTCTTCCATGAGGCAGCCAGACTTCCCTTTGCAGCCTGATCACCCTCTCCTTTCCAGAGAAGCCCTCTGTTCTGGCCGGCCTGGGACACTCACAGGCTCCCTCATCTCCCACCTTTTGCCCCTGCCTTTTCTCAGAGAGCTCTGACTTAGGAGACTTCAGAGTTGAACCAAGTTCACACCCTGCCTTGTCACTTGCTGGCTGTATGACCTTGGGCAGGCTGTCCTGGTGCTTTGCGGATAGTTTTCTTACATATAAACAGGATTGTTGAAAGAGTTAAACAAGATAGTACAAGTAAAGTGCCAGGCACACAACACTCTTCAATGAGCAGTTAAATGTTATGATTATCACCTAAACTCTGAACCAGGGATGTAGTTCAGTGGTAGAGCATCTGATTAGCATATATGAAGCTTTGAACTCAACAACCAGGACCGGAAGAAAAAAAGAATTCTACTGTTAGGTGCTCATATCTACTCTTTGTTCTGTAATTCCGTCCTTGACTGCTGTCCTGGTCTTTTCCTCCTCAGAGCCTCCATGAGGATCCTTGAGAACTAGTCATACTTGGATTGGTGACTTCCCTCTCAGCTTCTCCTTCACTGTGGTCTTGAGCAGTTTTTAAATCTTGAGGGCTTGGGGAGCACAGCTACTCTGTACACCCTTGAGGGAGGATAAGGCCTTCCTCCATCCGGGTGGTCGTCCTCTTCCACTAAGCACGCAGTCTTGGAGGGACACATGCGGAGTGGTGAGGGACGAGGGGGATACCTGCCAAGCCAGCCAGATCAGCCGAATCAACCCTGGAGATCAGCAGGGCGACAGATGTCGCAGCCAGATCGTGCTCACATCCAGCAGTTACTTAAATCTATCCTGCTGTGTAACACTGCACCTGGCTCTGACTGGCCTTTTTATCTCAGGCTAAGGAGTAGTGATTTGTTTTGCAAGAGGAGGACACAAATTCTGCTTCCAGCTTGCACTTTGCATGGAATAGGAGCTTGGCTCATATATACCAATTTGATTAATTTTTATATGTTTAACTAGAATTAGGATTGCATCCACACAGGACTACCCTGAGGCATGTCAAAAAGCCAGAAGAGATATTCTTTCACATATTTCCACGATGTGGGGTGATTTCTAATAAGATTGTAACAACTAAGGAAGTTCTTTCTAAGGTCTAATTTGAGTTCTGCTTGCTGCAGTCGAAGCTGAACCTGTTCTCTTTGGGTCTCAAGTGACTGAGGCCTAGGTCCTCAAAAGTAAGAGGGGCAATATCTAGTATAACTGGAGGTGTGAACCTCCTATCACCCAGCCCTTCTATTCTTAAATGTACCCCCTAGAAAATCTTTTGCACTATTAGCCCATGAAAATATGTTTTCAAACCAGATGATTTGAGATCAGGTATGTTACACTCCTGTAACCCTAGTGCTTGGGAGACTCAGACAGAAGAATCATTGTGATTCAAGGCCATCCTGGGCTCCATAGTAAGTTGAAGGCCAGCTTGGACTACATAGCAAGCCTCTGTCCATAAATAAGTAAATAACCAACATTTGATTCCGAACAGTGGTTGCCACCGGAAGGGGCCAGTAAACAGGGTATTGCTAAGAGTTCAGACTGAGATTGAATGACGCTTTCTTTCTTTATTTCTGAATAGTTTACCCTTTGGTATCCGAATTATTGTCACTTATATTCTTTTGAAGAGAGGTTAAATGATGTGCTGATACTGTGTGAGAAGTCAGGCGATCATGCTGAGAATCATGCTGGTTCCTCTTTCTTGGGATTTGTGGAACTTACTTGTAGAGATGATGGGACCTGAATTCTTTTTTCTTTTCATTTTTGGTGCTAGGTATGGAACCCAGGGCCTTGCACAAGCTAAGCATGTCTTCTACCACTGAGCTACACCCCCATCTTCAGACCTGAGTTTCAATCTTGCCTCTGGCACTATCTAGGTATGTAGCCTTGGCCAGTTTCTTTAATGTTTAAGTCTCAGTTCCCTGCTAATATACAAGGATAGCAATCTCCAGTTTGCAGGGCTGTTGGTGGGATTACAATGGAAGTGGTCCCTAAGGTGTCTTACCCTGCACATAGCAGCCATGTAGCCCTCATGTCCCCTCTTCCGCATGCTCATTATCAGACCTTCTTCTCCTGGCCCCCTCTTGTTCCCAGGGGTCTTAGCCAACACTCGTCCTCATCTTGGATCAGGAATCTCTTCTGAAGGGAAAGCCACTTTCCTTGTAATTTTGACATCATATCCATGGAAAAATTAGTTCATGGAAATAATTAATCTTAAGTACATTAATTCTCTCAACAGCTGTTAGCTATCCCATTGCAATCTCAGCAGTGTGCTTGGCATGGGGAGCATGGAGGAAGAAATAGGAATAAAACTGGTCTTAAAACATCATGGTTAGAAATGGTTAGAAATACCATACACACTCAGAATGATAAATGTGTAACAGAGACATGTGGAATCACTGCTTTCAATGAGGGGGAGATAAACCCTTCATAAAGAAGCTGAGGAGCAGCTTCACAGAGGAGCCAAAGGGGGACTGGACCCTAAAAATTCAGAAGCCACCCCCACATCAGCAAATGGGGAAGAATATTTCAAATTGAGAGGTAATCTTAGCACTCAGGAGGCTGAGGCAGGAGCATCACTGTGAGTTCAAGGCCAGCCTGGGTTACATAGTGAATTCAAGGCCAGCCTGAACTACACAGTGAGACCTTGTCTCAAAAAAACAAACAAAAGAAAACAAATTGAGAGGTAGCATATACACAGACGTGGTGATATCTGCAGGGAGAAATAAGGCATTTCCACTGCTGCTGTAGCCTTTTGGGTTATGCTAAGAAGCTTGGAGTCTGTCTGTAACCTAGGCTAGGAGTTGGCAAACTAGCTCTCAGACCAAATGTGTCCCACCACCTGTTTTTGTAAGTAAAGTTTTATTGGCGTACAGCCATGCCCATTCATTTATGTATTGTCTGTGGCTGCTTTTGTATGGCTGTTTTGAAGAGCTGAGACAGAGACCATCTGGTCTGAAAAGCCTAGGCTATTTACTATCAGACCCTCTATGGAAAAATTTGCCAACCCATGTGCTAGGCCACTGGGAGTCTTTTAAGAAATCCAAACCAGGAGGTGACGTGATCATACTTTTATTTTAGAAGGATCAGTCTGACAGCCACATGGAGAAAGCATTGAAGAGGGTGCTGTGGCAGCAGGCGATATGGCTATTGCAGTTGCCTAGACAAGAGCTAAAAAGGCCTGAAAAGAGGCATTGGCAATGAGGATGCACAGACGATGCAGACTGAAGAGATATTTATGGAGTAGTGCCTAAGTAGATGGAACGTAAAGGAGAAGGAGGTGGCAGGGAGAGTGGACTGTCCATCATAGACTGAGAGTTAGGGTCATTACTAAAGGAGGAAGTTGGTGAAGAAGGATGTACATTGGGCTTTGGACCCAGTTAGTCTAGGGCATTTGCAAATGATGGTGGAAATACCAGGCTGGCTTCTAGGATGGTGTCTTCTATGTGGATTTAGTTATCCATTGTGTAGGAAATAGTTCAGAGTCCTAGGAGTGAACAAGATCTCCTAAGTGAGTATAGGAAAGAGCAGAAGCTAGCTGGGTGTGATGGCACATACCTGTAATCCTAGCAATCAGGAGCCTGGGGAAGGAGGATCAGTAGTTCAAGGCCCGCCTGGGTTGCATAGCAAATTCAGTCAGCCTGGACTACATAGGAGACCCTTTCTCAATTGAAACAAAAGAAAAGGAGAAAAAGAAAAAACCCAGAAGGCAAATAAAGAAATCCTGAAAAGTGCCAGCAATGAAGGTCAAATAGATGAAGTATGTCTGGCAAGAAAATCCAGACAAATTGTTTCTGGAGGCCAATTTCTAACAACCAGGCAAGTCAAATAGGCAGTGATCAGCAGGCCTAAGAGCCTCTCTCTAGAATTAGCAATTAGGAGGCCATTGCTTGAGGGATTAACTCACACCTGGGATTTATTCAATTTTAGCACTAAAAATCTCATATTATGAAAAATAAAAAATAAAAAATAAATAAAAATCTCATATTATGGAAACAGTCTCAGCCTGCAGCAAGCCAGAATTGTTGGTAACCACACTGTTGACCTCACCAAGAGTGATATGAAGGAAAGTTTAGCTTGGAAAGTAGCTAGCTTCTGGAGGCACAAACTTGCCATGAGTTGATAACCTAAGTACCGGATTGATTCTGTTTCAATCATTCTGCATTAGTCAGCTTTCCCGTTGCTGGATAAAATACCCAACATTCTCAATTCAAAGGAGGGGAGGTTGAATTTGGCTCACAGTTCATGGTTGCTGACTGCAAGACAGAAACGTCATGGTGGAAGGGCCTGGTGAGGGAAAGCTGCTAACTTCTTGGCAGCCAGGTTCAGGAGTACAACCTTCTAAGTCATGCCCAGTGATCTACCTCCTAAAACACTCAGCCAAAGGGTCTTGCTATGTCACCCAGACTGGCAATTCATTAATGGATTAATCCACTGATAGTGTCCCCATGATCCAATCTCCTCCCCAAAGCCTCACCTCTCAATATAGGAGACTTTCAGGGGACATTTTATGTTATGGTGTAGATCTAAATCATAACACCCACACACTCCAAGATAATAATGAGAGGGTCTCTCTTTGTACAGCACTTGACCATTATCTGACCTCAGGTAATCCTTGCAACAATTTTGTGGGTAGGAATTTGTAGCCCCAATTTCACAGCAGTAGAAACTAAGAAGTTATTTGATGAAGCTTTTTTAGAAAGTAATTGGCAAAGATAGGGCTCAAGCTCTAGTCTTTGGACTCCAGAAGCACGTGCCCAAGCTGTGTCCAGATCCCTTCTTGTATATGTCTATAGTCAGAGATTAGGTTGGTTGGTGGGGGCTGTGGATTGCCAGAGTCAAGGAGAGATCAGGACATTTTTGGAGGCTATCTTAGGGACTTTTCTTGTTGCTAAAACAAAATAAATACCCAACACCTAACGTTAAAGGAGGAAAGGCTTATTTTGGCTCAGTTCACAGAGGCTTCAGCCCATAATTGGCTGGCTCCAAGGCAGGGGGCATCGCAGAGGGGCATCAAAGAGAGGGCAGGAGGCAGCAGAAGACAAGCAGTAACAACAGAAGGAGCAGCCCCCTTTCTGTCCCTTGTATTCCATGCAGGCTACTGGCCCTTAGGGTCTATAGCACTCCTACCCAGCATAAGGTGCCCTGAATCTCAGCATCACACATTCTAGAGCCAGCCACCTCCAAAAATCCCCTCTCATGACCACATGAAGCTTGGGGGAACATCTAGATATAAGCCATAACAGGGACCCCCAGCTACACGCAGATTAGAGCAGGAGGAAGGCTGTAAGCTCAGAGAAAAGCCCACCCATAAATGAGGTTTTCAAGAGGGGCTGTATTTTATGCAATGGCTGAATTCTTTAAAAAGTTTTCTTTTGCATGTGATAAAATAGTCATACCATAAAATTTGTCATTTTAACTTTTTTTGTAGTGCTAAAGATTGAACTCAAGGATTTGACATACTAAGCAAGTAGAACTCAAGGATTTGACACACTAAGCTGTACAACCGAGCTACACATGCCAATCCCATCCTAACCATCTAAAAATGTACAGTAGCACTAAGTACATTCACAATGTTGTACAACCACCAACTTATCTACTGAATTTCCAATGTGGTAAATGTCATTTCAGAGGTAACCAGCTATTCTCTACTTGATAAAGAAGGTGATACAGTTAATGAAGTATTCTTGTCCCAAAAAAATCAAACTCAAATCTGAACAAGTCTCAAGAATCCACCAATTTTTAGGTTATTAAATAATAGCATGGAGGTTCAATCAATAAAACCTAGATTATGCAAAAATCTTTAGGACAAATGGCCTAGATTGGTCCACAAATAAGTTTTAGGAGAGAAAAAGAGAAAGAAACAGAAGAGCAAACTTTAGATTAAAATATACTTAAAGTCACGCCAACTAATTGCAATATGTGGATCTTGATTCAAGCAAATTGGTTTTAGAAATTCATGGAGATAATTGGAAACCAACTATTTGAATTTATATTATTAAGGAATAATCGTTATTCTTTAATATTATTAATGAATAAGGGAGAATTGTTAAAAATGGTAATGTGGTTTTATTTTAAAGTCTTTCTAGTTGTGGTGGCACATCCCTGTAATCCCAGCACATGGGAGGCTGAGACAGGAGGATTACCATGAGTTTGAGGCCAGCCCAGCCTACATAGTGAGTTCAAGGCCAGCCTAAACTACACAGCAAGACCCTGTCTAAAAATTAATAATAATAAAATAAAATAAAGTCTTTATCACAAAAAAATCCTTATCTTTTGGAGACACACACTAAAATATCTCAGAGTCCAGATAAAAGGATGTGATATTTAAGATTTCCTTTGAAATTACACTGAGGGAATGCTGGGTGGGAACACAGTGAAAGATCTTCATGAGTTGGTAACTACTGAGGTTGTGTGATGTATATTTTTGAGGGTTTCTCATATTATTTACTTTGTATGTGTTTAACTTCCCAAAATAAGAACTTTTAAAGTGTCATTTTAGGAGCATGCTCTTTTGGACTGATCTTTGGCAAGTAACCTACTAAGAACAGCTTTCAATTTCCTAGAGAGCATCCTTTACCCCCACCCCAACAAGTTTCTATGTGAAGGAATAAAGATTACAAGCTAATGAATGCATTTTGAGGTACAGAATTTAAAGATGTGTCTTCTTTTTCTTTCTTTCTTTCTTTTCATTTTTTTGTCTGAGCAAAACCAGCTATGAGACAAATTTCCAATCCCGTTGGCCTTTTAAAAGGCAATCTGTCTATTTTTCCATTCATTTATTTAGCTCTCTGCTGGCGATCGAATGCAAGGATCAAACTGAGGGCAACCACTCTACTACCGGGCTACCTCATAGTGTAGACTTGCTTATTTTCCATTATTGTTTGGTTTGAGAGAGGGTCTTGCTATGTTGCCAAGCCTGGCCTTTAACTCCTGGGCTCAAAGGACCTTCCTGCCTGAACCTCTAAAGTAAACAGCACTACAGGCCCAGCTTTCATCCCCACTGCCCTTTGTACTGGGGACTGAACTCAGGGCCTTTGCATTGAGCAACATCTCCAACCCTTTTTAAGTTTTGAGACAGGCTCAAACTTGTAACCCTCCTGCCTCAGCCTTACAGAGTGCTCAGATTACAGGTGTGCACCACCATGCCTGGCTTCCATTGTTTTTGGAGGGTCACGGTATGGTAGTTTACCACAAAACAGGTATCATTTTGCATGCTTTAGATCTGAGTTTTCTTCTTAGACTCACAGGAACTCTATGACATACCAGGATACGTTATCAGCCCCTATTTTATAGATGAAGAAACGAGGTTCAGAAAGATTAATAATAACTAACACTTGTTAATGATTTACTGTGTTTTGAGTACCTGGCTAATTGCTTTGAATGAATTTGCTTATTTCATCCTCTCACAGCCTACTGAGGCAAGCACCATCATTATCCCCATTTCACAGATGAGGAAACTGAGGTTTAGAGAGGCTAAGGAGCATGCTGGCAGCCACAACAGCCAGGTATTCTCTTTGTGTGGCCCCAAAGCCCAGGCTCTTTGCACACCACATGACTCCCTGCATGCCGCCCAGTGAAGCAACAAGTACTCTGCTATTTGTTAGCTATGTGGCCTTGGGCAAATTGCCTGGCTGTCTTAAACCTGGTTTCTAATCTGCGAAATGGGGTTAATAACAGCAACTCCCTATTAGGGTAATGTGGAGACTACAACCAGACAATGCACATCAGGAGGTTAGCACAGCTGCCTGACCCATGGTACTGGGTCAGCTGAGTGAAGTGATTTTTATTACTATGTTTGAGTGAAGTGATTTTTATTACTATGTTTCTTTTGAGAGGATGTTTCAGTTAACTTCAGATTACCTTAGGTATCTTAGAAAAACTGGTCTTTCTGTAGCCACCTGGGCTTTTTCTTTTTCTTTCTTTCTTTTTTTTTTTTTTTGGTATTTTAAGACAGGGTCTCACTCTGTAGTACAGGCCGGCCTTAAACTCTTGGTGATCCTCCTGCCTCAGCCTCCCAAGTGCTGGGATTACAGGCATGTGCCACCATGCTCTGCTCATCTGGGCTATTTTATATGGACATTATCCTGGTATTTTTCTGTGAGGGGGAAAGAGGTACTTTGTTTTCGTTGTTTTGTTCTCAGTGCTGCAGACAGAACCCAAGCCTCATGTAAGTTACGCAAGTGTTCTACCACTGAGCTACATCTCCAACCCTTGTTTTTACTTTAATGTATGGCCTTTGGGGAAATAAAAAGCCAGAACCAAGTGACCAACAGCTGGAGTCACTGTATCAGTATGAGAGCTGCTCTGGAGTTTCAGTCTTGCCTGGTGTGTGCAGTACTGGGGCTTAAACTCAGGACATTGTGCTTGCCAGGCAGGCGCTTATGCCCCTGAGCTGTATCCCCAGCCTTGACTTGTGTCTGAAACTCTTTTGTGGTTCAGAAAAGAGTAGCTCTTTGGAACACTATGTGTTACCCTGAAAGTGAGTCTTGGGGCTCTTGGTTTGAATCCTAAGTGTGTTACAGACCGTGTGCAAATCACAAGCCTTTCAGTGTTTTGTTTCCACAGCTGTGAGTTGGGAAAGATAAAGCTAATAGCCATAGACGGCCGTGTGCTGGGTACTATTCTTTTTAATGTATTAACTCGCTTAATTAAACATTTAAAAATTATTTTAAAGCGATTTAAGTTCATAGCAAAATTGAATGTCAAGTATAGAGAGCTGTGGACATAAATTTTCAACTATTTTGGGAAACAGTGGGACTGCTGGATTGTGTGGTAAGATTTCAGTTTTGTACAAAACTGTCTTTCAAAGTAGCTGCGCCCTTTTACACTCCCACCAGCAGTGAGTAGGAGTCCCTTGTTGCTCTGCACTCTCCCCAGCATTTGGACTTGGTATTTTGGATTTGCAGTGCACCCCCACCCCCGGGATGGAACCCAAGCCTCGAGCTTGAGACACAAGCCTCTTAAAGCCACATGGGTTCTGTCAGATCAAGCATTTGGGAGTCTGTGTCCACCCCAGAACAGGGTGTGCATTTTGACAGCGCCACCTTGACCATGGCAGGCAGTATCTGCTCTGGACTGGGCTAGGGCCATGTGTGTGCCTCTGCAGAACCACACAGGGAAGAGACGGCCATCAAGACTCAGTTGCTCTTTCTGGACAGCGCTACCTTGAGCGCAAGTAGGAGAATCCAGCGGCTGCCCTGGACAGAACTTCTCCACATTCGGTGTGACCCTGGTGATTGCCCCAGGCAGTGTCACTCAGCGTCTTTCCGGCATGTCCAGCAGCCTTCAGTGGCCAGTGTGGACAGGACCTCTAGACCCGGCCTTCGGACCCTGAGAGCAGGGACCCCGCCGCGGACAGTCTCTCCGGCAGCGCCGCGTGCCCGCGTGGCCCACGCCTGGCCGCGCTCCCGGCGCTGTCTGGGCGGCCGGCGTTTATCCCCGGAGCCGCCAGCAGGGAGCTCCCTTTCGGCTCCGCTCGCGCGGTCGCGGGGGGCGGCGCTGCGCTGCGCCGCGCTGCGCTCCAGCCCGACCGGGCCGGGGCTGCTAGATGCAGCGTCTCCGCTCCTGTTGCCTGCCGGGCGGGCTCCGGCGGCCGGTGAGTGAGGGGCGGCGCGGGCGGCCTCTCGGTGGCGGGCCGGGCCGGGACGAGCGGGCGGCGGGACGAGCTGCGGCCGGTCGGCGCGCCGGGCGGGCGGCGCGGCCGCCGGCGCCTCTTCCTCCCCTGTACCCTGGAAGCGGCGGCCCGGACTCCCCGCTCTGGTCCCTGGCGGCGCCTCGGGGCTCGACAGCGGGGCGGGCGACGCCGAGCGGCGGGAGGGAAGGCACCGGTTCCCTGTGGCCAGCCTGAGGGCCGCCGGAGGCAGGACGGGGTGGCCTTCGGCGGGGGGATATTCTGGGCTCGAGGACCCCAGCTGGCCCTGAGCCGCGGAATGGGGGCTGCAGCCTTGGGCGTGGGGGGCTTCGCGGGGCCAGGCCCGGGCCCCCAGATGGAGCGAGCGAGGCGCTGAGGAGGGCAGCGGGGAAGGCGAGCACCTCCACCGAGCCCTTTATCCCTCCTAGCGGCCTTCACCCTCTCGCTGCCAGGCCGACAGCGGGCGCCTCTCAAAGGAGCAGCTGCGAGACAGCTGGCAAAACAATGGAGACCCCGCTTCCCGGGCCCCCTCCCCGTGGGACAGAAGGTGGAGGGTGGGCGAACGCAGGCTTGGGGGATTATCAAGGAATGCAGGCCGTCCCCTGTGACTGGCTGTGCGCCTCACCTTTCCCTGCAGGGGGTGGGGTGTGTGTGGGAAGGTCGGACGGCCTGCCCCGGGCCTCTGGGAGCGACCGACCCGACGCCCCGCCCTGCTAACCTGTCATGCCAGTTGTTTCGCCAATGGAAGAAGGGGAGGTGGTGGGGTCAGCTTCCCCCACCCCTGTCGGTGCCAGGGGAGCACACAGCTTGGTACCAGCCTGGCGGTACTCCGAGTTGCCCTCTTGCCTGAGATAAGGCCTGCAGGGATACACCGCATATTGGGGCTTTGTTTTGGGGGTGGAGGTGAGGGTGTTCCCCTGTTCCGATGCACATGTATCTTGCTGATTAGTTGGAAAGACTGCTGCCAAAATGAGCCAGAGGTGGGGGAAGGCAGGGAGGGAGACAAGCAATTTGTTTTTTAGTTGGTACTCACTTTGCCTGATCACTCGGTCCACAGGGCATGTATTTGGTGGTGGCCTGGTAGTTTGTGTTTAGGGAGGGCAGAGAGGCTGCTTTTTGAGGAATTCTCTAGCTAAGACTTACGTGTCCTCAAATCGTCCCCCAGAATGACAGAATTGGGTGGGTCCCTACCACTTTCACTTTGCCAGTGACTTGGGCTTGTTTGGGTCTTGTCTCTTGGTGTCCCTGGCATGGCTGTCGCTGAGGCAGCCCTGTAAGTGTCCTGATGGCAAGGGCACTGTAGGACGCATGTATGCTCTGCACTGCAGCTGTACTGGGTGGGAACGGTCGTTCCAGGGACTAAAGGGCAATATCACCTGGCAGAAACACTCAGGCTAGAGGACATTCAGTCAAGCTGCCTTGCCTTAGCCTTACCAGCTCTGGAGTCCTTTTCTTAAGCAGGTTGGTGTCCCGTTGTCATGGCAATGAGCCTGGCCTGATGTTCCCCACCCTTTCTGGTTCGGGGCTACTTTCTATTTGGGGATATTGAAAGTTGCTCTCCTGAGGTCTCTGGCTTCCTGACAAGCCTCGCTGGCTCTTTGTCAAAGGCCTGCCATCTCCTCAGCTTCCCTTCCGTCCTTTTGTGATGAGGCTTTCCAGGAAACATCCTCCTGCTTGCTGGACAGGACTTGCGTGGTTATATATAGCCTTGGGTGGAGGTGTGCTTGTCCATTTGGGATTGAAGATGCTGGGAATGGGACCGGAACTCCAGGAAGACAGTGGCTTTGGGGTGAGCTGTTCTGCTGGGGGAATTAGGGGAGTGAGCAGGGGTGGAGGGTGAGAGTGGGAGGGCTCCTAGGCTGATGGTCATTTCCTTTAGGAGCTTTGAACTTTGGACAGTTGATGACCAGGTACCTGGCAGCTCTGGGTATCTCGTTTGTTTAATCTCCCCTGGCCTGGCTCAACTGCCAGGCTTCCTCCCCTGCCCCAGGCTCTCTTCAGAAGCCCTCCTGTGGATTATGCCTTTCCTAACCTCCGCTTGCTCTTAGCCCCTCTCCAACCTGTTACCTGGAGCCTATTTCATTGACTCTGCTCATGGGGGGAAATGGGATGGTGTTTATTTTCAGAAGTGGGGCCTGAAGACTCTGGGGTCCCCAGAGGCAGGTACCTAAAGCTGGACTAGGTGGGGTATAACTGCAGCTTATGTGAAAGGAAGATCCCTCCCTAAGCAGGGAATCCTTGCGACCCTGGAAGCTAGACTTGATGTGTCACAGGTCTCCAGGGCAACAAGGCTATTGTTGCTACTTCAAAAGAGGTCTCCCCTGGAGTGGATGCCATAGACAGGAACCAGAACATCCATGTAAGATAGGTCTTGTTGGTGGCCCAGGGCTCCAGGCCTTGTCCCAGGACTGTTCTGAGTGTGATGGGTAAAGTTGAGGGGCTGGGGCCTGGCCTAATTTAAAGGTCTGATGGGACCCAGTGTGTACTGTGATTGACAGTTTGTTTCCCTCAAGACTCTGGATAGAGGTTTGACAGGGGAGTTTCTAAGTTCTGCTTTGCTAGGCCCTGGGGTACTTAAAATCTGCACCCTATACCCCTCCCCAGCACCATTTCCTTTTCTTTTTACCCCCAGTTTTTTTCATTTTTTGGATAACCTAAATTGGAGGGTGAATTTGTGGAAAGTAGAAGATTGGTAGGGGTGGGGCAAAGACCTGGCCAGCCCCCACTTCCTCCATCCCCTCACTTCCCGGTCCTTTGTGGAGGGAGAAATTGTGTGGTTCGTAAATTACCCACATTCTCTTGACACTTGGTTTAAAGTCAGACAGCAGTTTAAGTTGTTGAACTATTGATTTCACAGTCTGAGGCCCATTCTCTTTGCAGGTACTTCATTACTTACAAGGGATTATTTTTCTTATTATCTGGTATTCAGAGCTGTTGGATGATGGGTTCAAGGTCGCACAGCACGTTGAAGGTAGAGCATGATTAGAATCCGCAGTTTGTGGTAGACAGAATACCTTTCCTGCAAAGGGCTGGGGCCAGGCTTGCTCTCTGGGGCCTTGGAGATGTGTAGTTGATGTAGCAGAGGCTCCAGAAGAGAGGGGATTTGCTCAAGGTCACAACGCAAGGGGGCAAACGGTCTGGGCTGCTGTGCTAGATTGCAGGCAGCGGCCCCCCCCCCTTTGGGGCTGAAGCTGCACCTGGAAGAGCAGGAGGGTCCCGCAGGGCTGCGGGCATTCTCCCGCTCTCATCCTCCCGGGACTACAGCCTGCTGAGTTCCAGGAGAGACGCGGCCTGTGGCAGGAGGCGCCTCGGGGCCGCGGCTGCCTTCTGCCAGGCCTCTGGGAAATGCGGAGGACTGCCGGGCTCCCGGGCTGCGGCGGGCCGGGCGGGCTGGTTGGTGTCATGTGAGAAGGGTGCCTTAAGAGTGAGCGAGCACACCTGGGGCCAGATAAGCTCCGTGTGACCCGGCCGTGAGTCACGCGGTGCCGGGGAGCTCACTGGAGCTCACTGGAACCGGCCGGCGGGAGCAGGCTCTAAGGCGACCCGCCACGCCCCCTGGGCCACCCGGGCCAGGTGCTGCGCGACCCCACGAGGCCGCTTTGCTCTCCCTGATGGGTAGTAAGTACTGTACTACTTTATGTAGTAAGTACTGGAGGGGCCTCAGGCTCTAGGGCTCGGCTGCTCTGAGAGGTCAGAGGCCAAGGGAGAGAGGTCGGCTCTGGGGAAAGCATTTCCTTTGTATTTATTTATGAGTGTGGTCTGGGGGTAAGGGTGCAGGACTGTCCTAAGTATCCACCCGGCAGCCAACTCCGGGCGCCCTTGTCTTGGGATGCTAAAGTTGTAGTTTCCATTTCCTGGGGTTTTTGCTTTGCCAGCTGCAGGGTGACCCATTTAAATCTGTCCCTACTTAAAGCCATGGGATGACAGTGAGTCTTCTAACCAGGTCCCGCAAAGGACTGGAACTTTTTCAAGACAGGAAGGCCTTATATCAACCATTACAAGCCTTGTATCAACCATTACAACAAATCTTTATAAACCTTGTTTATAACTTTAATGCTCATGGATTGCTTACTACTTTGTCAAAATCTTTCTTCCTGCTGTCTTCTCTCTCTTTCTTTCTCTTTTTCTCTCCTCCTCCCTCCCTTTTCTTTCTTATCTTTTGTTTTCTTTGTGTCTGTCTTTAAAATTAAAGTGGTAATGTGCTTGAATAACACTGAATCATTAGGAAAGCCCTCCACTCCAGAGTTAACCAAATAAAGTTTTGGTTTTGGTTCTGGGGAGTGAACCCAGGGCATTCACATTGAGCTACACCTGTTTTGAAACAGGGTCTTGCAAAATTGCCCAGGGTGAGCTCAAACTTGCTATCTTCCTGCCTCAGTTTCCCAGAGTGCTCAGATTACAGGCCTGCATCCACTTGCCTGTTTAGTTAAATTTTTGTAATGGCTCTTTCCAGATTATTTCAGAAGTTTATCTTATAAGTATAGAATGCATTATGTAGTTATAGTTTAATATGTTACATTAAAATATTTACTATAAATATTAAGATTTTTTTTCCTCTGGGAAATAAAGAACCTGTGGAAGAGTAGATGAAAAATGACAATAATCCCACTACTCATGTGCACACACACACACCTACCAGTTGAATAGTCTCATTGTAAAAAATTAAAATCATCTAGATAAATTAGAAATCTGGTTTGATTTTCTAAAATGTCAATCTCCTCCCCAGAGTGAAGATTTTTCTGTGGATATGCAAATACTATATGTAAGGTACATGCATATATTCAGACTCACAGCTTTTAAAATTTTAGCAACTCTATGTGCTATCCTGCAACTTGCTTTTTCCAGTTATAATATAACATAGAGAGAATTTTCCAGGTCAGTATGTGTAAAGTATGTGTAAATCTCCCTCATTCTTTCTAATAACTGCCTGGTTGTCCTGTAAGCTATTTCCCTAGAAATTCACACTCACATGTATATGTGTGCTATTATGGAAAATGCTGCAAAATTAGCTGTACTTCCTGGGTGAACATATGATAAATGACCTATAGATGGGATTGCCCAGCCAAAGAACATGTACAAAACATTTTCATAGACATTACCAACTTGCCCCTCTGAAAGATTACTCCACTGCTTGATTTGGCGGCTCATACACTAAAACTGGAATGGTGTAGGGAAGATTAGGGTGGCCCCTGTGGAGGGGTGACATGCAAATTCAGGAAGCTTTCCTTATTTTTATAGTAATGACCACCTGGCCTTCCTGCTGTTAGGAAACAAACAAACAAATTTAAAAAGCACATGCTAGTTTTTATTCCCACCAACATATATAAGTCCCTGCTCCTCCTTCCCTAATTGACTGATGGTATCCATCTTGAAGGATTTTACTAAATGGCTAAGTGAAAGACAATCTATTCCTATTCCACATGTCTGTGACTATTACTGAGGCTGAGTACCTATTTGTGTTTTTTTTTTCTTACCGGGAATCAAACTCAGGACCTTGTGTTTATCAGGCAGGTGCTCATGCCAGTGAGCTATATCCCCGGGCCCCTATGCACGTTTGTTAGCCATTTGTATGACCAAATCTATACACTGGCTGGCTGTACCCTTGGCAATAACTGTAGGGGGGCTTTGGACCCAAACCAGTAGGATCCAGCTTGGTTATGTGCTTACTGGATTGGTTTCACTGCTTTGGGTTTTACTTTCCATATACAAAGGTCTGGACTTATTTTCGTCATACTTGTGTTGATGTTTTTGTGTACTTTCTGCCATTCCCATATTCCTGTCCAGGTGGCAGAGAATATGCCTTGTCACTGTCAGTTATTCTTCTTGAGAGCCTACTGTGGGCTGGGAATGGTAACAAAGGCATATATATATATTTTTTAATTTATTTAATCCTCATTCTTTATGTGGTAAGTACTGTTACTATCTCCATCTTACCGATGGGAAAATGGAGATGTGCCACGTCTTTACGTGAATCACCCAAGACTGCACAGCACTGGTATTAATTCAGATGTGTTTCCAGGTTTGTGACCTCATATTCCAAGCCTGAGCTCTTTCGCTAGGCTTATTTGCCTTTACATCCCTTGCACGTAGTCGGTGCTTAGTAGGTACACATTCTTTTCTTAACATTTTATCACAAAAGATCTGCACACATTCAGAGACATTAAAGAATGTCACAGCCAATATTTCTGCCTAATTGCTTTAACAATTATTCTCCCATCCTGGCTTTATCACATTGTAATGCGTTGATCCATCCATGAAGCTGTCTTAAATTTTTGAGAAAGTTAAGTTATTCAAAGTAAATTGCAGCCATCAGTAAACTTCACCCCACATTCTTTGGCGTCTATATTATTAACCGGAGTTCACTATTTGCTTACAGTTCTTTTTTCTTTTAAGTAAATATTTATACTAAAAAAATGCACAGATCTTATGTACACTATTTGATGACAGTTGGCAAATGAATGTACTTGTCAACTCAAATCCATATCAGTATTTCCCCAGAAAGTCCCCTCATGCCCTTTCTCATGCTTTCTCCTAGGGTGACCACTGATGTATATCAGGATAACCCTGATATTTTTCACCATAGGTTGATTTTGCCTGTACTTGATCTTCATAGAAATAGAATCACACTTCACAGAAATAGAACCATGCCAGAACCCTAAATAGAATATACACTTTCTGTGGTTCTTTTTCCCTTTTTTGTCATCATAGCTCCCTCTTGTTTCAAGTCATGTTTTCGGGATTCATTCTTGTTGTTGTATATATCAAGTTGTTTCATTTTATTGTCAAGTGGTATTTCTTGGGCTAAATTTGTAAATTGTTTATTCTCATGAATGCATAAGCAGATACACATTTGAGTTGAATGGTCTTGCCTTCGAGATGCTCTCTGTCTCCAAGAGATAAAGCAGCTGAGTTGACAGATTGTGCTTTGTTTGGCTTTGAAGATAGGATGTTCCAAATAATTTAAGAACATACCATAATTTACTTACATGCTTTTTCTTTTCTTAAAATTAGGAAAGGCTTCCTGGAATAGGAGGAGGAGAGAGAGACAGAGGAAGAGGTCAGGAAGTCTAAAGGCTACTTTCACTGGAGTGAAGAGTAAGAGGAAAAAGGGAGGTGGAGGGAGCTGCAGGCTGGAATGGAGATCGGGGAGGTGGTGGTGTCAGGAGCTTTGGACCTGAGGACAGGAGATGCCGGCAGGCTCAAGGTCTATCTGAAGGTCATGGAGCCCAGTTCGCTAGTTAGTTGAGGGTGGAGGAGCCTAGGAGAAGCAGCAACTACAGCTGCTCCGCGGATCTGGTCCCACAGGGAAGGGAAGGGGGTTGCAGGCATGATGTAGCCAGCAGACCTGGAGGGATGGGGATGGCAGAGGGAAGAGTGTCCTGTAAACTGCGGGTAACAGTGGCAGGACGGGAATGGTGAGGGAAGAGCAACACTGCTCCGTCTCGAAGGCCCCAGGTTGTGATGAGAAGGGTACTTTTGGCAAAGTTAATAACTTACCTGTGTCCGCAAGAGCTTGGATAGTTGGGATTTTAGAACTAGAAGAGGCCTAGATCATCTAGTTCAACCTTGAGCAAAATGACAGGTAAGGTCCTCCAGTGATTTGTTGGCAGATCCAGGGCTAGATACCCTATCGCCTAAAGTTCACGATGAGTACCATTTCCTGGGCTGCTGCCTTAGTAGCCATTAGACTGAACAGTGCGGTCCTGGGTAATTCTTTAGTTGTTGAGCGCATCCAAAGAGGAGGGAACTCTGGCCAGGTCACTGGCTCCTTGTAGGTATAGAAAGGATCTCTTTCCCTCTTTGACTCCAGATTGTACTTGGTAAAACAAAGTTCCCTCTGAAGTTGTTGTAAACGCTCCAAGACTACTCCTTGGGACTTGAAGGTAGGAAGTCTAAAGAATTAGAAATTCACTGCAGGCCAGGCGTGGTGGCCTATAATCGCAGCATTCAGGAGGCTGAGGCAGGAGGATTGCCGCAAGTTCAAGGCCAGCCTGGGGTACCCTTGAACTACACAGCAAGAACCTGTCTCAAAAAAGAAACCAAAAAATTAACTATAGCTGGGCATTCCTTTCTGCTGGAATTATAGATGTGTGCCACTGCACCTGGCTTTACTCATATCCTTTTATCATTCTTTTTGATGCTACTTTTAATTTAAAGTTACATATATGATTTTTGTATTTCTTATGGACTGTATTGCTCTAGAAAAAAGATGTTGGTGTGCCAGGAACCACAAGGGTCAAGATTCTGAGCAGAGGGGAAGCAATTAGCCAGTGCACAGGGGCCCTTGGAAATCCTGGTCTTAATGCCTTCCTGGGCATAGTACCTGGATTGCAGAGTCCCTCTAAGTGGAATGGGGATCCTGGAGGGCCCTGCTTGGTTATAAGGGTGGGGTGCACAGAAAGGAAATGCCTTTCCAGGGCCTGGCAAGAGGCTATTACTAGAAAGTGTAAGCTTATAGGTCCTGTGTTTAGAATTCAGATGAGGAAGTTTTCATGCACAGAGAAAACATTACAGTTAATTTCTTCGTTTTTTTGCGGGGGGTCAGGGGACAGAGTTTCACTATGTAGTTCAGGCTGGACTTGAACTAACTATGTAGCCCCACAGCCTCAGACTTGCAGGCAATTCTCTTGCCTCAGCGTCCCAAGTGCTGGGATTACAGGTGTACACCACCATGCCCAGCTATAGTTAATTTTTTTTTTTTTTTTAGACAGGGTCTCGCTATGCAGTTCAGGCTGGCCCTGAGCTTTTTGTGGCTCAGATTGGTCTTGTAGAGTGCTGGGATTACAGGTGTGTGTTACCACGCCTGGCTTTTTTTTTTTTTTTTTGGAGATAGGATCTTGCTGTATAGTTCAAGGGTAGCCCAGGCTGGCCTTGAATTTGTGGCAATCCTCCTGCCCCAGCCTCCTGAGTGCTGTGATTATAGGCCACCATGCCCAGCCTACAGTGAATTTCTAATTAAATGGTATGACATACTTCTTCTTGTTTCCTGCTGGTTAGAAAAAGAAAGGTACTCTGAACTCTATTCCCAGTCCTACCCTTAATAAAGTATGTGTGTGAGTGAGTGTAGGTTTGCAACCTAGGTACACACATCCCGGAGCTGGCATTTTCACATAGGCTGCCACAACTTTCTTCCTGAGGCTATATTTAGGTGTTGATCTGGGGGGAAGGATGTGATTTTTTCAGGATCCTGTTTATCCAGCAGACCCCACCCCACCCCCACCTCACAGCTGTCAATCCTCTGTTCACTCTGGAACTTCCCCTTCCCTCCCTCCCTCCTTCACTCTGGGCACCCAGGCTCTAGAAAGGACAGAGTATTCGCTATTGAAACTCAGCACATGCACTTATTTGCTGGCTAACACCTATCATATCTTTACCTTTCTGAGCTCCATTTCTCTTGCTTGTAAAGATAATAATACCTATCTAGCAGGAGTGCCACGAAGGTCAAATGGGATAGTGTGTATGAAGTGCCTGATACCAGACCTGGTAAGGGAAAGCCAGTGCATACATGTTGGGTCCTCCAAGATCGTCAGTGAAGCCGTGGATAAGACTGCTGCTCTGGGGATGCCGGGGGCAGGAAGGAGCCTCGTAGTATGAGAGGCATTGCTTCAGTGGACTTGTCTGTGGGGAGATGATGGTGCACAGAGTCCCTTTTCTTTTCCTCTTGTATTTGAATCTCAAGTTGGGTTCCAGGGTGGCTTGATACTTCCTCTTGCCAACAGGTCAGGCCTCTCCAGGCACACTTAAGCCTTGTTCTAAAGGATTAAATTAACTAACTTAAATATGTGTACCCACAGTGCCTGGTACATAACTAGCACTCAGTGAAGGGTAGGTGGTTTACTAGTTGGTTATGTTTGGAATGAAGACACAGGAAGAGGGTGTGCTGGAATAATCTCTCTCTCTCTATGGTTCTGTTTGCAGCAGCAAGGTGGGAACCAAAAGCCCTGTGTTAAGCACCCATAATCCTCTGGGGGTGCCACCCCTAAAAACAACATCTCCACCATGTTTAACCTAATGAAGAAAGATAAGGACAAAGATGGTGGGCGGAAGGAGAAGAAGGAAAAGAAGGAGAAAAAGGAGCGGATGTCAGCGGCAGAGCTAAAGAGCCTGGAGGAAATGAGCCTACGCCGGGGCTTCTTCAACCTCAACCGCTCCTCCAAACGTGAGTCCAAGACGCGCCTGGAAATCTCCAACCCTATCCCCATCAAAGTAGCCAGTGGCTCTGACCTGCACCTCACTGACATTGACTCCGACAGCAATCGGGGCAGCATCATCCTGGACTCAGGCCACCTAAGCACAGCCAGCTCGAGCGATGACCTCAAGGGAGAGGAAGGCAGCTTCCGGGGCTCTGTGCTGCAGAGGGCAGCCAAGTTCGGCTCCCTTGCCAAGCAGAACTCACAGATGATTGTCAAGCGCTTTTCCTTCTCCCAGCGTAGCCGGGATGAGAGTGCCTCAGAAACCTCAACCCCCTCAGAGCACTCTGCCGCCCCATCCCCGCAGGTGGAGGTGAGGACTCTAGAGGGACAGCTGACGCAGCACCCTGGCTCAGGCCTCCCTCGACCAGGGCCCCGATCTCGAGTCCCTGAGCTGGTGACTAAAAGGTTCCCAGCCGACCTACGCCTTCCCCCAGTAGTCCCACCACCACCCCCGGCCCCCCGGGAGCTGGAGCTGCAGCGAAGGCCCACTGGAGACTTTGGCTTCTCTCTTCGGCGTACAACCATGCTGGATCGGGGACCTGAAGGCCAGGCCTATCGGCGAGTGGTTCACTTTGCTGAGCCTGGCGCAGGCACCAAGGACCTGGCCCTGGGGCTGGTGCCAGGAGATCGACTGGTGGAGATTAATAGGCATAATGTGGAGAGCAAACCCAGGGATGAGATTGTGGAGATGATCCGGCAGTCTGGAGACAGCGTGTGGCTCAAGGTGCAGCCCATCCCAGAGCTCAGCGAGCTGAGCCGGAGCTGGCTGCGGAGCGGCAAGGGACACCGCAGGGAGCCAGCAGAGGTGAGTGTTTCCCTGGGTCCCGGGGGTGAACAGGGGTCAGGAACACGGGCATCTCCTGCTGTTGTGTAGATGGGTGACTGGGGCCCCTGAGAGCTGTGGTTAGAGCCTGGAGAGCATGCAGCGGGTAAGCCATGCCTCTTCCTGGGCCTGTAATAAGGAACAACCTTAGGACAGGGTGCCCTGTATCAGATGTTCATTAAAGGAGTCACACCTTTGAACCTGAAACTTGTTAAGGAGCTGAGAAGTCACGAAGGTTCACTGGGGTTGAGTTCTCAGAAATTTATTCAACCTTCCTGATCTGATGTCTTCCTCCAATATTCTGATGGGTTGACTTAATTGAATTCAGCATAATGCCTTTTTCAAGGGTGCTGGGGAAGACCAGGTTCTGCCTGAACTTTAGCTGCATCCCAGGAGCCCTCAGAAGTGGTTTCAGGTTGGTGGGTAATTGCTGCGAAAGTGTTCAGCTTCATGATACAAAGGTGGGTTAGGGACTTGGACATCATATTACCTGAGCCCTAAATAGGGCATGTAGGCTAATGTGTCACTTTTAGATACGACAGACAATATGAACACTAAAGTAAAGGATCTCCATGTTACTATTTAGATCTCAGAGGTGTAAAAAAGACAAATGATTTCAAATCAGAGCTTTCATAGAACATCTTGGGTGTAGAGCCATTGTGGTTACAGTCTGGGGGGAGACGACCTGCTCCAGGGCTTCCTCTTGTCCCTAAGTGAGTGCAGTGGTGAATACCCAGTAAAATTGGAGAGATAGCAGGAGCTATCATGGAGAGTCTTGTGAATCATGGCTGGAGTTTGTATTTTATCTCAGTAAAATAGGACCATTCAAAGGTTTGAAGGAAAAAGGTGACTGGGTCTGATTTATAAAACTCATTAGGCTCCAAGAAGAAAAGCTGCAGTTCTGGGAAAGCAACAAAGATCAAACGTACAGACTATGTCCTGACTGTCCCTAACATCCCAGCTGTGATCCTGCTCACACAGAACTTCAGTAGGAGAGATTTAGATCAGGTATAGAGGCGGGTCTATATGGTGAATCAAGACCTCTAACCCCAGGGGTCTTTTGAAAGGAGGGGAAAATAGTTTGGAATGTCCTGCCTAGTGACAGCATAAGAAAGACATGTTGACCTCTGGCCACTCTTCCTCCCAGCTGTGGGTTTTAGGGCTGTCCGATCAGGGCTCTGCACCAGGGCACAGCCAGTCTGGGACCTTTCAGCACTAAATGATGGGCCAGATGTATCAAAGTCAGAAAGGGGAGGAAGTGCTAAGGAAGCAGGCAGAGTCTGTCTGTCAGCTGTTTCCTAGGGAGAGGAAGTAGATACTCAGGATGAGTGCTTAACCTACAAGAATATTGGGCCTGGAGGGATCAAACTCTGGCAGGATGTTGTGGACTTGGGTTCCAGGCCTTCCTTTACCTTGCGGGCAGATAGCTTTTGCAGCTTTCTGACCAGGTGGGATAGTGAGCGTGAGGGAGCCTGCATAGAATCCCAGAAGGACCTGGACTCATTCGTGGCGGACATGCACGTGAAGCACCTAGTGTCTTTAGGCACCAAGCTAAGGTGAACTGAGGGATTCACAAATTAGAAGGGGAAGAAAAAGGGAGGGACCTTATCTCAGAACCCAAAGTCATAAGATGCTGTCATGTCTGGCTACTTTCTCCCAGGCTAACATTGCTTTTCATAGATGGAATGTTTTTCTTAAAGTATGAATCCCCCAGGATATTGTTTTCAGTTCCCTACTGAACTATCAAGAGTCTATGTATCTGGTGCCCTAGCATCTCAGATACCATTTGGCTTCCTCTTTGTAGCATAGGGATCCTCCTGGCATCTCACATTTCCTAGCCACTTTCCATTCCCAACTAGCTGCTGCTATCCCAGCCCCCAGAAAGTGGATAGTTCTGCTTTGAAGGTGCTGATGGAATCTGTGTTACAGCTGGTATCTCTGAAATGCTGGCTTGCTCTAGTCCCCATGGGGCAAGCCTAGATGGTACCCGGAGGATTTCTCCCCGAGGCCTCACCCTGGTGGATCTGTCAGGGAGCATAGTAGAAAACCACATCCTGTGTGCCTCCTGGAGTAACCTGGTAGCACGTGACACGGTAGGGCTGAGAGAAGTCCTGTACCTTTTCCCACGTGGGTAGTGGTGGGGACTTATGCCATAAGCAGAGAGGAGCACGGTGAGCCCAGCATTTCCAGATTCCTTGGTCAGACCCGGGAGTGGGTACGGGTGGTGTGTTACAAACTTGCCTGCAGCCTTCAGCCTCTATCTCCTCTTTCTCCCACTCAATCCCCGCTCCTTCCTTGGCACCAGTTTTAATCCCAGACCCATGCCAAGAGCAGTCTTCCCACCTCCTCCAGCTCCTGGGCGGGGGACCCTGACAAGAGTAGCCCCACAGGCACAGCTCCCTTTGGCTACCCCGCCTGCCAGGCCATGCATCCACTGTGTCCACATGCTGCCTGTCCCTGGGGAGTTCTGAGGAACGCTAACTAGCCATCTGTTCTCTCCTGCATGCAGATGGGGGCTGGAGCCCTGTGGCTCTTCTCCACGGCCTTTTCAGAAATACCCTACAAGAGACACGCCTCAGGTTTCCCTCTCACATGGTATATGCAAGATGTTTGGCTCACACCTTCTTTATGTGTCCCTGTAGACGAGGTTCCGTGGGCAGTAGAGGTCAGCCTCAGTGGTAGGGTAAACTTGGGGTCTGACAGAAGTCACTCAGAAGTCCTGAGAGAAACAACTTGTTCTGCCATTCATCCTTCCATCCACCTACCCGTTAAATAGGCATGTGCTGAGCACTCACTATGTGCTAGGCCCTAGGGGCCAGCAGGGAAGCGTACATTGCCCCAGCCCCAAGGAATGCATAGTAAAAGACCGTGCCAGGGCCACTGGAACAGCATAATGACAGGGCCCAGGGCAGGGCACTGGGAGCACAGAAGAAGGGCTTCGGGTATAGTCTAGGATCATCAAAAGGAGGAGTAATATGGGGGAAGAGAAAGGGGGAAACTATACTCAGGTGAAAGTCTAGGAGCTGGAGAGAAACAGCACATTTTAGTAGCATTTTGACACATGGCAGCGGGAGGGGGCATAATGTGAGGGGAAGGAATGCTGAGAGGCAGCAAGAGAAGAGGCCAGGCCACCGAGGCCCCTGTGAGCCACGCTGAGAATGGAACTGTAACCCAAGGGCAATGAAGACATTTCACCAAGGCGTAACTGGAAGAATTTAGAGAACCTGATGACTTCTGGAGAACCCTTGAGGGCACAGCTGGGGTTGCAGTGGGAAGACTTGCGGTGAAATTCCTGGGGTAGTCCTAGCAGAGTGGACGGAGGTCTTGACCTGGGTAGGAGCACTGTGGTTGGACAGAGCGTCAGATTTCAGCAACTAGACTGGGTGTTCAGTCTTGGTGACTGCCTGGTGCGAGAGCTGAGGGTGACCAGAGGTCAAGTGTAACGTCTAGCTGGAGGGGAAGATGCTCCTTCTTTCTTAGATGCCAGGTGTTCCCTGAGTCTGGGGAGATGAGGTGAGGGATTGGTAGAGATCAGGATCTTAAAACCAAGCCAGGTCAAAGACCTCCTCCAGTTCGATGAGTGTGGGTGGGAAAGTCAAGGCCCACAGAGAAGGTCCACAGGCTGGGCTGGGTCTAGGATCCATAAGAGAAGGAGGGGCGGGGTGTGGTGGTGCACACCTGTAATCTCAGTACTCAGGAGGCTGAGGCAGGAGGATGGTTGGGAGTTTGAGGCCAGCCTGGGCTACAAAGTGAGCTCAAGGCCAACCTGAACTGCAGAGCAAGAACCTGTCTCAAAAAGACAAAAAAAAAAAAAAAAGAAAAAGAAAAAGAAAAAGAGAGAGAGAGAAGGCAGCATATTCCATTTGTATGCTCAGTGGGCCATCCTAGGGGACAGATGAATTGTCCAGGCAAGTAGAATGCTTCTGATGGGTTCAGAAAAGCCTACCTGCCTAAACCCTGGCCAAGTGTGGTTGTCCCCTGTGATAAAGAGCCAGAGGAGCTGGCCTCTATGGGTCCTCTCCACAGAAAGCACTGCTTCCCTGCTTTTGAGGATGTAGGAGGGAACAAAGGATTTTTTTTTCCTTTGAAACAGGGTCTTACTATATAGTTCAGGCTGGCCTTGAACTTACTATGTAGTCTAGGCTGGCCTCAAATCCATGGGAACCCTCCTGCCTCAGCCTCCCGAGTGCTGGGCTTACAGGTATGCACTACCACAACTGGCCAGTGGATTTTAAAGGAAAGTCACACTCCCTCCAAGTCAAACCTAGTGTCCTGTTGGACCCTGGGGTTTGTAGTCAAAGGCTTTAGGGATGTCAGGTTCCTTAAAAGCCTGTCATTTCTCTCTATTTCCACCCTAGGGGGAATCTGGGAAGGGCAGGTAACAGTGAAAAGACCATGAGTTTGGGAGCCAGTAGTACCTGAGTCTGGATTTTACCAAAACTACCAAATCTTCCTGACCCTCTGTGTACTCCATTCCCTCAATAAACACTGAAATCAATTTAAGGACCAGTCATTGTGCTGGACAGTGGCGAATTAAAAAAGTAAAATAAAATAAAATATGAACATTCCTTGAGGGAGCCAGGTAGCATAGCTGCTATCACAGAAGTCTGTACAGGTGCATGAAGCAGGAGGAAGCAGCAGCCGGTTCTGCCCTTAGAAGAGACAATCAGGAAAGGTCTCCTGTTACAGGTGACCCTTGATCTCCATAAAGTGGACGTATGCTTTCCACCCAGAGTTTGAACAGGTTACATTGGAAAGGACACATGCCCAGTTAACTCCAGTGAGTTATCTAAGAAGGATAGAATTGGAAGCTAAAAGAAGACTTCCTTTTCCTACTCTGTGTGCTATACTTGGTAGGTTTTAATAAAGTAAGCATGTTTACGGAGTAGGTGAGATCACTTATGATCAGGTCACTTTGGCAGGTGGTAAAATGCTTAGGAAGACTAGTACTCTTCCCCCTACCTGGTCTGTGAAGCCGTTGGGGATGGTAGTTTTGCAGCTTCCTGATGCTTTCTGTCCTTGCTCTTTCTTGGTAAGGATTGTTGTCCAATGAGGACTCTAGATGCTTTTGTCTAAACCTTCTCTTCAGCCCTATCTTTTTGTTTTTTTTTTTGGTACCGGGAATCAAACTCAGGACCTTGCACTTGCCAGGCAGGTGCTTATACCATTGAGCTATATCCCTGGCCCTTTCAGCTCTATCTTTTGTGATAGTCAGCTGAAGGAAAAGAGGGGACACTGGGCGTTCTCTACCCTTTTACAGCTTTTTAGAGCCAAGCAAGCTTGGTCATCAGTGGCCCTGTAGGAGACTTGGTCAGTTGAGGTTGTCTGCACAGGAGGAGAAGGCAGGTAAACCCTGCCTGGCTGTTGTGGAAACCCTAGAGCTTTGTCCCCAGTTTTCTTGGGCGCTATCAGAAGTGGGACCTGCAAATTCCAAGGAGAGCCTGGAAACCATGGTGTTTCCAGGTCTGCCCAGCTGGCTTCTGAGCACTGGCCTTTCCTAGGGCTTCTGATGGTGGGAGAACAGCTTGGTGCTGCCTAGGTTCGGTGTTTCAGAATGCTTCTGTTCCTAATTTTACTCCAAACAATCCTTGGAAGCTTTTCTTCTTGTTTTGTTTTTGTTTTAAACAGGAAATTTTTATTTCATTTTGTGCCAAAGCTTCAGGCATTACCGTCTTGCCATGTGAGGTCCCTGGCTTGAGTGCTCAGCGTGAAACCTAAATTAAGTCCTTTTGGTAATGAGGGGCCAGTGGGCAGGTGTCAAGGGTGCAAGAAGTGGTGGACAGAAGGTCTTTGGGAATATTTTGGGGTTATCTATCTGGATTAGTGGCATGCACAGGACTAGCAGGAGCAGAACAGTAGGCCCGGTCACTTCTGTCCTGCCAAGTCTCCTTTCTCTGTCTTTGGAGGCACTACCCTGTTTCCTTCTCTGTGAGACACTAGACGAACAACAGCTGGCTCCATAATACCCTGGCCACCCAGCCTGTGGGTGGTGGGCACGGGGCCCAGGCCACTTTGGACTGGATGTGGGTACACATCCTGGTCATTTGCTGTTTTTGCAGGCTCAGCTTGGAGCCCTGGCATAGAAGTAGGGTCTTTTTTTTTTTTTTGAGACAGGGTTTCAGTATGTAGTGCAGACTGGCCTCACAGTGGTCTTCCTGTCTCAGCCTCTGGAGTGCTGAGATTATAGGTGTGTGTCACCTATAATCTGGGAAAGGGCAGGGTCTTAAAATATAGCCTACCCTGGCCCCCTCCTGCCCTGGCCAGAACTGTTCTGGCCTGCACTGGTACCCCAGCCAGCCTGGCCTCTGCCCTTTACTTCCTTCTCAGCTCTCTTATTTACATTGAAACAGTTCTGGAAAATACCAGATAGGCAAACACCCTGACTGGGGGTGACTGGGGAGTGGGGTGAAGGGGGGTGTGTGTGGCGGGTGGGAGCACAAGTATTTTAAAAATGCTGCAAATCTCTACAGCGTTTCCCAGAAACCACAAGCACGCAAGCACGCGCTCTGCCTGCCAGCAGGGTTCCCGCCACCCCACTGCATTGAGCTGCTAGACTCTCCTCCCTGCAGCCTGGGGTGGGAGGCAGCATCTGGGAGGGGCAGTGGGGATCCATGACCCAGTTGAGGTGGGGGCTCCCCTGCTGCCTGGGCAAGTCGCCTGGCGCCTCCATTGTCAGTGCTGGGCAGCGGGTATGGATGTGCCCCAGGCATGCAGCAGCACTGTGGGCGCCCACTTTGCCAGACGGGCACTGTGAAGGAGCGGCATTTCCACAGGCCCC
This sequence comes from Dinomys branickii, assembly GCA_004027595.1. Taxonomy (NCBI): domain Eukaryota; kingdom Metazoa; phylum Chordata; class Mammalia; order Rodentia; family Dinomyidae; genus Dinomys; species Dinomys branickii. The sequence continues at coordinate 40,838 of PVLD010000280.1, read as the reverse complement.
CACCCCCTGCTGTGCTGCTTTGTCGGGGGAGCCAACCCTAGAGTCTCGAATGGTGTTTGGCAGCAGCTTCTGTTCTGTTAAATACAGGGGACAGTGTCAGCAAAGCTTATTTTTGCAGTTGTTGGCTCTGGTTTGTTGGGAAACTATTTCCTTAGGCCTGGGTCACCACACTGGCTCCCTTACTGTCCTGCCATGGGTCCCTCAGAATCAGAGTGTGGCACCCTGCCCCAGGGCAGCGAAGCGCGGGGACTTTGGAGATTCTGGCCATGGAAGAGTGTAGGGGTTCTCTGCGCGGTCCCCAGCGCCTTGCAGAGCACAGACACACCCCCTAAGTGGTGTTTACTGGATCTGATTAAGAGTCTGTTGAACAGAGGGCCCTTGAGGGAAGGCATGGAAAGTAACGGGAGGCGAGACTCACGGAGAGTCCACTGGGTATCCAGCACTGTATTATTAACTCATTTAATTTTCCCAACAACCCTTTGAAGTAGGTGTTATAATGATCTTTGTTTCACAGACAAGGAAATTGGATTACTGATTATTAAGTTACTAGTGAAGGTGAAGCAAATCATGTAAGAGTGCGTGGCTGTTAAGGGCCGGTGTCACCAGAAACTTCTTCATTTCCTGGTCTGTCCCTCAGAAAGGAAGGGGAAGCCAAAGCTGAATTGCCTCTCTTGCTGTGTGAGAGAATACCAAAAAACGCAGAAATCCTAGAAGTTTTTAGGCTTGCTGAACTCTGAAGACCCTCTTCCTTACAAATGGCATCCCGCACAAGGGTGTGACTGGCACTCGCAGTGTCTCCTGAGAGCGGCCGGGGGAAGTGAGCCTGCCAAGTGGCTGCAGGCAGGGTTCAGCCTGGGCTGGCCTGGGAATTGGGAGAGGCAGCAAAGGATGACTGGGGGAAGCCTCAAGAAAGGAGGGGACAGTGGCCTTGGCAGGTTGCATGTGGGTCCCTAGAGGTGGAGGAGAGATACTGTTTCCCCTTACGCAGCTTCCCTGCCACGTTCTAGAACAGATCCTGGAGGCAAGGACATTGCCTCTCACCTTTCGGCTCATACTGTCACGCTGGTACCGATCTCCACAGCACTAGAGGTGTCAGGACCCCCAGGGTCACCTGCGACCACAAGCAACCTTCTCCGCCTTGTAGGGAGCTGTGCACTGTGTGCGCTGTGAAAAGAGGGTGAAGGATGAGAGCGGAGCCCAGCACGTAGTGGGTGCGCAAGCCTAGTGTTGCTACTGGCGTCACCGTGGATTCCCTGCCCACCTGCGCACGGGCCCTAGTTTGGATGTCACTTCCTTTGGGAGCCTTTCCTGATCATGTCAGATTCCCACTCCGGCAGAAACTGTCCTTGTCCTTAATAGCATCCATCAAGATTGTGACTGATCAGTTGTGAGGATTTTCTCCGATGCTAGAGCACTTCATTAAAGCAGTGGATATTTGTTGACGGAAAGATGGTTCTCTAACCAGGAGCTGGTTTTCCTTTCGCTCATCTCTTCCTTGATGATGATTCCTGGAACCCTCCTCCTTAACAGGCCCTGGTGCTTGTCTGAAGTATGTTATCATGTGCTGCCTCTGCCTACCAACTCTGTCTCTTGTGTGTCCAGGGACTTGGTGTCTCACAGGCCTCCAGGAGCAGGAACCTGTGGAAGGAGGGCCCCAGGTACTGTCTGCCTCCTGCCTCTGCATCATGGGAGTCCCCATGGAGTCACCTGGCCTATGTGAGAGGGAGATTTAGGATTACATGCAGGCCACGCAATGTCCCTGTCCAGGGAGCCTGGAGGAATGCGCCTGTCTCACTGGCTTCAGGTCTCTGAGGGGTTGGAATGTGGCCAGGCAGGGCTCAATGCTTCCCTTGCCCTCCTGCTGCTTTCCCTGGATTTCTGGAATGTCAGCAGGCTGGGAATTTTCACAGCAAGGACCTTTCCCAGTCAGAACAACAGATTCCAGCTGGAGCCTGGGGACAGCTCCCACATGGGTAGGGGCCACTAGAGAGGGCAGGGACGGGTGCTAGGGTTTCTGAAATTGCTCTGCTCTTGGGGCCTAGGCTCAGTCCCAGGCTCCTCTGGGAGACACAGACAACATTCCTGTCTTGGGACAGTTCAGGGGGAACCTGGCCTTTTGGAGCTGTAGGGCTCAGGAGAGGCAGCAGGAGGCCTTGGAGCTGAGAGACTCCACCCCTCTGAGGAGAGAAGAGGCTGGCCACTTCCCACAAGGCCTCACTTCCTCCAGCCCGTTTGTGAGTCAGGAAGGGGAACTACCCCAAATTCCATCCTCAGGTGGGGCCTACCTGGCACACTCTGGTCTACTGGAGCCACCGAGCTATGGCAGGAGGGGGTTCTGCTGGATTTGTCATATCTCATATCTGCCTTCTACTCTGTAGGCCCCACAACACCTCCAGGGCTTGTCCCTCTTAGCGACCTTTCTGACTCCTGTGCCCTTTGCCCTCTGATCTCATTTCTGCTGGCTCCTCCCTCTCAGTCCCATTTCTGCAAGGAGCTGACTCACTTCCTCTCTGCCTCTCCAGCTTCTCTCACTGCCAGATCCTGTGGCAAGCAGGGTACACCCAGGGAGGGAGGTCTTCCAGGGTACTTCCAGTGGGACAAGGAGGCTCTCCTGACTTGAGGGCGGGAGAGGGCTTTGTGAGAGAGGAAGGAGGGCAGCTCTTGGCTGTAGAGAAGGCCAGGTATGAATGTCCTGAGCACTTAGGGTAGATGTCAGGAAGCCTTGACACCTGCTCAGTGTCACACTATGGAGGAGAACAGCCCAGGGTACCATCCCTGTGATCAGGGAGCTTTTTCTTTTGCCACAATTGAAGACATCTGCAAAAAGCTTGATCTTCGCCCTGGGTGGCGTGGGCTAGGGGCCAAACAGTGACGGCACTGTCAGGCTGTATGACACACAGTTTCATGCCCAGCTCCATGACATGGAGGAGGAAGTATCCAGAGATCGGAGTGGGACCTTCCAGAGGCACAGCAAGGGGGAAAGGACTGATACCGTCTCCTTGTGGGGGTTCTTCCTGGCCGGGGCTCGACCTTACCCCCCCCATCTCATCCCGTCTGCCTTCTTGTGGGCTGATTTGACTGTGGAGCTGATTGCAGGAGCTCTGGCTTCCGAGTGGTAAAAAAACTTCCTTCCTGGCTGGACTGGCATGTTCTACCCTGCTGTCCCTGGGGTAGTTCAGGCCATGGTGGCCTGTATGGCCGACACTCCAGGCACTGAGGGACCCAGCCTCTGCTGAGCCTGGCACAGCCTTGCATCCTCCTCAGCAGGTGCCTGGGTTACCTAGAGGACAGAGGCACAGGGTGAGCTCAAGTACCACTTGCTTGGACATGTGTCAAGAGCAATAGAGTCAAGAGGCAAACTGGGCCCACAGCCTGCAAAGGCCGGGGGACCGCTGTGGTCTGTCTTCCTGGAACCCAGTGACCAGCAAACATCGCCAGTCCCCTCAGCACTTAGCTTTCCCTGGCAGAGCCCCTGCCTCATGCACACCAGCCTGAGATGCTTGCCTCAGGATTTCTGAACAGGAGTTTCTTGTTCGGGGTGAAGGAGAGGAAGGAATGAGGCCTAGGCTTGGAGAAGGTAAGGGGTGCCAGCCTGACCGTCCCACCAAAAATGCACTCACCCTCCCTCACGGGAGGTGAACCACCTTTGCAGGCCCACAGATGCCTGCCTGCGTTCCTCTCCCAGGGCTTCCCCGTTGTTCCTTGCCTCCACCCATGATTACTTGGCCTTGACCTGGGGAAAAAAACTGCAAAACTGGGCTCTGTGGCAGGACAGCCAGAGAATGGCCCGGGTGCCATACACACACCCTCTGAGGAATCTGACCAGGATGCTTTCTCTGCCAGGGTACTCCAAAGCATTAGCCTCCAGTTTTCTGTCTAACCGGCTATCACCTTCTCTGTCCAGGAGAATGCTGGCTGTAAATCAGAGGACGGGGTCTCTGGGGAGGAGAGGCTGAATTTTCTGTCTTAATCAGGGCCCTGGGTTCCCTACTCAGCCCCCTGGTCTGTCTTCAACTATTGGTTTTCAGGTCTCTCTTCTGTGCCACTGAAAGAGAAACACATCCTATATAGGTTCTCCTGTCTTTTGTCCCACTTGTTCTCTTCAAAATCCCCAGTCTACAGCTTTTATTGTTGTTGTAGGAATAGATGGTGTGCGAACAGTTGGATGGAAGGGCTGGTTTTGGTGGTAGAAACTGCTTTTAGCTCATCTGAGAAGAGAAGGAAGGCAGCAGATGCAGGACCCAGAAATCAGAAGTGACTTGTGGTTGTGTGGGTATTGTCAGTAAATGTGCTGAGCATATGTGGATTCCAGTCCAAATTCTGTCACTGCTGAGTGATCCTCAGTCCCTTCCTTCCTTCCTTTTCTTTCTTTGGTACCGGGAATCAAACTCACGACCTTGCACTTGTCAGGCAGGCGCTGCGCAGCTCAGCTATATCCCCGGCCCCTGGGCCTCATTTTCCTCATTTGTAAAAGAATACTTTCCCTGTAAGGTTGTTGTGAGAATTGAAATAAACCAATACATAAAAATCACTTAGACGAGTGCCTCAAAATAGTGCCCTTGAGTGCAGAGGTCCCTCTTATCCTCGTGTGAAGACCTTTAGTAGATACTTGAAACTATGGATAGAACCAAACCCTATATATATTATGTTCTTCCTGTACATACATATCTAGGATAAAGTTTATAAGTTAGGGAGATTTAACAGTAATGATAAGAACAGTTATTCACTGTGATAAAAGTTATTTAAAATGGATACATTATTTATTTCTGGGATTCTCCACTTAATACTTTTGGAACGCGGTTGACTGTAGGGAACTATAACAGAAGCAAGCGAGACCGGGAATTGGGGAAGACTACCGCGACGGCTCCGGAGGCACCACTGTCGTGGTCATTAGTTCATCTCCGATACCTTGGGAAGCACTCGGTGCCTGGCAGCACGGACCATCTGCCCACAAGAATGCCGCAGGCTAGTCCTGTTCGTGACTCAGCTGTGAGCCCTTTACTCTTGTCCTCGGGCTGGTGTTTTCGCCCAAAGTGCATTTCAGGTAGAAATGAGGAAATAGACCGGAGCTCACTCAAGGCTACAACTTGTCATTTCAGAGTGGGATGGCTTTGCCCTGAGTTTCCAATCTGATCTCTCGTTTGATGCCAGTTTTTCAAACTGTGCTGCTTCTTCTGTGACTGCCTCCGGTCAGATTCTCAGCTGATGGCTGTGTCTTTGGAGAACCAGCCTTTTCTTTACCGATTTTCCAGTTGGCACACACTCGCTCTACCTTTTCTGGGGGGATGGGGTCTTTCTGCGGCATGCTGTGTTTCTTTACGCTTGCCTTGGCCCTGACAGCCCACCTAGGTTAGGGCTGAGCAAGGACCGAGGCAGAGAACAGAAAGGCCGCGTGACTCGCCAGGTCCTGGGTGTGCTCTCCCCTCCTTCATCGCGCAGAGGGGCCGGCCCCTGACTGCCCTGCTCAGATATCCCAGCTACTGTGGCCAGACCTCTCGGACTGGGTCCCTGTGATGTAATGTGATGGCCTTCAGGCCCACCTTGTGCTGCCTCGCTCTTCCATTTCCCCAGGCCGGGTGGAGTTCGTCTGAGCCTCTGGTATGCCGCAGGCGTCCAGAGTCCACTAGTCCCTTCTCCTTCCTCGCTTGGTTCCTCCGGCAGGCTATGCAGGGAGGTGTCTAGTGATGGCTCTCACCCCCCCATGGCAGAACTCCTGGGATGCTGCCCTGGATGATGTTTCATTGGCCTTATTTGCCCTGATTGTTCAGGGTTCTGCTGGGATGTCTCTCTCTGGAGCACCAACATCAAATGACCCCTGCAGTGGGTGCTAGGGAAACCCTCAGGCCACTATATTCCAGATGTCTTACTCATGCTTGGCCCAGAGATTGTGGAAACAAGGAATGATTGTGTGGCACTGAGGGGCTTTCTCCTAGGTCTGGATGCCTTGGGGTGGGGACAGCCTTCCATTCAGTCTGGTCTTTTCAGCCTCATGGCATCTGGCTTCTGCTCTCAGGCTGGGTGTTAAATGCAACTTCATTCCCCTCCCCCACTTTTCGGAAGCCTAGGAAATAAGACAGGACACAAGCGGACAGGAATCTCAAAAGATTCGGGGTAGGGGTGGGATCGGAGAGCAAGTACTTAGAGCTACCACCTAAATGAGGCTTTGGCAAGAATGAGCAGACAAACTGAAAGAGGGAACCTCTGACTCAGACCTGTCCAACAGAGCTAACTGCACAGATAGAAATGTTTGCAGCATTGCAGTCAGTGCTGTCCAAGTCGGTGGCTGTGGGCCACAGGTAACAAGTATGTGTGTACCTATTCTCATGAGTACAAGAGATGTAACTGAGGAACTAAATTTAAAATTTTATTTGATGTTAATTTGATGAGAAGTATCTCATTGTTTTGACTTCAGTTTTAATAGCTCCCATAGCTACTAGCTACCATACTGACTGCAAAGCTCCAGAGAACTCCCAGCAAGAAATGAAGGAGGGGGTGTTTTCTTGAAACTTGTCCTTCCTGCAGTTCCCCTGGTGAGGCTGGCCCTGGTGACATTTCCCCTTCCTCTAAGGAAGGAAGGTTTGTTCTCTCTGGCAACTTCTCTGCTTTACCAGCTCTGGAATCCTGATGCCCCAGGGCCAACAGATCCCTGGCATTGTGCCACACAACTGGGGCAGTGCTTCCCCACCTTGCCAAGCGTGTCTTCCTCCCAGCTTGGTTACACACAGGTGCTCACATGCCCAGTGGATTTGGCAGGACTATTCACACAGGGGCAGAGGGCTGGCAGGCGAAGGAGAGGCTTTCACGTCCTTCTGCTTTTATGGGGATCATGTGTGTGCTTTGCTTTCACTTCAGAGGCTGCTAGACACACAACCAGTAGGAGCCTCTGCAGGTAAAATGTACAGATCCTCAAATATTTATGAATGTCCAGTATTTGGGGGAACCTGTGGCACATATGAAGGGGCCTCTCTGACTTTGAGAGTAAGTGCCACCGGCCACCAGCGATCACACTCAGGAAGATTTCCATTGACACCGTATTTATTTCAGTGTGGCTGACTCTTAAACTGGTTTTCTTTTTTTCTTTTGTGGAAATAGAAAAGAGTTGTCATTTATATGAAAAAGAGAACAATGGTTTATTATGCTCATTCTCACATGTCTGCCAGAGGGGGTGGGATGGGAATATAGTGTATGTGGCGCATTTAGTAGCTGAGAAGTGACCCCAGTCTTTGTGAGATGTGGGGGGTGACCCAAGTCTTCGTGAGATTTGGGGGCAGGGGTGTGGAGGGTTTGGGGAAGCCATCTTCAAGGCTGACCTTTGGCTCTGGGCCTTCTGGGAACTTGGGGAAGCAGAGGCAGTTTGGAAATTCCCACTGACTATGAGGAAATTCCTAACATTTAGAGGCCACAGAGCAGCAGGCCTACTGGACCTGCCAGTCAGGTGGTCCGTGCAGGCAGCCAGGATCTGACTGCCTAGACTTTGGGGACAGACTCCTGTTCCTGACAGAGTTAGCCTGGTATCCCTTCTTGGGCTGTGTACTCACCAGATGGTGGGTAGCACCAGGCTCGGAGCAAACTTTTGGGTACGCTGAGGAAGGAGCTGGCAGAATGTAAAGGCAAGGGGAGTCCCCACCTGCGGGCCCTGATCTGTGCCCGACCACCCCATGCCCACTGACTGTCCTGTTTGTTCTGGACTCTTCCCCAGAACACAGGACATGAGGTATCTCGAGTCTTCAGACCATGCATTCATTCATTTTATTCCATCAGTAAGCACTCATTGAATGCCTATAGCGTGCAGGGACTGTCTTAGGTACTAGGGATAAGGCGGTGGTGAGGAAAGCACAGTGGGCAGGGAGCATATCCCTGCTTAGTCTTACCATTATCGCTCCTGGGTTGGGCGGAGAGGCCATCTTGTCGCCGCAGCCCCCGTAGACCTCGAGATCCCTGGACGCTTCCTGAGGGCGCGGTCCGGAGGCCCGCCTGGCGGAGGTGAAATCCTGGGGCCTCCAGGGCGCTAGCAAGTCAGTAAGAAGGGGATTGCTGCCCTCTGCTGGGTTCCAGAAGCCCTGCAGGGAGGTGTATGCAGGGGCTCTGAACGCATGCGCTATACCTGCCTCCGCCCTTTGGCTCCGCCCACATGCCGGCTGAGGGGCGGGGCCAGGAAGCACAGGCCTAAGGGTCTGACTCCAGGGTGAAGTCAGCTGCAACGACTTTGACCACAGAGGGCGCTAAATGTCTGGGCTTTGGGATATCGTCTGTTTAAAATTTTAAAATCAGAGGGCTGCCGATCGTGTACTAACATGTTTACACACACACACACACACTCTCTCTCTCTCTCTCTCTCTCTCTCTCTCTCTCGGAATTAAGGCTAGTTCCTCTCAGGAAATGGAAGGCACTGCTGCGCTGACGTTTTCCGTGAGAACAGGCGAAGACTGTGCTGTCCTAAGGCTGGGGACTTAGGAAGTGGCCCTTGGAGGGCTGGTGCACCAGGCCCTCCCCAGCCCTGAAGCTGAGCGCTTTAAATCGGACTCTCTCCTCAGTGTCCTGAAAGAGAGTCCCATTAGTGACATTTTATACACTTCAAAGTAGTGATACAAATATTATGCAATTTGTATCCCGTTATGGAGATGGTGTGTGAGGACCTTTGTATTTTGTTTTGTAGAAGCTTTGATTTATAAGGGAACTACAGGGATAAAAGGGCCAAGGGAATATTTTGTTGTTGTTGTTAAGATATTAAATAGAAGCCCAGTTTCCATGTTTGCCAAACTCTTTCCCACAAAACCAGCCTCCATCTGGCATTGCTCGTTTGCTCACTGAGCTCTTAAACTTCCAGCCTGGAAAGCCTGGCGTCTTTGATTCCTCAGCCTCCCGCCGTGGCCCATCCTTCTCCAGTGGCCACCAGGTCTTAAAGATACTTTCTCTTGTGTGACCTCCTCTTCACCATCTGCCAAAATCCTAAGCAGACTCCTTATCTTTCCTCGGGCCATTACAGTGATTTTCTGCCGGTCCTTCTGCTTCTGGCCCCCTGTCTGCCTCTGCACCTTGTGGTTAATCAGCATTCCTGAAGCACAGGTCCAGTCGTGCTCCTTCACCCTCCAAAGCCTGCTGTGATTCCCTTGTTTGCAAGCCCTGGATAAGTGGAAGGAGCGGGCTTCGGAGTCTGCACCACCTGAGTCTGAATCCAGGCCCTGCTGATCACTATCTCTGTGGTCACAGGCAGTTGTTTCACTCTGTAAACCTCAGTTTCCTGGTCCACAATTCCCCTTTCAACATTTAATCTGTCAGTGTTTTGTGAGAAAAAGAATAACACTGTGCCTGACTTCTGGCTGGTGTGTTCAGTATATGTATGTTTTCTTTTTTCTTTACACTTTTTACCTTGTTTTTGTATCAGGCATGCTTCTTTCAATTGCAAGTGACAGCAAGTCCGGCTTAACTGGCTTAGAAAGAATAAGGCAGGTGTGGTGGTACACGCCTGTAATCTCAGCACTCGGGAGGCTGAGGCAGGAGGATCATAGCAAGTTTGAGACCAGCCTGGGCTACAAAGTGAGCTCACGGCCAGCTTGAACATCTGAAAAATCCAGGACTGGAAATAGCTTTTTCTGGAAACTTACACACTACGAACAAGACCCAGGCCTATTCTCTCAGCTCATCTAGGCTGGCTTGACCGTCCTAAAAGTAATGGCAAATCAGTCCAGCACCAGGTTCAGGTCTTGGGGAAAAGAACTGTGATTCTTGTGATAGTCCCAACGTTTCATTATATGTCCTTGATACTGATCAGGTCACCAACCCTATAGCCTACGGATGCGATTCTTTACTGGCCAGCCCCAAATTACCTGCTGGGTTAGGTTCCAGAGGAAAATTGTCCTCAGAAGGTGGAGGTGTCTTCCTGCATCACACCCACTTCCTAGTTTTGTCTCTCGTGTTCTCCTTTATGCACCCTACATTTTATCCAGATGTACCGTCTACATCTTTCCTTTCCCACTGTGCTGTCATTCTCTTTTCCTTTTGAGACAGGTCTTTGTTCCTGACTTCCCTAGGCCTCTGTGGACGCCCCTGCTGGAGCACTGACCACATTCTTGGAGTGTGTTTTTTATCTCCTCCGCTGGATGGAAGCCAGGAGCTCCGTAGGATTCATCTTGTTTCTTTGCTTCCCTCCATCTGTGTCTCTGAGAAGGGCCCAGTGCTAGGTGCAGTCGCAACAACGAACAATAGACAGCCTCTGTCACAAGAAGCTCATAAGGTAGCTGCAGGAAAAAGAGAAGGAAGCGTTCTACTTCCCTGCAGTGCTTGCTGTGAGACGTTCCACGACACTGCAGCGGGCTGAGTGAACGCTTCCTCTCCTCCCTGAGTCTCCTGTCTGATCTGCCCCAGTCCTACCTGGCCAAGGGCCTTTTCCTCTGCCCTGCCACCAGCGGGAGAGAACAGAGTAGCGAAACTGTTACCTCATAGATGTCTCCTTGCTTCCCATATTTTTCACCTAACTTACTACATCTGTACCTTCCAGATCAGCTGGGCAAATCAGTGGATTTTTATTGGACACTTGCTCTGTGCTTCATGCTGGGGAATGGGGTGGGACAGAAGGGAAGTAGGGGAAGCAGGCTTAAACAATTAGTTGCCATTCAGAATATTAACTTATGCTCTGTATTCATGGCATATGCACAACGAACTTCAATAAACTCAACTGTCTGTGTAAGAGAGTATTATTATAATCTACAATTGGAAAAATAGTATTTTGTATGTTTTTATTATATGTTGTACATGACTATACGTTGCACTTTCTTACAGCTATGTATTATATAGCACAGTTCAGGAGACCCGCTTGTCCATAGGGGATAGGTTCCAAGATCTGTAGTAGATGCTTGGAAACATGACTAGCCCCCAATCCTAGCTATTCATCTGCTTTTTCCTATATATAAGGTGTGACCCAGAAATACAGTGAATGTTTAAAATTTTTTAATATATAACAGAAAAGACACATTGCCATTAATCTCCCTCAGAATACACCCCCTCACTTCAAACACAGTTGTCCTGTCACTTGCCATGTTCTGAAGCAGTTCCGGGAGCCCTTTTTCTGTGAGTATCTTCAGTTACGCTGTCATGGCTGCCTTGGTGTCCTGAGCCAGTTCTAAACGTTCACCTTTTGTGGTCACTTGGACTTCGGGGAAGAGCTGGAATTTGCATGTTGCCAGATCCAGTGAATAGGTGGATGAGGGCGCGGTGATGTCTCTCACAAGCCCGCTTTTCTGTTGGGTGGCGGTCAGCGGCCACATTCACTGTGTTTTTGATCACACCTTGTAAAACAACCACTGCAGAAAGGGACAAGGATGGGGCCTATGTTTGAAAGGAAGGGGACTGATGGCAGGATGTCCTTCACTGTGATAAAGTTTATAAGTGGGAGCATTCACCTTATATTTTGATCATACCTCGTGTAAAGTTTAATATATAAATTAGACACGGTAAGAGACTAACAATAACTAGTTATAAAATGAATATCAGTATATAGTAATAAAAGTTATATAGATAACGCTCTCAAAATGCCTTAATGTTTAACTTTCATCTTTTTGCTTGAAGGAAGTACTTTGTGGTTTCTCTTTGGCATATCTGAATCGCTAGCATCACTACCCTTGTGCCTCGGGACCGTTTTAAGTAGACTAAAGGTTACCTGGACACAAACACTTCAGTATGGCAAGACTGAGTTGATAGTCAAGACAGCTACTCAGCTAGTGAATGCGTGCAGTGTGGGAATGCTGGACAGAGGGGCGACGGGCGGGAAGGTACGACATTTCATACCATGATACTCAGAGCTGTACGCAATTTAAAACGTAGATTGTTTGTTTCTGTAATTTTCTACATAATATTTTCAGATTATGGTTGACTTCAGATAACAAAGTCATGGATAAAGAGAGAGACTAATGCATGTATAAAACAATGTTTGCTCTGCTTCGTGAGCAACTTAAGGGGTTTTTCAGGAGCTTTTGAATATACACTATGTGTGACTTGCATGCTGACTTTAGACTCAAATCCTGTATAATGTGTGACTGCATTTATGTAATAGAGTACCACATCAAGGCCAGTCTGGGCAACTTAGTGAGACCCTGTCTCAAAATAAAATTAAGGGGCCAGGGATACAGCTCAGTAGAATAGCACCTGCCCAGCAAGCGTGAGGTGAGTTCGATTCCTAGCACCAAAAAATTAAATTAAATTAAATTAAAAGGGCTGGGAATGTAGCTCAGTGGGAGAATACCGGCCTAGCATGCAGGAGGCCCTGGGTTTAATCCCCAGTACTGAGAAAAACAAAGATAGAGTGTCACATTAAATATAATCAAGAACCACTTCTGTGTGTGCGTGTGTAAGAGAACAAGACAGACAGAGGGAGAGAGAGAGATGTGTTTAGGTATAAACAATGAATGATGTAGTTCTTAATAATTTAATGATAATTAATCATTTAATCACAAACTACTACAATCTGCCTACACCTACATGTACTGTTCTTTCTATCCTTATAGCAACCCCTTAAGTGAGGTATCATATTAAGGCAAAAATAGTGGAAACTCTTGAGAGGTAGAGAGAGCAAGAAAAAGGCCAAGCTGGGATTCAGTCCCAAGTGTATCCAGCTGCCCACCTCCCACGGTTTGGACTGCATTTTGGGGTGAGCCTTGAGTAGGTCTCATAAAGAAGATGGACTCAGGATGGGGCTCCAGGGGTGGGGAGGTGTGGGCGAGATGGGGGACATGGAGCAAAGGCTCTGGTGGAGGTGTAAGGGGAGAATATGGGGAGTTCTGCCGGAGAGAGGACAAAGGAGTGAGAGGCAGAAGTGGGGACACCAAGTACTGCGGAGGGGCTGTTCTTGGAAGGAGGCACAGGGCCCTGGAGGGACCTGGCTGGCTGGGAATTGTCCACACGGCCCCCAGAGTCACTCCTGGCTAAGTGCAGATGTGAGCCACACCAAAACAGCACTCACCTTTGAGCAGCAGGTGAACTGCTTGTGGGCAGGTATGAAGCTGCGTGGTCTTCTGGGGCCTTGGGTTTCTCCCTCTGACAAGAACTTGCCTTTTCCTCTAGGGGAAGTGAAACTTTTTGAGATGATCTCCCTTGGTAACTGACATGTGAGACAGAAGGGGCAGGAGTTAGTCATCTAAATAGAGAAGAGGTGTGGAGGGGCACAGGGTTACCAGTACTCAGAACAAAACTGCAGGTTAAAGTGACCCTTCGGGCACTCAGAAGTCCTCTCCTGAAGCACTGCTGGATGACAGTGGGCCTAGAAGGCTCTTAGTAACTACAGTAGCAGATGCTAAGTCCTTGTGGAAAAGCCCAGGCCCTCCACTAACTCGAGAACCTACAGGCTCACTGACACCCACTTGTTCTTTCTTGCACACTCTTCTATGAGGCCTGGTTGTCTGCTTTTTCAGTGCTTGGCACAAATAACATATTAGAAGAAAGTGAGACTGCTTGAGACTGGCTGCACACTGTCAGGCAAGTGACAGCTGATGGCCTGATGTGGTAAAGGACAAAAGAATGAAAAAGCAAATATACAGTGACAAAAGGCTCCTGGCCTTCCTCATTATGGACACATCAGAGATTTTGGCTCAGCTGCGATGCCTAGGAAGGGGCTGGTGACTCTCAGAGTCTTTTGGCATTGATGGGGCAAAAGCCAGGTTCTTGTAGCCAGACTGGAAGGTCAGGAATCATCTCAGTGGTGACAGCATGATGTTCATTACAGGATGGTGTGACAGTGGATTGGGTGTAGCAGGGGAAGCTGAGATTGAGATCTTTAAGAAAGTAGAATTGCTGGGCATGGTGATGCATGTCTATAATCCTAGCACTCAGGAGGCTGAGACAGGAGGATTGCCTTGAGTTTGAGACCAGACTGGGCTACATAGTGAGTTCAAAGTGAGCCTGAACTGCATAGCAAGACCCTGTCTCAAAAAACAAAAAAAAGTAGAGGGTACAAAACATTCATCTCAGGGGTTGGGGATATAGCTCAGCGGCATAAGTGCTTGCCTGGCAAACCTGAGGTCATGAGTTTGATTTCCCATACCAAAAAAAAAAAAAAAAAAAGCAGTAAAACGTCTTGTCTCTAGGTAAATAATAATGGAATTTAGAAAATTATTTAAAATAGAAAATATTTTGCCCCTTAGGCAAAATTAGGTAGACATCAATTATCTGGAAATTTTGTCTAAGGTGCCTCCTCCCATGATCTAGAATAGACGGTAATAGTTAAAACTTACTGAAAGCACTGAGAGCTCATGTGCCAAACAACATTTTCAGAGCTTTATGTCTGCTAATTCTTTTATCCCTTAACTAGAGCCAGTCCTGTGTGAAAGGTACTGTTCGTTTCACCATTTTACAGATGAAGAAACTGATGTGAGGTTAAGTTGCGTAGTATTATGAGGAAGAGCCGTAGTTGAACTGTGCAGTCTGGCTTGCAAGGCCTCACCGTTGGTGTGGTACACTGAGAAGAATTCTTGCAAGCTGTGGTTCTCAGACTTCACGCCCATCAGAATCACCTCGAAGCCTTGTTAAACCACAGAGGCTGGGCCCCACCTGGAGCTCTAGACTCAGCAGATCTGGGGTGAGGCCCTGAGCTTGCATTTCTAAAGTCTTCAGGAGATGCCAATACTGCTGGTCTGGAGACTACACTTTGATAACCAAAGCTCTTTTCCAATTCCATATTTGCTTCATATTGATCAGGTAAGAGTCAGAATAGACATAATCATTATCTTATGGAAATGTAAGTCACTTGCCTATGGTCATGCAGCTAAGTCATTCATTCATTCATTCACTGAATCCATATAACGAGTGGGCACGTGTGTGCTGGGCCTTATGTGGACCTTAGAGTCAAGCAGTTCTCAGCCTTGGCTGCAAATAAGAATCACCTGGGGAGTTTTTAAAAAGTATCCAGTAAAAATAAATAAATAAATAAATAAATAAATAAATAAATAAGATGCCCAGTGCCCAGGCCTCCCGCTCCTACCAATTAAATCAGAAATTGTGAGGGGCAGAAAGGTGGGATCCAGGCATCAATACTTTTAAAGTCCTTTAGGGGCTTTCAGTAAGCAGCTGCAGTTGATACCACTGTCCTGAGAAGGCCCAGGGAAGGCAGAAACTTATGACACTGCACATACCTGAGAGAGACCAAATGACCTCCTTGGAAAGATGTAACACTCCCTGGAAAGCAGAGGCAAAGGCGCCATGTCCTAATAACCTGTGTGTGCTAGTGTGAGTAGGTAACTCTGCAGTGTCTGGTGGCAATGTTTGGTCTCTTAGGCAATGCTTTCTGGTGTCTTTCTGAAGAAAATAATACACAGTGCCACTCACTAGCTTTTAGAACTGGCCAGGGGCAACAAGCCTGGGTTTCTTTGAGGCTGGGTAGGAGGTACTTCTGCCCCATGGGTTCCTGCTACCACCTTTTTCTTTTCTTTTCTTTTCTTTTTTTTTTTGTTGTTGTTGTTGTTGTTGCTGTTGTTTTCCTGGCGAGGAAAAGGGAGGCAATGACTATTCCCGTTTTTTCCCCCTGCAGAACTGACAACTCCTGAGACTTGCGGGTCCCTGTCTTTTCCATTCTGTTCCTAAGTCCCATTCTAGCCCCTCACCCCTCAGGACCCCAGCCCTGATCTGGGTATCCAGCAGTGCTAACTAGAGCCAGGCCAGATTTCTAACAGTTGCTGATTGTCAGACACCCACAGCTTCCTGTCTGCAAGGCTAAGTCCCACCTACCCCCACTCCACCCACCCCACCTTGCCCTGTGCTTGGGCAGCCCCTGGCTGCTGTGTGTGGGAGGAGGGTATAGACAGAGAGAAATCGATTCTCTGCGTGTCCCCGCATATTTATTACAGTAAGGTGGTGACAGTGGACTTCAGACTGATCTTGTAGTCTCTGCGCCTGCTGGACCTCACAGGACTGCTGTGTGGGCACAGCATGCAGCGGGCCCCGTGTGTTGTATTGGATGTGATGTTAGTCTTGGCCTCTGCTGCAGCGATTAGATGGCAGTGGTAGGCCTATGATTTGTGTGTTCTTAGGAACACTGCTGTGACTGAGTGTTCTTGCATGCTGAGGTATGTGTGCGTATGAGTGTGTGTGTGTGTGTGTGTGTGTGTGTGTGTGAACGTGCATGTGTTTGGCTTGATCTTGGCCTGTGGGGCCGGGGGCTGCAGGTCTCAAATTCCTCTGCTATTTTTGGGGGCCGTATCAGCTCAGCTGTCCAGGAGCCTGAGTGTGTGCCGGACAGTGTCACCTCTCTGTCCCTTGCCTCTGACTCCAGCACTGCCTGTCCCTCATTCCTTGCCCGCGCTCCAGGAGTCTCCTCCTTCCCTGCCACATTCCCGCTTGTTCTACATACCTGGTACCCGCAGTCCTCAGGGCTCTGCTCTCTCTACTGGATCGGCCCGGCTTGGGCAGCTGCGCTGGGCGGGGCCTGAGGGGAGGGCGGGGACCAGGGGCGGTGCCGCAGCCGGTGCTATTTTGAGCTGCTAACGGAGCAGCAGGGAGAGGAGACTCCTTGCTGTGACTGCTCCAGGCCAGGCCATGCGGGTGAGTGTTCCTCTGACCCCCCACCCCGGAAGTGTCCCAGGCTTTTTATGCTGTGTCCTCATTTAAGAAAGGAGGGGCCTTTCGTTGTTTCCTGAGATGTGGCTAAAGTAGGTGGGGAGGCAGGGGTGGGACTCCATGGGGCTCCTCTTAGTAGGAGGAAGGGCATTACCAAGCCTAGACAGTCTCACAACCCCTTAGAGGCGAGCGACATCTTGAGCCTGACTTATGAGTTTGAGAGCTTTGGAGGGGGCATTGTCTTCTAATCCTCAGGTCCTGGGGCTGCATCTGCTACCCACAAGCTGTGATACCCTTTTCCACAAACCATTAGTGCTTTGGTACGTGGTTCCTTAGACTGGGTTTCTTCCAAAGCCAGACCCCAGCACTCCTGGCCTTTGTAGGTCTTGTCCCTGCTTCGGGTTGCTGGTGTAGCCCTCTCCCTCACTTCGTCCTGGCCAGACAGGAGGAAGGAGATGACCCTTGGTGTTAACAGGGACTCTTCCTTCTCACTGTCCCCAACAGGAGACCCAGCATAGCTTCTTCCATTCCTATGCCCACAACATTTGAAAGGGGCAGAGACTTCACCCCAGGGACTCCTTTTTAGCAGAGAGTACTCTAAAGTAGTAAGTTCCTTTAAAAAGCAAGTGAGGAGAGACATAGCGGCCTCCCAGTCTGTCCCGTTACCCCAGCCACCAAGGGTAAGGTTTTCATTTGAGTCAGCAGTTGGCAGAGTGTGTGGGTTGGCCTGGTGCGGAGGTGTATCAGGAATCTAAGATGTGCCCATGAACATTTGTATCTCTGTGCCCAGGGACTGTCGTGCCCCTGCCTCCGGGCTGGCACCAGTGTAGAGTGATGTGTGAGCACAGTGGGGGTGAGGCCGGAGGGAGCACCTCACCCTGAGGGGTGGCACTTCCCGGTCTTACTCCCCACCCCATCCTGCTCTCTGGGCTGCCAGGACCAGGTCTCTTACAGAGTCAGGGCCATATGCAATTATAGCCGGGCAGATGGCAAAGTGCCCCACAGAAGGGCAGTACATGTCTCCAGGGAGGGGAGGCTTCCAGCAGGCCCAGCCGTTGGAGGAGGAAACCCTGGGCCTTCTGCAACTGCAGTGGCAGCAGGAAGCCATTCCAGTGCACCTGCTTCCTCTGGGCTGGCCAGAAGTGACTGAGGGCACTCTGCTGATTTCTGTTTTGCCTGGTGGGGGAGGGCTCTGGCTGTAGGCTGGACCAAAAGGGCCAGGGTGACCCTGCCAAGCTCTTCTCCCCCTCCCCTGGCTGGCACCACGACCTTCACATCATTCCCTGCAGACCTCCCGCTTCCTCGCAGCAGCTCAGTGTCAAGTGTGCTCAGGTCATGGGTAGAGGGAGGGGCACACTGTCTATGGAAACTCTTTCTGCCCACATTCTTGTTCTGGCAACTGCTGTGTGTAAGGACCACAGGCAGGTGAACAAAGGAGAGTGGGGCAGGGCTCACTTCCTCCCCTTAGAGTGAGCCTTAGAGGCTCTCGCTAGAAGACGGAACTGGGTGTGAGCCCCAGATCTGCCCCTTGCTGCCCTGAGGCCTCAGGCAAGTCACTTGACCTTCTAAACCTTCTGTTGCTCGTTTGTAAAGTAAGATTCATAGTGGTGTCTATTTCAGAGGTACAGTCATGGAAAGTCAAGGGAGTAATGTATATAAGGGTTCAGCACAGTGCCTGCTATGTACTAAAGGCGCATTGAAGATGAACTGTTGGAGGTGGGGGCTTAGCTCAATGGTACAATTCCTTTTTGTTTGTTTGTTTGTTTTTTATTTTTAGACAGGGTCTCCCTATGTAGTGCAAGCTGCGGGCTGGCCTTGAACTCACTTATGTAGCCCAGGCTGCCCTCGAACTCACAGCAATCCTCCTGCCTCAGCCTCCCTTGTGCTGGGATTGCAGGCGTGTGCCACCATGCCCAGCTTCATAGCCCTGGCTTCAGTCCCCAGCACTATAAAACAAACAAATAAACAGTTTTGTTATTGCTAGTATTTCTTCTCTTCTCCTTCATTCCTTCTCTGACTACATTCCTTTGACAAGTTAGGATCATACTGGGTTGGGCCTGGCAGAGAAAGGGTCTCCTGAGAGCTGCCTGCAAGGCCTCAGAATGGGCATGGGGAATCATCTGCCTCTCTCCTCATAATGAAAATGCCCAAGTGTTGCCTGTATTGGTCGAGGGGAAAATTGGGAAGTGGTCTTGGCCACAGGTGACATTTTGGTTCCCTCCAAGTACTGTCCCTTAGGGTTCCCCACCACTCTTGGGGGGCATGCAGCTTCCAGATGTCTGGTTTAGACCCTTGGGGCCTCGATGTGTGCAGGATGGGATTTGAGGCCTGAGGGGCTCTCCAGGGGACGTTTGTGTCCCTGTTTCCTCCAGTGGGAGGCACAGACCAAGGCACATTAAAGGAAGGTGGTCAGTGCAGGTGCACCCGTCCTGGCCCTGTGCCCCGAGTAACAGAAAACTTCGGGTAGATAGATGATCCCTCAGCCTATTTCTTGGATTTCTGCTCTTTGAGAACAAATGCTTCTAGCTATTATCTCCTTTGTTTTTTTTTCTTTTTTATTGACTGCTTAGCCATCTCTGCAGTAAAAACAAGCAGTAAGTAACAAGTGCATAACAAAATAAATACCAAGTTTCTCTATTGTGTCTAATTCACACCATTTACAAGATTATTATGATCACCATTTATATACTATTTAGAGTCTAGTCTTTTTAATTGATATATTATATGTGGAGTTTTCCATATGGTTACACTGTCCACATACGTCTCAGTTTAAATGGCAGAGTAGCGGTATGTTGGACCAAAGCTCAGTAGTTTACCTAACCATCAGCTGATTCTAGGCACTTTGGCTGTTTCCAGTGTGGGGCTGTTATATGGAATGTAGCCATTAAAATGTTTGCATGGGTGTATGGGTTTTCTTTATTTCTTTAGTCAACTGATTGGATATACATTCCTGAAGATTAAATACTGGGTCAGAGAATGATACATTTTGTAGCTATTATTGTTCCACAAAGAACCACTAAGCAATTTCAAAGTGTCCTTGCCCTCCTCCTAATCTGATGGCATTGAGTTTACTATCTATTTCTGTTGCTAAATTTAAAGATTACCCCTCCTTTGGTTGTAGCACTCTTCTGGAAATCAGGATAGGCAAGTGTTTTTCTCTCTAGTTTATACTGGGAGAAGATACCAGCTAGGTATGAAGTTTGAGCAAAGAACCCCTGTTCTAGCCCTATGACGCAGCCAAAATTTGTTAAGTGCCTACAGTATGATGGTAAGATAGTCTTGCCTGCGAGGAAATCACAGTCTGGGAATCACATAATCACCTGTATGGCTCACCAAGATCGATCTTGGTTGTGAATCCCAGCTCTGCCACTTACTAGTTGTGGGCTCTGGGCATCTTACCCTTTCTATTTCCTTATCTAGAAAGTAAGGACTAAATGAGAGACGCTGTCAAGGCCTTGCTCCTGGGCCTGTCTCATAGTGAGTATTCAGTGAGTGTTGATTTCTCTTCCCTTCTCTCAAGCGAAGAGGTCAGAAGCACCACAGAGGGAGGAGTTGGCGAGAGCCCCTTTGCAAGTCTAGAAACTCAGTTTGGAAAAGTTGGACACTGGTGAGCTCCACACTCTCAGTCTGTGCTTTGGCTCACCCTGGATCTTCTAGACCTCAGTGCTAATGAAGTATTTCTGCCAGATTTGGTTACTAAGGGTGACTTGGCCTCTGGTGCCTACCTGTCCTATAAGAAAAGGTGGGCTGCTAAGGAAGCAGCAGCACAGGCCTTGGAGTCAGACCAACTTGCATTCAAATCCAAATTCACCACTTACTAACTTAGTGACAAAATCTCTTCGCTAGACTTTTTCCTCATCAGTAAAGTAGGAATAATAATAATTTCTGTGTCATGGGATGGTTGTAATATTTTTATTGGAAATACCTATGTTAAATACCTTATAGAGGGCACATCTCATTGTAGGCATTCTATATCTAATAATTAATGTTCTTGTTTGAAATGGCTGAAACCTCTGGAGAAGGAACAGGTGAGGGAAAAGAGGCCTTGGCTGCTGGCACTCTTTCTTTATAGAGCCCTTAGTTCCCAGCTTCACTGACTGTAACAGAAATTGCCACCACTTTTGGAGCCTGATTTTCTTGCCTGTTTTGCATTGGATAAAGGTAGTTTGTTCTTGATCTGAGTAAAGCTTAGTTAAAATCCAGTGACAAGGAAGAAAGGGGAGATACCCAGGCAGCTCTCCACAAAAGGCAGTTTCCTCTGGGAGAAGCCCACAGCTGGGTTCAGAGAGATGCTCTGAAGGAACAGGAATGGCTGATGTCAGTGGTCTGTGTCCTTCCGGGCCGCAGGGGAGCTGCCTGGACAAGCAGGAAACCTGGAACAAGTGATCAAACAGCAAGTGAATTAATCCATCAAGCCAGCTTCAAGTCTCTGAAGTTACTGAGTAGTAAAACAGAACTCAACAAAGCCAGTTAAAAATATTTGAGGGCTGGGGGCATAGCTCAGTGGTGGAAAGCTTGCCGAGCATGGTTGAGGCCATGGGTTTAATCTGCAGCATTGAAAAAAAAAAAACCTGAAAATAAAAATTTCTCTATTTGTTAAATGTTCGCCCAGGTATAAGAACAGACCACTTATTAAATTCCACCGAACTGAACTGATTTATTTGGGTGACACCTTTGCTCCAGCAGGGGACAGTTCTGACTGCTGATTTGCAGGGGGACCACATGTGCCTTCTAAGCCGTGGATGGGGAAGCTTTACAGTTCTGCAGGCCCTTGCCCCATCGGGCAGTTGTGGGTTGTACGCGGAAGGATTGGCAGGTTCCTGGAGCAGTTTCCTGACTTCCTCCAGGGTGTCAGGGGCTCGAGTGGCTCTCCCCACCCAGACTCCGGGTGCCCCACCTGGAAAGGGCTTTAGCCATTACCTAAACTGGTATGTCCCCTAACTTCCAGACAGGCCAAGAGGTAGAGTGGCTTGAGGGCATGCAGCTTCCGCTGGTAGCAAGTTCTCTGTTCTGTACCCTCCTTACCTTCACTTTCCTCTGTTTATCCTTGACTCCTTGTGTGACCTTTGAGTTTTGTGTTGTTTTCTTTTTTGTTTGACCTTTTCAGTTTGTAATCCCTGCTCCTCCACTCCATCCCCCCTTCCCTCTTGTTGCCCACAGCATTTGTCCTGGCAGGTCCTGGCCTTTAGGAAGACTTGGAGTCCCTGAGAGACCCCACCCCCACTTCTTCCCTGACCCCGGGTGCGGGCTGCCTTCAGCATCATGGCCTTTTCGTCAAGGTTCGCCTTCTGGGAGCAAAAGGAAAGTTGGATTTCAAAGTCTTTTTTCCTGTGTGCTTGGCATGGTGTGTCTGCAGGCGAGAGACCAGCTCATGGCACGGGGTGCTTGGGGAGCTAGAGAAGGGCTGGGGCGTGTATTTGCATTTAGAGGTGTAGGGAGAATGACTGGCGGCTGGGGACCTCTCTTGTCCTGGTGGGCTCCTGCGCTGAGTCATCTCCCTTCCCTGAGCTCTGCCTCTAGCAAGCTGAGCTGCCTTTTGTCCCACTGACGCCTCTCCAAGTTAACCCCTCCACAGCCTTCCATTTTGCTGTTGCTCAGACTCACCCCCGGACTGTGTACCCGATGCTGTGGAGGGGCTACTAGAAAAGCTTGACTCTGAGGCCTCTGGAACTGGGGCTCCCAGAGTCTGGGGCTGAAGTGCATAGGAGAAAGGGCCTGAGAATGGAGAGTCAGGCCAATTGGTGCCTGGGTCCAGAGAGTGATTCAGGCTGCCGGACTTGGGCGTGCCTTTGTGTGTGCGCATAATCCCGGGCTGGGCAATGACCTACAGCAGCTAGAGCCCTTTAGGTTGGGGGGAGGGGGCAGTGAGTCAGCCTGAAGCTAAATCCAGAGCTGAGCTCAGAGCTGGGCCCAGTGTCCTAGACACTTTGGGGGGCAACCAGTGTTCTCCCCAATGCTTCACCTTGGATCAGATGCTGGAGACCCTATGCCTAAGTCACTGGAGGGAGGACAGATTTGAAGCTGGTGAAGGACGCAGAATTAACTGGAATCTGGGCCATGCCTGAACCCAAGCTAACAGCACTGTTGTAGTAATGAGTGTGTGTGTGTGTGTGTGTGTGTGTGTGTGTACGGTTTGCAGACCCTTGCTGTCCTCTAACCTGTGTGCAGGGCTGTGGGAGGTTATGCACGGTGTGATCCCTGGGACAGGGTGACAGCCCTTAGTGGGAGTAGTGGTTGCTGACCTAACCACCCTTCATTCCCTCTCCACCAGCCCCCTCCCTTCCCTTCCACGGCACCAACCCTAATTTCTAAAGTAGTGCAATCCTCTGAACTAACTCTGAAGCTTGAATCCATTGAACTTAACTCTGTGATCAAGATTCAGCTTTAAAACTGCAATGGCCATCAGGCTGGCTGGTGCTAACTGCAGCTCAGAATTGACCAGGGAGCTGGGTATGGTGGTGCATGTCTATAATCCCAGCACTCAGGAGACTGGGGCAGGAGGATCACTGAGTTGGAGGCCTGCCTAGACTACACAGTGAGTCCAAGGCCAGCTGGAATACACAGTGAGACCCCTGTCTCAAAAAAACAAGGCAAAACAATTGACCAGGGGCCTTGTTTAACAATGGAGAGTCCCTTAAGCAGATAATTGATTCTAGATGTTTCTAAAGATCTTTCCCATTAGAAATCAAGGACTTTTTCCCTAGGCTTCTATGCACATTATACATGCCGGAGGTGGGGCAGAGTTGGTAACAGGCCTGGATGACTGAGGAAAGAACAGAAATTAAATCCTGCAGGTCTGGAAAGATGCTGTGAGGCCAGGGGAGAAGGCTCTTCCAAACTTGGGCCCTAGCTGCTCAGAGTCCACTCTGAGTTAGTCTCTGAACTGAAAGTACCTTAAAAACTTCCACATTGTCTGTCTTTGTTCCAGACAGTGGTGGTATCTTTTTCCCTGACTCTGCACCTCTCCTCTGACTCAGGCCAGTTGCCTCCCGAGCTCTAGCACAAACCCCTGGCCAGACATTTTCATTCCTTTATACTGTGGCCTAGTCTTGGTGTTCCCTCCCTCCGCTGCAGTTTTGTGACTCTGAGATTGGAAAATATCTGACCTTCTGGATCCCTGTCTCTGCCTCACTTCCTGCCTCCAACCAGAATTCTGTGGTCTGGCAGAAAGGGCACTCTGCTCTGAGCTAGAGAGAAATCACATGGGATCTAGAAGCAAGACTGCTGGGGGCTACGCACTCATCATACACTGAATCCCGTGGGCCCGGCTGGCGCCCCACACTGGGGTAACCCCTTCTTCAGAGTAGGTCAGGGGCCTACTTTGCAAACCACTACCTGTCTGAGCCAGGAATGATTCTTGTAGTTTAGTAGAAGTTGAATTAGGATCATTCTATCTACTATGCAAAACTAAGACCACAGTGTTGCTCGTGAATGGACCTCTTCCTACTGCTCCATTGGGCGTGGTGGCTGGTCACTGAGCACTAGGGTGCTGACCTCTTACCTCCCTTGAGACTCTTCATTTTTGGGTTGTCCCTGGCCACAGTACTGCTGAAAACTCAAAGAGTTCTGTCTCCTAGGGAAAGAGAAGCCCCCTCTGGGGCTTTTCTTCCTGGGCTTTTAGCTCTGGGTCTCCCAGGCCTGACCTGCGACTGACTTCTTTGTCTGTTCCCTCAGGTTAAAGAGGAGGACAAAACTCTGCCAAAGCCTGGCCCTCCTGCTAAGGAGGAAGGGGCTGTAAGTGCTTCTCCAAGGCCTCCCATGTGTATGTATGTCTGGGTGGGTTGGCAACCTCCCCTGCCAGCCCTAGTCTAGCTTGTGATGTGTTCCATGGAGAAGGTAGGGACCCGAGGGCCCTTTCCTGGTGCGGCATGGCTAGAGGGAATGCCAGCACAGTGGCATATGGTACAGTGTGTGTGGCATCAGCCTAGGGCGTGTGGAGAAAGGTGGGACAGCTGAGATATTTAGGCCTTGCCCTCTAACCTCCCTCTATCCCCCTTTTGTTGCCTGCCTTTCTGGTTTCCCAAACCCTTTAGACTGGAAGGCGTTAGGTGGGCAAACTCTCAGGCCAGGGAGTACTGAAAGGTTCACTTAGCTATTGGGCCTCTTCAGCCTGCTCTGGGTGGCACAAGACAAGGGCACAGAGGTATTGCACTGCAGCTGCTGCTGTCTCTCCCAAGACCCCGCCAGCTGCTTGCTGCAGCAGGCTTGAGGCTGACTTCAGCTGCCCACTGCTCCCAGCCCCCACCGCCTCGGGCTAGAGACCCTAAATAAAGCTCGATTCTTCCAAGGCAGGAGGAGACAGACAGCTCCTGGGTAGCCAGAGCCAGAGTGAGAAGTGGGCTGCAGTCCATGCAGAGGCAGGAGTGCCCATGGCTCTGGGACGATCTGGATCACAGAACAGATTCATGCTTCATTACCCTGGGTGGGAGCTGTCCTGGCTGCCCCTATTTCCTTGGACAATTCGATTAGCTGGGCAATGTGGCTTCCTCTGGATCTGTAAACAGGCTGTGATTTCAAAGGGGTATGTTTGAGTTACATGAAAGAGGAGCTCAGAGTAGCCCAGGTGTGGTGTTGTGTTGTTTTGTTTTGTTTTTCTTTTTCTCTTTGGGGGGTGTGTGTGTGTGTGTGTGTGTGTGTGTGTGTGTGTGAAAATCACATGTAAAGTGCTTAGAAGAGTGCCTGGCATACAGAAGTATAACTGTTAGCAATTACTGTCATGGTACCATCATTCTCAGTTAGGAGAGTGGCCGCAAAGCCAGAAGAGGGAAAAGGGAGGGAGGAGGACCCGGTAGTTGGGGCCACTGGCCTGCCACTGAGCACTCTCGCTTAGGAGATTAAAGAAGAGCTGCCTCCAGCCCTCACTCTCCACCCCTGTGGCAGACCCTCCTTATGGCTAAGGTAGAAGGCCAATAACCTGGGGTGTTCGCAGCCTCTGGGCTCTCTATGCTGGCATCTCCCAGTTCTATGCTCAGCCTGGGGATAGACAGCAGGTGATAGCTTACCTGATCAAGCTATGCAGGAAAGAGAAGCCGAACTTTGCAACTCCATTGTCATACCTGGAAGATGGAGAATTTCCTGAGGTAGCCTCTTAGAACTGTGTGTTGTTTGGTGGGTAAATGGAAGATTTGTCCCAGGGCTTGGGGTCACTCTTATTTCCTTTGCATGGGGTGGGAAGGGATGTGGGTTTGATGCTAATGTCTTCCTATATTTATTTATGTGACTGTAGCTAGAAGGCAGCTCTAAGGACAGTGGTGGCCCACCTAGGAGTCCTCAGCCAGCCACCAGCCCAGTACCCTCAGAGACTTCCCAGACAGCTAAGAGCCCTGCACCCACATTGGCCATGAATGGCCTGGGGGCTGCTTCAGCAGAAGGCCCAAGCGAGGAGACACAGGGCCTATCCCGGAAGCGGGTGGCGAATGCAGTAAGGAAGGTGGTGAGCAAGGTTCTGCCTGGTGAGGAGACTGGGAGTGCCAAGGAGCCTCTAGGCCGAGGGGTCAAGTCTCCTGAGCACCCAGCTAGAAGCAAGAGAGGAGAAAAGCCGGCCTCTGGTCTCAAGCCACCGCCTCCTCCTCCCCTACCCGCTACCCTGCCGAAGCCTGAAGCAAAGAAGGAGGCAGCCAAGGATGAGCTGTCAGTGGGCCTTCGGAGTCTAATGTCTCGGGGCCGAGGAAAGGACCATAAGCCCCATGGAAAGCAGACTCCTGGGAAGGGGGAGAAGCCTTCTGGCCAGGAGCCAGGCCTCTTGAAACCAGGCTCCCTATACATGGACTCCCCAAAGAAAGCAGGCTCTCCAGTCAAGCCTGAAACCCCAGAGAAGCAGTGTTCCCCAGCCCCACCACAAGAACTGGCAGGCCCAGGCTCCACTGGCCCGAAGTTGAACCTCACTGGAAAGCAGCAGGCCAAGTCACCAGCCCCTGGCGTGCAGCAGGAGGTATCTGTGTTTGCCACTAACTTCCTATGCCCATTCTTGCTTGAGGGCCGGGCACTGTTGTAGCAAGCTTCCCCAAATGTCAGAGAGCCCCGCATGACAGGCTGCTTGACATCCACATGTCCATGCAGGGCCTGCATGGCTTTCCTTGACCAAGTTTGAGAACTTCTGACATGTGGGGCTCTGGCAGGGGCGGGTGGGAACTGCTAACTAGCATGCTGCAGGCCTTGCTGTGGGAGTCAAGTCTGGGTCACCAGCCACATGGGCCAGCTTGAGGCTCCAGATCCCACGTTGAGGATTGGATTCTTAGCAGATGAGTACTGAGTGGAAATGCAGTGCTTTCTCAAATTAGGTGGGCTGGGCTCACCCCCCTCCCCCAGCCACTTATCCATGTCAGACCTCAGAAATGTGCCATGTTCAAGCCCCTGTCCATCAAGTCAAGAGAATACAAATCCCTTCACCAAAGCTCTGGGGCCCAGAAGTATTTTGGAAATTAGTAATTTTTGTACTTGAGAGTGTCACACAGCATAGGTAATAAGCAGTAACCTGTAACAAATGTGTGAATATTTCCAAAGGAAACCCATGAATAGTGATTTGCACTACAGGGGGATAGAAGAGCAACAGATTTTGCTACTAGAATAGCTCAGAAAAGTCTTCTGTCTGGGGAATTTTTGGATATTGGAATTGAAAATGAGGGGTAGTACTTGCTTTGAGGGGTTCCTCTGAAGGAATGATGCAGGTAACGTGCCAAATGCTGTCCTTAGCACAGGGTGCCAATACACTGTAGTGTTGGTAATAAGTACAGACAGTTGTTATTAATGCTATCATAGCAGGCATAACTCCTCTGGCAGCAAGGCTCTTGAGGAGCCCGGTGCCCGGGTGGCAAATGGGCATTGTCAGCCCTTTTGGATCCGAAGCTACCTCACCTTCCCAGAAAGTGCCTTTTAGTGGGGCAGGAAGCCAAGGCAGGGGGAGGGTCATGGAAGGTCAGTCCAGCCACTTCCCCAGGGAAGCTGGTGCCTGCCTGGCTGGTGCTTGAGTTGGAGATGGCTCTTTTCAAGCTTCCCTGTTCTTCAGACCCTCCTGAGGCCCCGTAAGGATATCAGGGATGCTTCTCTGTGCTTTTACAGTTTTTTTTACAGTTAGGAAGAGAGGAATCAGGAGGATGCTAGGGGCACAGCCTCAGGGTCCTAAGGCCTTTGGCTAGTGCCTTCTCTTGGGATGGGGTTACTGGAGGGCCCTTGCTTACATTCTTCCTGGACAGTGCAGGACTTAGAGAAAAGCCAGCAGCATCCCTCCTCACCTTCCTGGCCCATTCTATAAACCAGTGCAGTGGCTGTTCCTGGCACAGAGGGAGGGGCAGGCAGGGACATTCTGGCCCAGTGGGAAGAGCAGGAGCTAAACTTCAGTCCCTCAGGAGAAAGTGTAGGGAGGCAGGAAGCATCACGTGCCTGTCCTGGGCTGCTGTTCTTCCTCTGTAGCTCCTTGCCCCTTGGCCTCTCCCTAGAGTGGGGTCAGGAGCTGAGATACGTCTTGACCTGGAGTTTAGTCCCATGTCACCTGGGCTGGGTCAGGGGCCAAAAAGATAAAATGCATAACAGAGCCATGTGTTTCTAGTGATGGTTAGGAGAATAGGAAGAAATGATCGAAGCCCTTGCGGGCATCTGTTCTTTTTATCATTTGATAGTTTAAAAACTTAGATTGGCGCCTGACTTGTCGGTCTGACCCACTCCACTTTCCCATTGGGTCCCAGTGGCTTCCTGGGCTGGGAGCTTGGCATGCGGTGCCCCCACCTCCCCCTAGGGCCAGGACTAATAGTGGTTTAACCTTTAGACAGGAACTGCCTCCGAGGTCCAGCTGAGCTCCACAGAGGAGGCCCACCAGCGACTTGAGAGGATCTTCACAGCTCCTGTAATGCCGCCTCTCTTGTGATTGGGTCCCCCAGTCCCTGGCCCTCCTCTTCCTCAGGCTGGCAGCCAAACTATGCATAGAGTGCCTCACTGTAGAAAGGAGGCCCCCTGGTGGCCCTCACTGTCTCTCCACTAGAAGAAAGGAGAGGAAGACTGGCGGATTGTCCCTGTACCCATGGGCAGGGGGATCCAGTCCCTTTCTCTGGCCCTGTTCTTACACCTTGAGGATGTGGTTTGGCACAGGACTCGGGAGGCGTTTGGGGTAGCGTGGCAGGGAGTCAGTGCCTCTTACTCATTTCTAACACACAGCATCTAAGGCCTGACCTAGAAATGCCTTAGACAGTTTTAAGTAACCAGCCTTAAAAGAGACAGAGAGGTCAAAGCTAATCAGAGGGTCTGCCACAGTTCCCTTCCCACTGGGCAGTTGGCAGGTGACCCCCAGGTTGGACTTGGATGGGGCAGTACCTCTGCTGGCTGTGGGATCAGCATGCACGCCTGGGAGTGGGAGAAGTGAAATGGGTGCGGTAGGGGGTGGGAAGAGTCCTAGGCTTGGGCTGCCAGTAGCCTCGTTCTGTGAGAAGTCCATGGTGGCAGCTCTGAAAGGCAGCCTTTAGCATAGGGAGTGGCATCCTGGGCTTGTGTTTGGAGGTGGAGGACAGCTCTGTGCTGGTATCTGATGGCCACAAAGGGAGAAGGGTTGAAGAAAGCCCCAGAGATAAAGCAGGAGGGTACCAAGGCCTGGTTACAGTGAGGTGGCCTGGCCTGGCAGGCACACGGAACAGGGAGCCTAATTCAGGTCTGGTGTAAACATTTCTGACCCCCACTCCAAACCTTGGGCTACTGGAAATTCCCAGTCCAAGGGTGCTTGTTAAAGGGAATATGCCAGTGGTCTGCTCGTCTTCACCCCTCTTTTTTTCTTTCCTTTTTCCACTTGCTGCTGATAGCTGGACCCTGAGGCCGCCTCTCCTGCCCTCAGCCAGGTAGGGTGCTCCTGCCCTCCTCAGGAGCCCTCTGCATCTTCTGGTGACCACCTTCCACCCCTGGCCTGTACCTGGGCTGGCATCTGTGCTCGGGCCTCTTGCTGGAGTGTAAGGCCTCTTTCCTGTCTAGCCTCCCACCCTGTATCGGGGTGGGGAGACCCAGGAGTGGGCAGTGCCAGGACCTAAGATGGTATGGTTCTGTGCCAGGCCCTTGGGCATCACCAATCAAGATTGGCCTCTGTGGCACTCTTAGTTAGTTATTGGAGCCCAAGGGCCAGTTAAGTCCTAGGTGTAACCGCCCTGCTCACTCTGGATAGAGGCAGCCCAAAGGGCTCGTTCCCGGCCCAGAACCTGAAGATAAGGCGGTCTGTCTCCACCTCCTGGCTGATGTGGGCTTAGCTCAAAAGGCGTTAGTGACAGGCCATGAGCCTTGAATGTCACCCCCAACAAATGGCCCATAGATCATGCCCATTCAAGATAAAGATTTAACCAGCCTCAATGTAATTTGAAAAAAAAAATAGTAATTTTTTATAAAGTTACATTTCTTCGAATATAAAAGAACTAGCCTTTTAAAGTATCCTTATCATAACAAATCAAAACACTCAGTGACAGGTGTGGTAGCACACAGCTGTCATCCCAGCACTCAGGAGGCTGAGGAAGGAGGATGACAGCGAGTTCGAGGCCAGCCTGGGCTATGTAGTAACTTCAAAGCCAGCCTGAACTACATAGTGAAACCTTGTCTCCAAAAAAAACTTAGAAAGGAAACACACAAAAAAACTCCCACAACTCAAAAAACCAAAACAAAACACTGACAGCTTCCTGCTATTCATCTTACTGAAGGATAATTTCTCTGGTCGATCGCACCTAGAGGTCTAGGATGCACGGGTGTGGCCCAGCCCTCTCATTCCATAGCTAGGGAAAGAGTTGTCCAACCAGAAGTTTATCCAAAGCAGAATTCAGTCTGGGAGCAGGACCCAGATCTTTTAACTCCAAGAACTGTGAGAAACAACATATAGTATTTATTATGTACTCATAGCTTCTCCTGAGCCCTCACCTAGGACGTCAGTAGCACAAGGCAGTATCTGTGTCTTGGCCTTGGATCTCATGAGGAAGGGACAGCTTGAATGAGGGACTCTTGGAGATTATGTGTACCTCCCAGCTAGGAACCTCCAGAGACTATGGGTCCAGTGCTAGCCTGAGGGCTGGGCCCTGCCTCTGGGGTAGCCAGCCCTCCTCTAAGGAGCACTGGGTGACTTTGCTACCATTTCATCCCCATACAACAAAGGAACCTGATAGGCCCGTGGGAGCTGAGCTTTCTGTTACCCAACTCCCCAGGCATGATTGCTTCCCAGCTCAGTGTCCTGCTTAGGGGCACCAGGTTTGACACCTCCATAGCCTGACAGTGCCTGTTCTTATTTCCGTGTGGTGACCACTTGCAGCCCTGGGGGGATCCTGGCCCCTTCACATCCATTCCTGTGGCCATATATGTAATATGTTAAGTCCTTCTCTGTGTTTGACCAAACAGTGCTGTTTCCCTACCCACTAGATCTAGATCTCTGCCATGCTGCCTCTTGCCTTTGTGTTGCATAAAGGTGTCTACTAGGTCTGTGTAACTGCCACTTTCCAAGCAGGGCCTTTGCTGACTGTGACGAGGAGGAGGATCAGGGAGACTGGCATGTGTAGGTTACACTGGGCACTATGCCTATACCCAAGCAGAACATCCTCCGGAGACCAGGCCTGAGGCCAGGGCTCAAGACCCACCTCTCATTCCCCCACAAAGTCCTAGGAGGACACATTTCTCCTGAGTTCTGGAGGAAGTGGCCTTTCCCATCATTGGCATGAAAGAGCCCATGGTAGAGGCCCAGGGTGTAGGGCTTGGGCTCAGGGTACTAATCCCACAGGTTTGGCAGGGAGGAGAGGCAGAGGGCAGCTCGGGAGGTATAACCTGGTGACTTGCTTTCCTGGGGCCTGCTCACCCCTGGGCACGTGTTTCCTGTGTTGCTGTCCCGGCCCTTCCAAACCTGCAGTACTGGCATAGCCACTTGCCTCAGTGTCCTTGTCCTTAGAGTTTCTCAGAATGGCTACCACCTCCTGGCTTCTCCAGCCTCTCTCCCTGACACTTCTGATATCCCTGTGTTCTGTGTCTGCCACTTAACTCTTTTCCCAGCCCGGTGGCTCATCTTGAAAACCTTCCCCCACGTGTTCCCTCTCCCCTGCTGACCTGGTCTCTGTCTTCCAGAGCAGGGTCTAACTGTGTTCTTGCCCTCCCTCTGACAGGCCAAGAGCGAAGAGCAGATTGCAGCCGAGGAGGCCTGGTATGAGACTGAGAAGGTGTGGCTGGTCCATAAGGATGGCTTCTCCCTGGGTGAGTCAGCAGGCTAGGTGCAGACATCTGGGGCTCTTCAGTAGGAGCTCTGGGTTGGCTGAGGGTTGGGGAATGAGGAAAGAGAGGCTTGTGATCCAGAGAGAGGAGGGTGGGACCAAAAAGGGCCCAGACGGAGTAACAGAGGCTTCCCAGCCCAGTGTCCCGCTGTCTGTACCTGTTCTGTTCTGTAGCCAGCCAGCTCAAATCAGAGGAGCTCAGCTTACCTGAGGGGAAGGTGCGCGTGAAGCTGGACCATGACGGAGCCATCCTGGACGTCGATGAGGATGATGTGGAGAAGGTCAGCAGGAGGCTGCTGGAGGGCTGGGAGGGTAGTGGGCAAGGCAGGCCTGTCCTCTGTGGCGGCAACAGGATCTACTTCTTCACTGCTCCCTGCCTGTCTCTCTGCCCAGGCTAATGCTCCCTCCTGCGACCGGCTAGAAGATCTGGCCTCACTGGTGTACCTCAATGAGCCCAGCGTCCTGCACACACTGCGCCAGCGCTATGGTGCTAGCCTGCTGCACACCTATGCTGGCCCCAGCCTGCTGGTCCTCAGTCCCCGAGGGGCCCCCTCTGTGTACTCAGAGAAGGTGCAGTCCCTCTGGCTACTGTGCTGCCTTGTGAACCCAACCCCTGCCACCCACCCCATCTCCCCTGGCTCTCCGCCCTTCCTCTTTGGTATCCACTGGGCTTGTGTCCATTCCCATGGTTGACCTTCAGAGAAGGAGTAATTTCAGGAGGTGGGGGTGGTACAGAAGGAACTCCTGCAACCTGTGATGGAGTCCAGGACCTGGCTAGTGTCTGCGTTTCTATGTATGGCCTTGGCCTCACACTCCCCAGTCAGCCCAGGAGTGACCATTCAGGAAGATGTGGCCCCTGGGGGTGAGGTATGTGGGGGCGGGCGAAGCTGGCAGCCCAGCCCTGCCCTCCATCCGTCCCTCTTCTGCCCAAGGTGATGCACATGTTCAAGGGGTGTCGGCGTGAGGACATGGCCCCCCACATCTATGCGGTGGCCCAGACAGCATACAGAGCGATGTTGATGAGCCGCCAGGACCAGTCCATCATCCTTCTGGGCAGCAGTGGCAGTGGCAAGACCACCAGCTGCCAGCATCTGGTGCAATACCTGGCCACCATTGCAGGCACCAGTGGGAACAAGGTGTTTTCTGGTGAGGCAGGGACAGCTGGGAAAACTGAGAATGGGGGGAACGGAGGAGGGAGGGGTGTGCCTTCCTCAGTGCCGGCTGTTTCTCCATGGCCTCTCTATCCCCTTGGAATTCATCTGTCCCTGGTCTAAGTGGCCTCAAGTCTTCACACCGCTGAAGCCCACAGCTGGGGTGAGCTGTGCTTGCCTTTTCTGATATCTCTTGGGCCTGTGTTCTGCAGCAGAGAAGTGGCAGGCTCTGTACACCCTCCTGGAAGCCTTTGGAAACAGCCCTACCATCATGAACGGCAATGCCACCCGCTTCTCCCAGATCCTGTCCCTGGACTTTGACCAAGCTGGCCAGGTGGCCTCAGCCTCCGTTCAGGTGAGAGGGTGTTGCCGAGGTATCAGGGCAGTAGGAGATGTGCTCCTGGTTTCATACTCTAGAAATCAGTCTGGCCCCAGTTCCTCACTGGCCTGGGATTCTGACAAAGGCACAGGCAGGCTGGGCCTATGCTGCCTAGAACTGTCACCATTCTGCCTTCAGGCCTCCCATCAAGTCCTTCCCTCCTGACCTAGGAGCCATCACCACCTTACTGCTGGAACCCCAGCTATACCCACTTTCTGAGAGCCACATTCAGGGCCTTCTCTCAGGGTGATTTCACCCAGCAGAGGATGAAGTGAGGCCCAGCCAAGGCTAATCACCTTCTATGTTATGTGAACTTTTTCACCACAAGTTTCCATCTCCCTGAGAAGACTGGTACCTGGGTTTCCTTCCACTGGCTCTGGTTTCTGGCTCCTGTCTGATCTGGGGGGAACGGGCGGTCCTGGCCATTGGCCGAACACCTCGCTGCACAGCAGATGCAGCAGCTTGTTTCCAAGGTCTCAGGGATCAGGGTCCTGGTTCTTGCTGCTAGGAGGTGGCAGGAATTTGGTCCTACACTAGCTTACCCACACTTCCATACCTCGTATTGTGCCACAGACAATGCTTCTGGAAAAGCTGCGTGTGGCCCGACGCCCAGCCAGCGAGGCCACGTTCAACATCTTCTACTACCTGCTGGCCTGTGGGGATGGCACCCTCAGGTGAGGCGGGACAGAGGAAGCACTGAGGGAGCTCTAGACTCCAGCCTGCCGACTGGGCTCCCAGACCTTACCGCCTGCTTGCCCACTGTGCTGTGTGGTCCTTGCTGCAGTGTGCTAGGCTTCGAACTGAGCCCTGGGAAAGGCAAGGTGGGGGAGATATAGATCCTGCCTATCAGGAACTCCCTGGCCATGCGGACTGTAGCCTTGCTGTACGGAAACAGCACAAATGACTCGGTATTTCCAGGGAGTCCTGGGGATCTCCGTTACCCAGGAAATCAGGTCTGGGGTAGAAAGCTTATGGGACAAAGGTGTTGGGTGACTGGCCTACAGTCACATAGCTAGTGTGGGGCTCAGTTTGGCCAAAGCCCAAACCCTCTTCAGTGTCCCAGCTGGCCTTGCCTGCCCTGTTGGCCACTCCTGCTGGGCTCTCCCCTTTAGGTGTTCAGACGTACTGTCTGGCTGTCTGGTCACAGGACAAGAATAACCCCTAAGACTGAGCAGGCAGCTTGAGCATTACCCTCTGGAGCTCTTCTCCAAACTGAGGCAGGCTGTCTGGGTTCACTCGCCCTCCAGGCAGGTCTCCTGCTCCTCTCTAGGGGTCTGACTGCACTTTCTTCCAAGCCCCTGTGGTGACCTGTCCCAGAGCGGCTGGTGCTCTGCCCAAGCATCTAGGCCACATAGGAAAGGTGATAGAGTGGCCTAACAATTGGAACGATGGGCAGATAGCACTTGGGGTCTGGAAGCTTTCGACCTGTTTGTCTCCATCCTGGGGTGAGGGCGTGGGGGGGGGGCTTCACCTGAGGATCAAGCTCCATGCTAATGCCTTCTTTGCACCCATAGGACAGAGCTTCACTTGAACCATCTGGCAGAGAACAATGTGTTTGGGATTGTGCCACTGGCCAAGGTGAGGGGTCTGTGAGGACTGGGTTGGCAACCCTGGGCCTTGGAGAGAGGAGAAGCCTTGGTTGGCACATCGTGCTGCATGGGTGGCTGTGCCCAAGTCCCGCCCTCCCTGAGGGCCCAGCTCTGTGGGAACATGGTGGGAGGGACAGACTCTCCGAGGTCTGGAGCCAGCATGTCTGTCCATCCCTGCAGCCTGAAGAGAAGCAGAAGGCAGCACAGCAGTTCAGTAAGCTGCAGACAGCCATGAAGGTCCTAGGCATCTCCTCTGATGAACAGAAGGCCTGCTGGCTCATCCTGGCTGCCATCTACCACCTGGGGGCTGCAGGAGCCACCAAAGGTAACCACAGCGGGGTCCCAGCCACCGGCCTTGTCAGACAGCAGATCTTAGGGACCCCTGCCAGTCCCAGTCTGTTCTTGCCCTGCACAGACTCAGCTGTGCACAGATAGCCCTGTCTGACGTGTGCCCCTTCTCCCCCTCGTCAGAGCACAGGGCCAGAGGAGCATCACCACCAGTAATGGCCTGAGGCTGGCCGTAGCTGGCAGGACTGGGAGCGCCGTGAGGAAGGGTGGCTGGGGACAGAGGCTGGGACTCAGGGGAAGGGAAAGCCCTCCCTCGGCGCAGCCCTTGGAGTAACTCTTCTTCTCGTTCCCTTCCTGACAGAGGCCCTTGAGGAGGAAGCGGGTAACTGACCCTGACCCGCCTTGGGGTGTAGGGGCTGCCTCATCCTGTCTTGGTGCTTCCTTGGGCTCTCTCTGGGGCTGGGCTCGTTCTCTCATAGCAGAGGACTGGTCTGGGGAGAAACCCCAGGGCTGAAGGTGGAAGCGGAGTCTGCTTGCCGTGGGGCTTCTTGGGGTCTCCAGAATAGCTGCCTCTCCGCTGTATTTTGCTTCTGCATCCTGGGCCTCTCGGGGTGCTGTCCCTGGGCCTTGGCTGGGACAGGGCAGGCTGACTTCGTGAGGCTCCAGGAGGCCAGTTTTCTTCCGTCTTCTCTTCCACTGATTCGATAGTCACTACTCCTGCGCTTGCACATCGAGGTGGAGGCCGCGCGGGGGCAGTAGGCACCCGTGGACAGCTGAGCTGCAGTTTCTGCACTTGGGCTGCAGGCTTGTGGGTGGCTAGGGCTGCCTGTCACGGGAGAGCTGTTGCCTTCCTCAGAGACTGCATTAGAAGGCAGAGATCTGAGCACCTCTTCACCCTTTCTCCTGTAGTGTAGGGAAAGGCTCTGATGCTGGCTCTGGATAACGCCTCGGCTCTGGCTCTCTTCCTGTGGGACAGGAAGGCCCTGGCTGCACAGCAGGAGCGGGAAAGCGCTGGTGGCCGCGGGTGCATGGGGGAACAGGCGTCTGGGTTACTGGCCCCTTATGATCCCAGCAGGTGGCACCTGTGCCAAGAGGAAGCAGCCATCTTCAGGCCACGTGGGCTGGAGAGTGGGCAGGCAGGCATGTGGCTGTGTCTCATGGGAAATTCTTTGATTCTGTGGGTAGAGGTCCCTGTTTCCTCTGACCCTCCTCAGCTGTGACTGTAGATGGCGCACTCTGAGTGTTGAACAATGTTGGTCTCCTCAGAGCTTCCAGTATTTTCCAGGACTCTGTGTGTGTGTGCGCACGCACGTGCATGCGTGCATACCTATGTGGTAGGACATCTTTGTGGGGCTCTTTCTGGGTGTGCCAGTATGTTGTCATCCACAAACATACCTCTCTGAGAGTGTGTCTTTGTGCCTCCAGGGCTGAATGTGCCTGCTCATCCTCCTGAGCCCCCACCCCCACAGTCCCCTCCTGTGGGCCTAGTGGCTCAATTGATGACTGTTTGCTAACACACTGTTTTTCTTTGCATGCTGCATGCTGGTCCTTTGCCTTACAGAAGCTGCTGAAGGTAAAACCTTGTTTTCTTGTTAGCTTTCCCTAGTTGCTGTGATTAGACACATGCTGGCCAAGGAGCATATGTCTGTGTGGGCTGTTCCCTTTCTTGAGAGGCTTTGCTGCCTCCTCATTGTGGAGCCACCTAGGTATCTGGTTTCCCCTGGAGTAAGAGGAGGGAGAGAGCGGTGTCCTAATGCATCCGGGGAAGGAGCAGCCGTACGTCTGTGCTGTCTCATGCGGAGTCCCCTGAAGATACACATGGCTCCTATGCTCTTCCGGACTTTGTCCTTCCCCAACCCAAACTCGCGGGGGGGGGGGGGGGGGATCCCTAAAGAGATTTTTGCAGCTGACTCAGTGCCCTCTGGTGGCAGCCTGTGGAATTACTTCCTCTTTAGGACCAGCTCATTGTTTTTTGCCCCCAAGGGACCCAGAAAGTGCTAGCTGTCCCTGTTCCCATCAAGTCCATTCGGTGTCATTAGGGCTGGTTTTGGATTTCAGAAGATGCCCCCTCTCCAGGCCTATGGGGGCGAGGGAGCAGCGGTCATCAGGTGGCCTAAGGAGAAAGACTGCGGTGCCAGATTCCTTTTTCTGCTTCACAGCTGGCCGCAAGCAGTTTGCCCGTCACGAGTGGGCCCAGAAGGCTGCATACCTTCTGGGCTGCAGCCTGGAGGAGCTGTCCTCAGCTATTTTCAAGCATCAGCACAAGGGTGGCACCCTGCAGCGCTCCACCTCCTTCCTCCAAGGGCCCGAGGAGAGCAGCCTGGGCGATGGTACAGGTACCGTCAGCCCCCTGACTGGTGGAGGCGATTGGGAGGCCTCACCTGGGGCTGGTTACCGACTTAGCGGTGGGAGGGACTGCTGGGGTGAATGGATAGTCCTGTCGGCGGGAGAGGCCCAGCCCCAGGGCCTCATGTTGACTGGCGCCAGCGTGTAGGGGGTATTCCGAGGCGAGGAGGATGGCCCATGGGACAGGAAATAGGACCGATTCCCTTGCCCCACAGGCCCCAAACTGAGTGCACTGGAGTACTTAGAGGGAATGGCGTCTGGCCTCTACAGCGAGCTGTTTACACTTCTCATCTCCCTGGTAAACAGGTGAGTGCCGGGTGGAGCCCAGGGACTCCGTTCCCTTCTTTGGCAGAAACCGGGCAGATGCCTTTGTGGCCGGGTTGGCTGAGGGGAGGCCGCCACCCACCAGCAGGGGCTTCACTGTCCCCGTGGGCTGTGGGCAAGGTGGGCTGTGAACAAGCCTCTGGACTGCCAGGGGCCTAGGCCTCTGCACAGAGATGGGCATGTGCTGCATGCCAGGGGCAGACCAAGGGGCCCCCTTTGTAGCCTGCTTCCTACCCTGGCCGGCTCTGATCCAGGCTTTCCCTGTGAAGGGCTCTCAAGTCCAGCCAACACTCGCTGTGCTCCATGATGATTGTGGACACTCCAGGCTTCCAGAACCCTGAGCCGGCCGGGTCAGCACGCGGAGCCTCCTTTGAGGAGCTGTGCCACAACTACACCCAGGACCGGCTGCAGAGGCTCTTTCACGAGCGCACCTTTGTGCAAGAGCTGGAAAGATACAAGGAGGTAGCTCCACCTTGACCCTGCCCCAGCCCAACCCTGGCTTTACCTTCTGGCCGTGGCACCCCCAGGGAGGGCCTCGGTGAGCAGGGGAAGGTGCCATCTTCCCTGCTGGCAGCCCCCTCCCAGTTTCCTACTCCATTTTCGTCTCTGTCCTCCCTTGCTGTCTGCAGTGGGAATCTTGTCCTACCCTTTGATCTCAGCAGCATTTTTTAAAAAGTGGTGACAAAGTTTGTTTGAAAAAGTAAAAGTGAAGAGTGAGGGAAAAACTGGCTCTGTGGAGTGAGGTGAGGGCAAGTAAAAGAGGAAAAAGCAAGATGAAAGCACATCCTTTTATCTTTAACAGGAAGTAGGGTGGGCTGGGGCTGGGGACACCGTGATAGCCTTGACAACATTCTCACCTAGTGGAGAATTCGCTCTGCACAAAGCTGACGGTGCGTCAGGGTCCCTGCAACCCCTCCATGCCCTCCTTCAAAGCACCCTCCTAGAGCCTGTAAGTTGCCACAGTGCCGTTCTTGCCTCCAAGTGCCTGGCCCAGCCCTGCCTCCCCCCCGTCTCCCTCTCTGCTGAACTGTTGGGATGGTAGTTGAGTATTTAAGGCCCCTCTCTAAAAGGGTGTCCCGGATGGGAGGAGACCTGGAAATCTTTCCACATGTGGAGATGTGTTGGATATAGCGAGGATGACATTTATCCTGGGGAGAGGAGATTCAGGAGGAACATGACAGTTGTCTCTACATGTTGCAAGGATGATGGTATGAAATGGAGAATAGGCTTCTTCTGTATTACTTAGTCGGCTGATGCAGGAAGTTAGAAGAACTTTAGCTCTCCAAAAATACGGTGTGTGTTACCTGTGGGAAGTCGTAAGCAGCTTGTCACTTCAGGCAGTGAAGGGACTCCCTGCACGGGATGGGAGGCTGGACCTGCCTTCCTTAGAGGCCTGCCTGACCTACTCATGGGGTCGCACACCCACACATGGCCCTGCACTCATTATCGGTCTGCTTTACTTCCCAGGAGAACATTGAGCTGGCTTTTGATGACTTGGACTCAACCACAGATGACTCCGTGGCTGCTGTGGACGAGGCTTCTCACCAGCCCCTGGTAGGAATGTCAGCGAGACCTGGGCTAGCCTCACCTCTCTTGTCCTCCTCCTCCGTGAGCTGCTGCTTCGGCTGCCGCTGTGGGCTACCAAGGGCCCCACAGTCACACTCAGATACCAGCCACCGCACAAGCATCTGCGGGGCTCTGCTCCTCGGTACTCACAGCCTGTCCAGGAAGGCGGCCCTTTCTTCTGCCTGGTGCAGTGGAGGCCCATCCCCCACAGTGTCCCAGCCAGGCACTGTCAGCTGAGGCTCAGGCCCTAGCCTGTGATTGGCAGAGCCTCCAGTGTGTCTGCCAGGGGTCCTGGTATAAATTGCTTGGGTTGACAACCTGGACTGTAAGCCACAGTCATTCCCTTCTATTGACCCCCAAAAAGAGGACTAATGCAACTTAGCAGAGTGGAGGAAGGAGGCAGCGTCCTGCTGAAACGGGAACAGTGCCAAGCAGTAAAGTGCCCTCCCAGGCACTGCTGGGAATGTGAGCCCTCACCCCCCAACCTTGCAGGCAGGCTCCTTCGCCCTTCGTTACTGCTGTCTTGCGCGCCTTGGTGCCTGGGGCACTGGCTGGCCTGATGAGCACTTGGCATTTGGTGACTGTCTTCACTTAGGAGAATCGCATAAAGTGTTCTATTAGGGAACGACATTTCTGCTAGGCCTCTGAGCTGTGTCTTCTGCTTTGAGTCCTGCTTCGCTCTCCCGCTCTCCGGAGTAAGGCCCTGCTGAACTAGCACAAGAGGAGGGAGTGAGCATCCCCCCCAGGGACAAACGCTTAAAGTGTCCGAGCGTTGCTCTCTGCACCGGACTCCGGGCTGCTCTCCCTTGGGAGCCTCTACCCCTCCCGGGAGATGGGAAGAATTCACACACATGGCTCACGAGCAGCAGGAGGGCGGATTCTTATTGGGCTGGGGCTCAGCCGTCTGTTCCCTTTCTGATCTGCTCTGTCTGCGGAGCCTTAGCACTGGGCAGCTGAACTCTGGGTAAGAGGCCCCTCAGTGCCACTCTCTGTCTGGTGACTTTGTTACTCCTTCCTGCCATTCACCTCTTACTACCAGAGGGCTATAGTCATCCTCCAGCCCTTGGGCACATTTTGCTTCCTTCTGGTAATCACGCTGACTCTTTGGGGCAGCTGTGGGCAGCTAGGGTCAAAGAGAAGGAAAACAGCACCTTTCTAATTTTTTTATCCTTTATTCCTAAAGGCCAGGCCAGAATGGGGGGTGAGGAAGATTCAGTTCTTCCTGTCTAAAGAAGACATAGGAGTTCCTTAGAAAAGGCACCTTCAGAGCTGGGCGTGGTGGTGCATGCTTGTAATCCTAGCACTTGAGAGGCTGAGGCAGGAGGATCACTGCAAGTTCAGGGCCAGCCTGGGCTACAAAATGAGCTCAAGGCCAGC
This sequence comes from Dinomys branickii, assembly GCA_004027595.1. Classification (NCBI taxonomy): domain Eukaryota; kingdom Metazoa; phylum Chordata; class Mammalia; order Rodentia; family Dinomyidae; genus Dinomys; species Dinomys branickii. Next base: position 79 of record PVLD010000280.1, on the reverse strand, counting down.
CTGAACTGCATAGTGAATCCTTGTCTCAAAAAGAGGAAGGAAGGAAAGAAGGAAAGGAAGGAAGGAAGGAAGGAAGGAA
>PVLD010000279.1:138998-321460 GCA_004027595.1 Dinomys branickii | reverse complement strand
TCCCTGGCTCCCAGCGTCTGGGGCTTTCCCACGTCTCGCCCCGGCAGCCTGGTCTGCCCTACCACATCTCCCCCGGCATCTCAGAGAAATACGCCCAGTTTGAACTTCCCAGCCGAGGTCCCGGCATTCACGCTCGCCAAGTCTGTCTCGAGCTGGTGGTGTTTATTAAGGAGGATCGCTCCCTTGCTGCTCACCTGGTCGCCATCTTCCCATCATTCTGGTTGATTTCTTAATGATAGCCATTCTCACTGGGGTGAGGAGAAATCTCAATGTTGTTTTAATTCGCATTTCTCAAATGACTAATGATGTTCAACATTTTTTCATGTATTTATTTTCCATTTGTATTTCTTTAACTGAGAAGTGTGTATTCATCTCAGCTGCCCATTTTCGGATTGAGTCTTTGAATTCTGATTTTTTAAAATTTTTTATATATTCTAGATAGAAGACCTATGTCTGAGCGACAGTCAGTTAAAATTTTTTCCCAATTTGTGGGTTTTCTTTTTACTCTGCTGGTGAGTTCTTTAGATGTACAGAAACTTTTCAGTAGGATGAGATCCCAGTTGTTGATTCTTTGAAATATTTACCATGCAGTTTGGTTTTTGTTCATGAATTCTCTGCCCAGCCCTATGTCTTCAAGGTTTTTACCTACATTCTCTTCCAATAGATTTAGTGTTTCTGTTTTAATATTTACATCTGTGATCCATTTTGACTTGAGTTTGGTGCATGGTGGTAGACTTAGGTCTATTTTCAGTCTCTGCCAGGTGGCAAACCAATTTTTCATCACCATTTATTAAAGAGGCTATCATTCTTCCAGCGAGTTTTTTTGGTCCCTTTATCAATGATTAGATGGCTAAGTGTGTTTGTGGTTGTGTCTGTGTCTTCCAATCTGTTTCATTGATCTTTTGGTCTGCTTTTTAGCCAGTACCATGTTGATTTCATTAGAAGTAGCTTTTAGTATAATTTCAGGTCAGGGATTGTAATTCCACCTGATTTGTCCTTGTTGCCCAGGATTGATTTTGCTATTCTGGGTCTCTTCTGGTTCCAGATGAACTGAAGGAATGTTTTCTCTAGATCTGTGAGGTATGCTGATGGTACTTTAATGGGGATTTCACTGAATCTGTACAACTTTGGTAATATGGCCATTTTCACAGTGTTGGTTCTTCCTATCCATGAGCAAGGAATATCTTTCCATTTATTGAAATCCTCTTTAATCTCTTTTTTCAGAGTACTGTAGTTTTCATTGAATAGATCTTTTACTTCTTTTGTTAGATCGATTCCTAAATATTTCAATTTCTTGGATACTATTGTGAAAGGTATGGTTTCCTTAATTTCTCTCTCTGTTTGTTGTTGGTGTATAGGAACGCTATTGATTTTTGTGTGTTGACTTTGTATCCAGCTACACTGGTGAATTTGTTATTAACTCAAGGAATCTTCTTATGGAGTTTCAGTTTGGAGATTCCTCAGCAAACTAGGTCTAGAGGTCCCATTCAACCCAGTTATTCCCTTCTGTGTATTTTCCTAGAAGATCTGAAAACATCATATCACAGCGATATATAGGCACCAATGTTTGTAGCATCACAATTTGTATTTGCTAAATTGTGGAAGCAACCCAAATGTCCATCCACTGAGGATTGGATACAAAAAAATTGTGGTATTTTTATATAATGGATTAATACTCAGCTATAAAGATAAACTTGAGGCTTTTATAGGTAAATGGTCACAACTAGAAACCATATTCGTAAGTGAAATAAGTCATACCTGCATGTGTAAGCAACATATTGTCTCACTAGTGTAAGAACCTGAAAGAGTGAATAAAAATGAGGAGGTATGATAGACATTGTGAAATGAAAGGAAAATGCTCAAAAGTAAAGGCCAATGGGGTGTGGCAAAAAGAAGGGAAAGAAGGGGAAAACATGTATGTATGTATGTATGTATGTATACACATGATAGCTAACAGTTGTACTACTGTCTTCTATTGCTTTACTGAAATGAACAGTTAATGATTACTTTTTTGATCAACACTGCATATCTCTACTTGTTTTCCTGAGAAACCACTTTGAAGATATCAATATGTAATACAACAACCATTGTTAATTTCCTACCCCTTTGACTGTAACTCTGTATTGTTTGTACTGTTCTTATGCTATTTTTTTCGTATGCTGTTTTATAAATGGATGTCTGTTTGTTAATGTTTTCCTTCTATTTTTTAAATAAATTTTAAAAACATATAAAAAATGAAAAAAGCAGAGTTCAAAATTTCAGTAGTTTTAAAATAGTTGCATTTGATAGTTGATCTTTAGCTGTACCTTCCAAAAATTTCTTGAGTTAGTTTCAAAATGTGAAAGTTAGAACTAAGAAATACAGGTGTCCTTTAGCTTTCAGTAGGCAGTGCACTAGATCTCATGAAATCCTTCTTAATAAATATGTCTCAAATCATGTGAGCTAAGGATGGCCCAGAGCCAGTGTCTCATGAAGAAAAGCTAATAAAGCCATTTGCCAATTTTCAGTTTGTGTAAAATCATAGATTTTATGGCAGAGACAGCTAAATGGCACATTTTATGCTATTCTTAATATTATTTTAAAATCCCCTTAGAAATAGTGATTCATCTCGTGACATGTGATATTAATTTGGTAGTCAAACTTAGATAATGAGAATATGGGGAGTTGTAAATATTTTTAATAAAATAGAAAGATAGAAAGACTTGGAAAGCTGACAAATTTCCCATCCTTTTATAAAATTAATTTAAATGTAAATATCAAATACCACTTTGTAAAGCAATATTATATTGTACATTAATCATAACATAGTAAAGAGAAAAGATACACAACAGAATCTACTTATAATTTTGTATATACTTCACATTTTAAGAAGTGAAATCATTCTTATAAAACATCTTTCCTACGAAGGAAGCACATTCAGCTACCTCCTCACTCATTTCTTTAGTAGTAGAGAGCAGCTTATCAAAGGTTGAAATCAAAGACATCAATCATTCAAAAATTCAGGAAATGCATATTTACTTTCATGTGAATTCGGTGCCATTTCTGCATGATATTGCTTGGATAGGTGTTCAACAAAACTATTTAATCTTTCATATGTAGCAAGAAAGATACTTTCACTGGCTCAACAAATATTCTATGCTTAAAAGTACACTTAGTAACTCGAAAGTGTGTGTTGCACTTTGGATTATATTAAAAGAAAATCTTCTTAAAGAGATTTCAGTGGTGTTTTCTGAAGCTACCTCTTTCAAAGAATCAGAAGAAATTAGTCTCATAGCTGTTAATCTCTGTTGAATCATTCATAAAGCACACTAGGTATGAGTTGCTTGAGATGTAATCTGACCATAGAAGAAGAGATATTTAAATTCAGTATATACATTAACAGTGAAACCACATTTGTGGACAATGGAGTTTTGAGAGAAACAGCATTCAACAAGAAAAAGGTGAGAAAAGAACTATATTTTCCTAAGTTTATATCCCAGACTTCATGATTAGTTATAAATTCAAGAAAAAGAATGCACATAAAAATGTATTTTATCATTTCTGTGACTGTTATTCATAATATATGAACTCAATGAACTAAGGAATGTCCAGCAGGTTCATGAAGCACATTCTGGGCGTGTTTGGTTGGGTCACAGAGGGACGACTTGAGTGCAGTACCTATCTGGCCCCTTTCTGGTACTGTCGCCCCGCTGGGCTCCTGGTTGCATAAACTGAACAGCTATGATGCTTCTCCCCTGGAGCCAATTGACCATGGACTGAAGTCCTTGGAACCTTGAGCCAATTAAAGTTCTTTAAATTGTGAGTGTTGGGTATTGTGTCCCCACAGCAGAAAAGTTGAGGAATGTAATTGTAAATATGAATGAAAAGAGCTACTAAGAAAGAAAAAAGAAAAATGAATAAAAATAGGAAGAAGAACAAAAGTAAGCATATTTTTGGAAGCTTTATTTATTTTCCTTCTCCTATTGTTGCTTTTCAATATTGTGAAAAAATTTTAAAATCTGTTTTGCATACTGACTACAAGTAGTAGCTCCTTTCCATTTCTTGCATTGTCACTTGATATTCTATATTATTAGGCATATATATATATATATATATATATATATACAAATAATAAATATTGAAAAACAGATAACCCTCTATTATTTCTAAGTTATCCAGTACTCAATACTTACAAATTATATTCTAGTTGATACAATTTGTATTAACAAGCTTTTCATTTAAAGGTTCCCCTTATTTTAAAATGAACCTTAACTTTTCAGCCTTCTATACAAAATTAAATATGAGACACCTGGAACAAATCTACTTCCAAAAGAAATGTATTATTATTCAACTTGATAAGTCTTATATAGGAAATAGTCAATAGAAGTATGACAAATCAAATCAACTTTACAAGAACTCCTTTCAAACAAATTACATCCTATCTAATATGAATATCAAAGAAAAATTCTCAATCCAGTAAAAATACTTAATCCACCTAGAATAAGCTCCAAGAAAGCACAATACATCCCTTCAAATGAGAGGATTTAATTCATAATTCGATTTAATATCTTTAGACTTTTTAGCACAAGTCAATTGCTTTGCGACGGTTGGATTCATTCTCGGAATGCATTAAATTGAAACTATTATTTTCTTATGCAGCATTCTTCTTCCTGTGATGTATGACATTAGGCTTCTTAACAGATAGCAGATTAAATACTGCGCCACGCCATGTAATCTTAGTAATCTGACACTTTATGATCTTAGTTGTTGTGAATCCATTAATTAAGCCTTTCATTCTATAGATATTTGTTGTCTGCTTTACATAAGGCACTTGATTTAAAATGAGAAGTCCCTTGAATACAAATTATTGAAACAAGAAAGCACTATTCTATTTTTTTTTTTTTTTCCGGGACCGGGGATCGAACTCAGGGCCCTAGTGCTCAGCGGCAAGCACTTAGCCCGCTGAGCTGTACCTCCAGCCCAGAAAGCACTATTCTAAAAATAATTAGAAGAGATAATCAATGAGTGATTTGGAAGACTTAGTAGAAATGTGTGATTAGATAGTAAACTTCATCCATTTAATTATAAGAATCACCTATGATGGGGTATTTCTACGTTAATATATTTAAAAGACATTAATATAGGATTTTGTGATAACAGAAATTCATTATCAAAAACATTTTACATGAAAGTTATAATAAATAAGGAATAAGCTAATTAAACTATAGTGTATTAGCTCATTCTCCATATGTATAACAAAACCCCTGAGGCTGGGTTAGTGAAAACAACAAAGTTACTTACATCAGTTTAGAACCTGAAAAATCCAAACATCCCAACATGAGCACTGGCAAGGGACCCTGCCTGAGCCACCTCATGGAGGAGCAAGGAGGAGCGGTTGTGAGCGCATGGTGAGTCAGAGAGAAAGCCTTAAAGGTCAGGTTATTCTTTTACAACTTGCACTGATGAGAACAACTAACTCCCTCTGCAAGCCCAGTATCAGTCCCTTAATAGAGCAGCACTTCCAGTGACATCTTGCTAGTCTCTTAAAGCTTTCACCACCTAACATATCACTACACTGGGAGCCAAGCTTCCAACGCACGCGTGTTTTGGACACACATTCCAACCAAATCCAAACCTTAACAACTTTATTACTCAGGCCCCTCATCTTTGTCATCTGTCAAATAAGGCTAAAAAAAAAAAAAAAAAAAAAAAAACTAACCTTAAGCATTAGGTAATTTATTGACTAAATGAGTTAAAGCAGGCAACGATTTTGACATGTCATGCATATTTGTTAAATTGAAACGTTTTTGATATACTATTTTCTTCATGATTCTAGGCAAACTATTGCAGCTTGAAAGAGAATGATTTTGATGAAAGGCTCCTTGCAGAGATACCAACTTACTCTTTGAGTAATTACTGATAGAGCCTTAGTTTACTCTCTGGTAAATAGGAATAACAATGTATACTTCCCGGACTCTTAAGAAGGTGCAAAAAATGATGATGCAATTCTGTCCAAGTTAAGCCTGGCATACCGTAGATGTTTAAGAGTTAAAGTCTCTCTTATAATTGAAAATCGGCATGTCAAAGAGGTTAAACCTATATGAGATTTAAACATTCTTTATCTTCTCAAGATACTAGAGTAGTTTTCCCTAGAGTCTTCCTCAAAACTTTGTCTCAGAAAAGAATAAAACTTTTTATCTTCAGAAAAGGAAAACAACATTCAGAGATAGTATTCACTGTTTATTTTTTCTGAGTAATATACAACATTTAAACATTTTTCATCCTCACATAACAATTTATACAAAGGTCCCAAGGCTCATAAAGACTAGTTCCAGAGGAATGATGGTGTAAAGGAGGAAAACACTTCTGTAGTTCTATTGGTAAGAAATTGTGGGTAATTGAGAATCTTCTTTGATTTACATAGAACTGTTAAAACTGGGCTTCTTAAAGAAGTAAGCATTATATTATGGAATGTGCTCTTGACTGAGCTTCAGGATTGCAGATACTCTTCCACACTTTCTCCAAAGGAAAGGCCTAAGGCTCTCATAAATTCTCCAGAGTCCATAAACCTCAAAAATTTAAGTATTCCAGCTCTAAATTTTTCAAATAAATTAAATCTTGTTAAGTACAGCACAGTAGGAATAGTGCAAGCTCATATGAAGAACCCTCAGTTTAATACCGTCATCCCTGGGTAGCTATGAGATGGTGTAAAACAGGACTCCCTATAAATAACAAAATCCCTAGATCCTCCTATCTTTTAAATAAAATTCTGTGATATTTGCTTATAGCCTTCACACACTCTAATTTGAAGATATATGTAAACAATCTCCAGATTACTTACAATGCCTAATGTAGACATTATACAAATGGTTGATGTACTGTGTTGCCTAGGAAGCAATGATAAGAGTAAATTGGTCATGTGCAGGGCAGATGCAATATTTTCTGAATTATTTTGATCTATCCTTGGATGCACCCTTGAATGTGGAACCCACAGATATGGAAGGCTCCGGGTACTGAGTTTTATTGCACAAACAGAAAAACCTACACATATTAACCAGATTTTAGAGTGTTTGGGGTGTAGTTTTATTTTTTTAATCTATACAAATAAAGTAAATGGAAGGGGGGGCTTGCCTATAAACCGAGCACTCTAGCTGAGGTGGGAGGATCACATGCAAATCCAGCTTGGGCAACTTAATTGCTCAACACAACCCTGTTTCAAATCCAAGTATTAAAAAGGGCTGGAAATGTAGCTCACTGGGAAGGTTTGAGGATTGATCCCAGTACTGAAAAAAAATCTTAACTGAAAAGAAAAAGATTGTGCAAAGATTCACAGCACTTTACTTTTGAAATTCAACAAAATTTATGATTTAGGGATTATGATACTACCGTGTATGAGAATCTTACCATTTATGGCCTTAGGAAAGTGCTATTAAAATATTGTATTCTCATGAGAACATATTGGACATTACTAATGATAGTACCAAATTATCTATTAAATATGTTAAACAGAACTCATTTTTCACCGAGTATCACAGTTATTTGGGATAATACCAGGAAATTATCCTGAAATATGTTGCACAGTAATTTTCATGATCTTTAAAGGAATGTTTAGTTCTTACATTGCTAAAGTAGTTCTAATTTAAACATCTCTTGAATATTTAAAGTAGTATGAGGTATTTCAAGTATATGTTTCACCATTAGCACATGTGAAAGTCTGTATAGTTTTATAATTTTTGGCTTTGGTTAATTTTGTTTATCTTCATATTTATCAAACTCTGCACCATGTAAAAGGATTAAAACTAAAAATGCTCTACATTCCATCCATTCTTAGAAACATTACAGCAGGGCTTTTGGATCAGATTCATAATTAACAGCTAAAATATATTGCTTCTATATGGTTGCATACATAGATACACAAACATATATATTAGCTAACCCTAACATACGTAAGAGAAATACTGCTGTACATGTAGTATAATCTTCATTCATAATCAGAAAAGATAACTTTGCATATTACATGTCAGTATATTTATTTTATATTTTTTCTGTGTTCATAAATTTGAAATTAATGAACTCATTTTCAGACCTGAAAAATTGAAAACCTCATAAACTGTCTTTGACTTGAAGTGAGGTATGTCTGACATGCCCTGCCCTGCACGCAGAACATGATAAAGGTTTCTCATTACATCAGGTCATACCGTAGAGGAAACAAGTGGTTGTGCTTTATGTGATAAGTATCTTTACTCAAAGACCAAGAAGAAAAATTCTCTTAGTAAAGTGTGAGATGTCTAAAAATGACTGAAATGGTTAATTGAAAAAAAATTAAGTGAGTAAGATTTGTGCTTTAATGTGTTCTTAAAGAGTATAGTTTACAGCATTTAAGTGAACATCAAATAAATGCATTGTTGCTGTAAATTGCAAATTATGCAATAAACATGATAAGGTATAAGCAGTTTTCTTTCACAAAATTAAAGCCTGATGGGAAGGAATGCATCCTAATTCATTTAGTATTGATGAAATACTCACACAATATGCTCATTCTTTGGGGATAGGAGAAACTTTATCACCAAAATTCTCTTTGATAAAACAAATACATTTTATAGTCAATTTGTGTTTTCTTGCTTCATCTTTTTTCCACATTGTCTATATAGTCTTAGAATGGAGTTTAGAGCACAAAATATTCCCACTTCACCAAGGACTATGCACTATGATTATGAACCCTATGTACAAATATACATTTTATATGATAAGATAGCTATTAATTATACTTAGGAAAAACCTACTACTTTGGAGAAATATATGCAAAAAACTACACTGTCATCCAAGCATTTATTAAAAAGCAACTGTATTTTAGGTACAGGCATAAAATTCCTGGAGGTGTAAACTCTATTGTTTAGAGATACTAAAAATGGGACTTTTTAAAGTTGTAAGGATTCCATAAAAAATATACTATAGTACATCCAACAAACACATATAGGAAGGTTCTAAGATATAGGGTTAATATAAAATTTTGGTGCTTTGAATAATCGACCTGAAAATTTAATTTAAAAACAACTTATAATAGCAGGAAAATAATAAAATATTTATAGAATGAAAGATTTAATACATTGCTGAGAGAATTAAAGGTGATCTAAAGTATGAGGGATTAGCAGACAATATTGTTAAATTGACAATTCTTTGCCAATTGATTTACAACAGAATATTCAATCCAGGAAACTCTAAGAGTTTACAAGTTAATTCTAAATTTTATGCACAATGGCAAAAATCCTGGAATAGTTAATTTTTAAAAAGACTCAAATTTGAAGAACTTCCCAAGCTAATATAAAGCTATATATAAGTATACATGTGTGCACAGAAGATATGATCATCAAATATGATGAATATTTAAGTTTTAAAAATTGTAGAAAAGACACATTGCCACTAACCTCCACCAAAATAATTCTCCCTTCAAACACATCCTAGCATTTGTGCTGCTTTCTGAAATGCTGTGCAAGTTCTCTTCCACACATCTTTAGTCGGGCCGTTGTGGCTGCCTCGTGTTATGAATCAACTCAGAACATTTCAGTGCAAATATTGTACCATCCTTCCTAACCCATTTGAGCATCCAAGCGTTTGCATATCCATGGGAGACCCCAAAACCAATCTGCCACAGACACCAATGGATACTTGTGCTTTGTAAATTTCCAAATAACTCCTTCTTTTTAATTTTAAAGATAAAAGAATGAAAACATATTAACAACACGGAGACATAAACAAAAGAACACCAAAACACTAAAAGCAATACAGAATTTCGGACAAGGTGATAGGAAATTAACAATGGTTGTTGTGTTACATATTGTTATTTTCAGACTGGTTACTCAGATAACTCTTTTTGAAAGGAACTCATACACACTACCACTACTTTCTGAACTCATGGCTTGAAAAACACAGACTACTTAACAATGGACTTAGCTGTTTTGTCACCTAGTATGGAAGTTACATTGAACAATCTGCAATTTCACACATCGCTCTTATCAAAGATGGACCTACCGCTTATTTTTACTAGCCTTTAAGTATATCCTTTAACATTTTCCAAAATCTGAGATTATGATATATTTATCGCTGGGCTGGGGATATAGCTCAGCAGCACAGAGCCTTGCTTGGCAAATGTGGGTCCTGAGTTCAATTCCCGATACCAAAAAATGATGTATTTTTCTCAAATATTTGGTGAAGTCTTTTATTTCAAAGCATTAAAGGCTTATGAATTTCAGTGCATTTTGATAGGTGTATTTTTTTTTTTTTTGGTATTTCAGGCTACATCTTTTTGGTGTTTTGGTATGTTTTTTGACTGTTCCTTATTTACTTTTTTTTTCTTTTTTGGCTTTAGGAAAAAATGTTTTAAAAAGTGCAGAACTTTGGGATTTGCAGTCTGGAGACATTCATGTATTCAACACTTATGGGGGGTCCTCAAAGTGAAATATAAATCAAGTAATTGAATTTATTCTCAGAGAGACTAGAAATTTACACTGCTGTCATGCAGACTACATAATTCTTCAGAAACAGTAAAACTAACACCTCAGCTGAAAAAGGAAGATAATTTTAATGTCCCTCATGGCATTGTTGGAAGGATATGCAATATTTTTCTAAACTTTGAAAAAACATGTGAATAAAATTTTTAGAAATTTCAATTTTGTGCTGTAAACTGATTATGTGTGCTAATAATTTTTAAATGATTTGAAGTATTATTAAGATAGTAAAAACACTTTGGTAGTGTTCTGCTCTTATACATGATGCAGAAAATTTGGTCAGAGAAGCAGATCTTTAGACTGAGACAGACTTGACCCAAAGATTAGCTGTTACCCTGACTTGATCCGTGGACCTGAATATCACACTCAACCTCTTTAAGTCATATTTCTACCACCTAACAAATGACCATTATATCACTTGTCTCTAAGAGACTATAAAGTATAAAGCAAGCAACATGTATGATATTTAGGAAAAATGTTAGGATTTGAATTTAGAATGTTTACAGGAATAGAAGTGAAACTAAAAAACTTGAGTGCTGCTGGCTAGTGGGAAGATAGAAGGCTAAAGAAGAAAAAGTAGAATGTTCTGGACTAGGCAGTGTGGCATAGTGTTTTTGAGACAATGTTTTGTAGAGAGACGATATGAATGCCAGCTCAGCCAATCTTCTCACTGTGACCATGAAAGTTTACTTAGCACAATTTCTCATCGGTAAAACTGAAACAATAATGAGACTTTATAACTTTTGGAAAAATAGTGTTTTATATTCTAGTTTTATTGTTTGTTGTCAGTGACCAATGAGATGGAAGTAATAACCCAATTTATAAGCAAGGACTTTGAAGATATGTTAAATCACAGAGCAGAAAGCTACTGTTTTTACCTCCCTTATATCATTCTACTTTATTATAGTCACTTTGCAAGTAACTCTTTCCCCAGTAGTACCATGTATTGTTTTAAGGCACAGTTGGAGAACTGGCCAAACACAGATTAGATTCTCATTGACATTAGACTCCTCAGACCAAGAAATCTGTTTCCACTATGTCTAGTCCATACCTCTGACACTTTATCAAAGCCTGAATATTTAGATGTGCTTCTATTACATGAGGTACTACACATCTTTCTGGAATATCCAACTTAAATACATAGCCCATTTTATACTACTACATGTACTGCCATAGGACAAAAAATAATAAACACTAGTTTGGTTAACAATCCAATTTTAACTCCCAAACTTGTACAATGAGAAGGATGGACCCCTGGCCATTTAAAGAAGTAATCACCTGCCTAATAGCTACATATACAAACACAGGTTCAAGAAGTTAAGGACAAGGACTATATCAGTGATGGACAAGTCAAGAACCTTTGTTTAAGGCATCTTAAAATCCCAATAGCTACTAAACAACATACTCGGAACATCACTGATATTAACAGCAAGAAAATATTTGAGAGATAACAAGTTGAGTCCGCAACAAAGTAGAGAAAACACAAAAACAGATGTCAGTGTAAATCTGAAAGGACTAAGAGCTCACAAAGGAAAAGTGGTTCAAATTTTTCTTCAATATTTTTAGTCAGTGAAAGCATGGTGGGGCACTCCCTTGTGTTTTAATGGCCTACATTTTCTAAGGAATTGATAAAGTTACATTTGCCAGATAGGAAATTATGTGAGCAGCTGACGTGAGAAATGAAAAAGTTTTATAATTAATTTTACTCAAAGAGACTGTGTAGTCTCAGGCATTCTTCATGTAAAAGCATCAAAAATGTGCAATATATTTGTACTTTGATGAGTCTGAAATGCTGACCAGACAGTTTCAATAACTTTTGCTGTCATCATCTGAAAGAATTCACTTTAGTTTAAAACAGTTGCTAAAAACTTAGGAGAAATAGGCCGTTTTTGATCTTCTGGGCTCAGATGAAATCATTTAACAAATAAAGAGCTTTGAAGTTTTTCCTGTCATCTTTATTTTATTCTTAATCCTAATGTTGACCTAATTGCATGTATATTAATAAAACTATCCTGTTGGTCTTCATTATCTATAATAAAACACTACCATACCAACTCCAGGAATATTATCATGGTCATGACTTACTTGAAATAAAACATCTGTTTATAAAAATGTATCCCACTAAGTGTAATTTTAAATTGAACTAAACAGTCACATTAAGTCAAGGAAATATACAAACATTATGCTTCATAGTACATTATCTTATCTGCATCAGAATTTTGCACTTAAACCTTTTTCCTTCAAATCACACATTAGTTTAATTCACCATATCAAGTAGCAAGGCTTCCATCTGAAGCTCCTTGAAACTCAGCAGCAAAGGAAGCCTTTTGATAGCAGGTAAGTGGCAATTACAGATTTCTCATCAAGTTGCCTTGTTGGTTCTTCCAACTGCAGATACTCAAGGCAGAGCTTACCTGTTAATGTTCATGGAAAACACTCTGGGACCTTCCCCTCCGTCACAACACAGAGCGAGTTATGCTCCCCCGATACACCTCAAAACAACCTGCACTTCTCCTTTCAATGTAGTAAGACAGAAAAACTAAATAACTATGTGTGATTATTTGCTTAAGGAACATTTTAAAATTTTAGTTTCCTGAATGATGTGACTGATTGCTTTATCCCTAAAAGCCAGCACTGAGGAGCAGCTAGGAAATAACTAAAACAGGACGAAGAGACAGAAGGTTTAACATGAGCCAAACACAGAGGAGACAAATGCAGAAGACAAATGTGGCTGGCGAAAGTTCACCGCTCATTATACCTGAACAAAGAGATTTTTGTTTGAACATATTCTGGCTACATGGTTCGTGAAACAAACAAACAAAAGCCATACAAAATGAAATAAAAGCTCAAGGATTTCCCAGTTTAAAAAAAAAAAAACAACTATTTCAGATGAGGAAAAAGTGGACATAATTATTTTTAAAATAAATAGCTACTTTACAGTATTCATTTTTAAAGGTATATGTTGACATCTTTGGTCAGATAAAATATAGTAGAGATGTAAGTAAAATGATCTTGTATTTGTCATAGTACAGAAGACTGCAAAGAAAACCTCCTGCAACAAAATAAATTTTATTTATATAACTACATAAAAGTCACAGTATAGTTACAGTTACACGAATTGTGCTGTCATTTTAAAATTCAAGGGGCAACTCACTATTTCTAGTTGACTTTTCCTATTAGAGTGAATAGTACTTTATGAATCAAAGATAAACCAAGAACTCCACTGTATAATTAGATGCAAACAACATGCTATGCTAATTTGTTCCTTTTGATTTAGGAAGATAAATTAAAACTGGGTAGAACAAAAAATAACAGTATATGGTGTCTTCTTATATAAGGGATATAAGATACCCCTCATTACATCCCTCCTTATGTAAGGGATATATATATTTAGCCAGTTGTAGCTCATCAATACATGGTATAAATATAGAGATGGGAAAATACTGTCAGGCTGAACTACCTAAGGTTAATTTATGTCTTCTTCACTGTATTATCCTCAGTGTCTAGTAGGCATTTGTCATGTAGTATATACTCAATACATCTCTGTTGAATGAGTATATGAATATCTAATGTTCGGTCCTGGCCCATCAGTGTTCACAGTCTTCTCTCTGTGGAGTCACTGATTTGAACAAGATCTAATACAAATGATATTCTGAATTTTATGAAGGCACCAAAGGATGGGATGATGTTGAAGAAACCTATATATTTTGGATAGTTTATAATTGCGACAGATCATTGGAGACTTATTCTATCTAGATTCTTCACTGGTATTTTCCTAGTTCCCTGAAGACCCACTTAGCAACTCAATGAAAGAATTAACAATTTTAGAAACAATATGCAGTACTGTTACAAGCAGCTGAGTTAGATAGATATATTACAGGCAACCAGACAGGGCCAGGCCCTCGAAGGAGGCAACATGAAAGACAAGATACCTTGTGGATGGAGACATTTGTGGGCCAGACCTCAAGACAAACAGACTAAAAAAATGCACCCACATACCTCTCTATGTGTGAACATCAGGGATTGATATTGTAAATAGGTAGCAACCACCTTCAAACAGCCAGTCACCAGCCCCACCCCCGACAGGAAAAGCCCCTGTTCTGTGTTCATACCCACTTGCTATGGAACTCACTTCCGTATTTGATCCCACTTTACTCAATTTTACCTCAACAATTATACTTGTAATCTTATTGGCTGACCATAGTTTTGTCCCACCTCATGCCACCTTGTAATTTCCTATTTTCCCCCTACTTTGGACCCACCTCACCTCACAGTTTTCCTCTATAAAATTACCTAGAAAACACAGAGTCTTGGGCAGTCCACTTGGGCCCCCTTCTGTCCCTCTCTTGGACGGAAGCTTTCTTACCCTCAGTAAATATATTCTGCTCTTAACCTCCATTGTTCCTAAAACTCATTCTTCAATTTTAGAGAACACGAACTCTTCCTAGATATCATTCAGGTTGGGAGTTTTTATTTTCCTGTATCATTACTATCAGACAAAGGACTTCCAGTCAGTTCGGAGAAAAACTGTACTTCCTCAGTAGACATACCAGTAACCAATGAATTCTGCTAGCAAAGTAGAAAAACTGTTATGCCAGCATCACAGAAATTATAGTTGAAACAAACTTTTAAAAAGTCCCAGTGGTTTTCCCCTTTATGTACAAAACAAAAGTGAAACACTTACTGAAAACAGATACAGTAAATTGGCACTACAATTCTTGGGAGGGCAGACATTAGAGGCCTCACTGGTCACAGATCTCTTCAGTTTCTCCATTACTGGACGAACAAGAGCAAATTTGGGGCATTTTTTACACTGAGTGCCAAGCTCATAAGCAGGAAGCAGAAATATTTGAACAATCAGATTGGCCCTGATTCAACCATTACCATTTAATAACCGGTCAGTAATATATTCTAAGACTCTGTAATTTGTTAGATATAAATACCACTATTAAACCACTTGTCTGCAATGTTCACTACCTTTGATGTTTTTGACTTAAAACACCATACATGACCTGAAGTCTCCAACCAGGAACCCAATCAAATAATCAAAATTAGGGATGTCTGTGAGTGTGTGCATGCGTTTCTAAAAAGATAATAAGGATCAGCTCTGTACCAACAGCTGAATTATAGCACAATTCAGTTTGATAATAAATAGCACAATCCTGTTTGATAATAAATTCCAACAGCTTCTTGGCTTTTATACTCCCCCAAAGCAATTGCTTTGAAAGCAGTCCTTTACTTCTATCATACAAAGCTGAAGTGCTCAGTTTTATTTTGGATGCCTTTCCAAATAGGCATGATTTTTCAAATAGGCCAAAACCTCTGTTTGCCCAATAATAAAAGAATCCAACATTGGGGGAAAATCAGATTCTCTTTCTTTCTCTTTATTATGTCATTATTTTTGAGCAGCTGCCAGGATCTTCCTTGGTCTTGAGGGTCCAAAACATAATCTTACTGCACTTCTTCATCTGCTTTAAGAGAAGTTGAAAAGTACACTGTAAATTAAAGCACTGAAAACCACATTTTTCTTTCACATGTTATAGAAATGGTAGAGCTGTGCTTTTAAATCAGGCCATTTCCTGAGTGGCTGGCTTTATTTATTTATCTATATTTTGTGGTAGTAAAACACCGCATAGTAGTGGTGTCAGTTTGAAGAGTAGTGTGCCCATATTACATCGTATCATTCCTTAGAGTGGATACAGTGCAATAGTACGGACTGTAAAATGTTAACAGGTCATTTCATTTTACTTCAGATAGAATAGGATCAGAAATAGCATTAAAGCAGCAGTGACTTGATTCCGATCCTGTGCCTTTCAAGAGTTTCTAGAAAGACATAAGGAGAATAAAAAGGACATATCTCACCATCCAAAACTTGCTTAAATTTCTGAGATTTAAAAAAATGTCTATCTAGTTTCAGCAAAGAAAAATGTGCCACAACCCTGCAGCTGATTAAAGCACAGCAGAGATTTGGAAGACAAGTGATTTTGGTTCACTGAGATTTTAACTGACGCAGAAACAAAATGAAAAATAATTTAGGGTAGAAGCTAAGGCATTTGTAGTCTGTCTAATGGCTAGGGAGCTACTCTCCCTTTACCCAGAAACAAAACAGTACCCAATTTTTTAAATATATAGAAGTTAATGTTTAGTTCTTCAATTCTTTTCATTGTATGAACATGCCATAACTATCCATTCTCGAAAGTATTTAGTCCATTTCCAATGTTTGGCTACTATAATTGTATTTCCAACACACATGGGCACATTTTTCAAAGGTACATATGCCATGTGCATGTGTATTAAGCCATACAAAACTTTGATATTTTTAGGTCAAAAATAACCAAATATTGGCAACTTCAAATTGTTCAAACTAGTACTTTGGAGTAAAATTGCTGAGTCGCTGCAGGATTACTGGATTTTATGAAACTCATCTCCAAAGTGTTGTCTCCATTCACATATTTTAAAGTTAATGTTAGCAGCTATTGTTAAGGTGTACGACATGTTGTAATACATACATGTGTAGTTAAATTATTAGTAGATATTAATATAGTTCATCACTTTCTAGAGTTACCCTTTTGTATGATAAAATTACTGAAAATCTACCCTCATTTAATTTTCAGTATGTAATACATTCCCATAAGCTATAGTCCTAGTGCTGTATATTTGATCTTTAAGCAATGGACAAATAGGTGAACCTCTGCCCTCCTGAATTTACATTTGGGTTGGAGAAGAGAACCAATAAGCCAAAAAGTGGTAAATTTGCAATGTGTCAGATCGTAATGAATGTTATAGACAAAAAAGTAGTGTGATGAATAAATGAATGAAGTTCTACGTCAGTGTTCCTCTTTTCCAGTAATGATCAATTGCTATAAAAGCTCTAGACAGGAAACATTATGGTCTGTGCTCTAGTACACAAATAAGATAACAACTAACACCAAAATACATTTTGTGTTGCATAAAATAGTGTCTATTGAGGACCTTTGACTTGTTGATGAAAATGTCAATTAATTCAGAAATTTTCTACGGCAGCACTCAATTATGGAAATACTATTTAAAAGGATGACTCCCTCATGTCACAACACAATTGAAAAAATAATTACATTCTTTGAAATAATGGCTGGCACGTATCAGTTTAGTAGGACAGAACATTTTAAAATACATGTAATACATTAAGATGAGAATGTAGGCTGAACTGCTAAGTTTGATATTTAGAACATGTTTGCATAAGGCAGAATGTGGTAGACAGTCTAGAATGAGCCTAGATTTAAATTCAATGCCTATACTCTCTAGCTATATAAATATAAGCAAGTTGTACACCTAGTTTCCTGTTTTGTAAAACAGCGATTGTAATACTTTTTAACTCATTGGGTGAATATTAGAGTTAAATTAACATATTTAAAGTATTTGGAAAGTATGTTAACACCTATTGCATATATACATAACATTGAAACACACCTACCTTTGAAAATTTTGGTTTTGACCAATATTGGAAACTACTTCCAGTCTAGCCCTAAGTAGTAATAATAAATAGAATCTTTATAATTTTCCTGTTCATGAGACTATTTTCCCCAATGCGAATAGGGAGTACATACTTAATTTCTACTTGCAAGTAGAGTTTCATAAACTTTTACAGCTAAGCAGTGGTTCTATGTTGTAAATACTGTGACCAGCATTTTTCATAGCGTAATAAATGGAGTTCATCTATCTTACCTGTTGAAGACATTCTACCATCCCTGTATGGCTGTAAAGTATTTGAATGAGCTTTTTTTTTTTTTTCTTTACTGGGAATTGAACTCAGGACAGTGTGCTTGCCAATCAGGCACTTGTGCCACTGAGCTATATTACTGGCCCCTGAGTGTTCTTTTAAAGAAAAATGGACTATGCCATATTTCTGTTATAATAGCATAGTAGAATATAACTGGTATGAGCCTGGCTTTGGAACTGAACTACAGCTCAAGTGCTGTAACAGCTGTGCATCAATTGTGTAATTTGCGGCATTTGTCTGATTTTCAGAGCTTTAATGTCATCTTCAAAAGAAAAATAACTGTCCCTAACTTAGAGTGTTTTTTCTTAGAACATTAAATGAATTAATTCAAGAACAATGTTTATTTCTGAGATGCTCCATAATGAAAATTTAATAAATATTAGCTGCCGTTGTTAATTTTTATAGTAAAGTTCTCTTTCACTAGTTCTTAACATGCCTTTTCAGTAAGGCACGGAAACTAATCAGCCTCAACTGACCAGTAATTCCCAAGTATAGTTACTATTATGAAGACACTGAACACATGACATCTTTGTTTACATTTTATAATCCAATAAGCTATCACTGTTAACTCAAAAGATGAAGCTCATCTTTACCTAATGATGTATAAACATTTCAGACAAAAATTTTACCTAAATACATTTCCTAATTACATTTTTCACCTTCCATAAACATTTCCCTTATTCAAAAGACAAATTCATCATTAACAATACTATTTATTAAGGTTATAACATGAAAATTAATAATTTTAATTCTTCAGATATAAATGTTTATTTTTTCATTATTTTAAACTTTTGCACTGGTAATTTCACATCATAAAAACAATGTAGGCCGGCGGCTACGGCCAGAAATTGGCTTTTTGGTGGCTGCGGAGCAGGGCAGACTCACAGTCCGCGCTCCTCGGGCAGACTGAGCTAATCCGGGTTGCGAACCAGGGCCCCCTCAGGTCCCCATACCCGAAGCTGGCACCCTCCTTGGCCTGAGTGTGGGCACTGCGGCGGCTGCAGTCGGCGGCTCCTGCGAGAGCACCAAGGAGGCAGAGAAGCACGGGGGAGCAGCAGATCGTGGGCAGGGCATGAGATATTGGCACTTTGGAGCTCTCCCACCTGCACGGATTCTGGAATGGGTGAGCCAATTGCACGCCGCAGCCGGATATCTGAGTTGGGGAGAAGCACGACCCAGGGAGACACACCTGAGCGGCACTCCTGCCTGCATGATCCCAGGGATGGGTGAGTTGTTTGGGTGCCCCAGCCGGATTTCTGAGTCGGGGAGAAGTTCCGGCCAGTGAGGGACATCCGAGCGGCCATACTGACTGCACGGACCCAAGGACGGGAGAGCTGGGTGGGCGCCTCAACCACATTTCTGAGTGTAGGAAGAGCTCCACCCAGGGAGGAACACCTGAGTGGCCCCCTGCCTGCATGGTCCCCGGGGCAGGAAGCTGTTTATGCTCTCCAGCCAGGTCTCTGGGTAGGGAGAAGCTCAACCCACAAAACAGCATATGAGCAGAATATTGAGGGAAACTCTCAGCAGAAAGCTTAAGGGACATTCTCCGGAAGAGAAGGAGTCACTGGAGCAGCCTTTGCAACAGACCTTTGCCTGGTGAACTGCCCGGGTAATTTATAGCTCAATATTTTGAATCTGATACCCAAAAATGGGAAGACACAAGAACAAAATGCAGTCTCAGAACTCAACCCCACCCAGAACAAATCCTGGATGCGAGGATACAGGGGAACTAGGAAGCCACATACCTGCAAGTTTTAAAACGATCGCATCCGAAATAAAGAAATAATTCCATCAGGCCATAGAAGAGCTTAAAGCAGAAATAAGCCACATACCTGCAATAATGTCTCAGACAAAAAATGAACTGAAAACTATAACGGAAGAAATGTTCTATACACATAGAGAAGAAATAGATAAAAGATTAGAAGAAAGTAGGAAACAAATGGAAACGTTACAAGAGCAATTTAGGAATGAATTACCACGAATGAAACAGGACCAAAGAGATTGCCAGGAATTGAAAACTTCCACTGAAAGCTTGCAAAACCGCTTAAATGAAACCGAAGGTAGAATTTCAGACCTTGAAGACAGCATGGCAGCTTATGAGCGAGAAAGGAAGGATCTCATAAAATCATCAAAGACCCAAGAAAAATCAATCCACTAGCTGCAAGGTGAGGCAAAATGAAATAATATTCGAGTAATAGGACTGAGTGAAACATCAGGAGACAACACAAATGATATAAAAAGAATATTTACTGAAATAATAGCAGAAAATTTCCCAAACAAGGTAAAAGATACTGAAGTACAGTTAATCGAGGCATATAGAACCCCAACGAGCCATAACCCAAACAAAACCACATACAGACATATAGTAGTCAACATTACAGACATCCAGCAAAAGAACACAATATTCAAAGCTGCTAGAGAAAAGAAACAGATCACCTATAAAGGAAAGCCCATCTGAATCACAGCAGACTTCTCAACGGAAACCATGAAACTAATAAGAGCTTGGAGTGAGGTATTACAGATTCTGAGACAAAACAGCTTCCAACCCAGACTGATGTATCCTGCAAAGCTATCCTTCAAATTCAATGGAGAAATAAAACATTTCCATGACAAAGAACAGCTGAAGAACTTCATGAGTGCCAAACTGGGATTACACGAAGCCTAAAAGATATTCTAGACAGAGAAAAAAATGACCACAATCTCAAGAACAACAATATAAAGAAACCATCAAACAGAACAAGTAAGTAAACAGCAAAAGTAGGAAAAAACAAGTAAATAACATGACTAGAAAAAGCCAACATATAACCATTATAACCATTACTGTAAATGGCCTCAATTCACCTGTCAAAAGGAAAAGATTGGTAGAGAGGATTAAGGAACACAATCCAACGATATGCTATATACAGGAAACACATTTTACTCAAAAGGAAATCCACAGGCTGAAAGTTAAAGGATGGAAAACAATTCTCCATGCAACAGGTCCCCAGAAAAAAGCAGGGGTAGCTATTTTGTTTGTAGACAATGTAAACTTCAAACAAAAAACAATCAAAAGAGATAAAGAAGGTCATTACATACTAGTTAGGGGAAAGCTGCAAGAGGAAGAGAAAACAATCCTAAACATCTATGCACCAAACAATGGAGCACCAAAATTTACAAGTCAAGTTTTAACAGACTTCAAAAATCAACTAACTAATAACACTATTTTAATGGGGGACCTAAACACCCCTCTGACGCAAAGAGTCAGGTCAACTGGACAGAAACTCAGCAAAGAAATAACAGACCTGAGCCAAAATTGTGAACAAATGGACTTAGTAGATGTATACAGAGTGTTCCACCCCACAACATCAGAATACGCATTTTTCTCAGCCGCACATGGGTTTCTCTCCAAAATAGACCACATTCTAGCCCATAGAGCATATCTACCTAAATGCAAAAGAATTGAAGTTATCCCATGCATATTATCGGACCACAGTGCAATGAAACTGGAAATTAATGACAAAGGGAACCCCAAAAACTGCATAAACATTTGGAAATTAGGCAACAACCTCCTGAACAACCAATGGGTCACACAAGAAGTTAAAGAAGAAATTAAAAAATACCTACAAATAAATGAAAATTCAAGTACAAACTATCGGAACCTGTGGGATGCAATGAAAGCAGTCCTCAGAGGGAAATGTATAGCAATGAACTCATATATAAAGAAAACAGAAAGACAGCAAATAAATAGCCTAATGCTACACCTCAAACTCTTAGAAAAAGAGCAACAAGCCAAACCAAAAGCCCAACGAAGGGAGGAGATTATAAAATTCAGGGCAGAAATTAATGCAATTGAGATGAAGAAAACTCTACAAAAACTAAGTGAATCAAAGAGTTGGTTCTTCGAAAGAATAAATAAAATTAATAAATCCCTAGCCAACCTTATCAAAAAAAGAAGGGAAAGATCTCAAATTCATACAATAAGGGATGAAAAGGATGAAATCACCACAGATCCCACAGAAATCCAAGAGATCATTAATACCTACTTTGAAAATCTTTACTCCCACAGGATAGAAAATTCAGAAGAAATGGACAGATTCCTAGAAAGGTACAAATTACCAAAATTTAATCAGGGAGACTCAAAAATCCTGAACAACCCAATATCAATTAATGAGATTGAAGATGTCATAAAAAACTTACCAACTAAGAAAAGCCCAGACCCTGATGGATTCACAGCAGAATTCTACAAAACATTCAGAGAAGATCTAATGCCAACATTCCTCAAACTCTTCAATGAAATCAAAAAGGAAGCAACTCTCCCTCACACGTTTTGGGAGGCAAGTATCATACTGATACCAAAACCAGAGAAGGACCCAAGAAAGAGAAATATAGGCCAATCTCTCTAATGAACATAGATGCAAAGATACTCAACAAAATACTAGCAAATAGAATACAGCGAATCATAAGGAAAATTATACACCATGACCAGGTAGGATTTATTCCAGGAATGCAGGGATGGTTCAATATTCGCAAATCAATTAATGTAATACATCATATCAATATAGCCAAAGACAAAAACCACATGATCATCTAAATAGATGCAGAAAAGGCTTTCAATAAAGTCCAACATGCATTCATGTTAAAAACCTTAGAAAAAATAGGAATAGATGGCCGCTACCTCAATCTGATCAAAGCCATCTACGACAAACCAACAGCCAACATCATACTAAATGGACAAAAACTGAAAACTTTCACTTTAAAGTCAGGAACAAGACAAGGATGTCCATTATCACCACTCCTACTCAACATAGTTCTGGAAGCATTAGCCAGAGCAATCAGACGAGAGAAATAAAAGGAATAAGGATAGGAAAGGAAGAAGTGAAACTATCACTATTTGCAGATGACATGATACTATACATGGAGGACCCCAAAAACTCCACAAGAAAACTCCTAGAATTAACTGACAAATTCAGCCGCGTAGCTGGATACAAAGTCAACACCCAAAAATCAATAGCATTCCTATACACGAAAAACAAACAGACTGAGAGAGAAATTAAGGAAACCATACCCTTTAAAATAGCATCTAAAAAATTGAAATACTTAGGAATCAATCTAACAAAGAATGTGAAAGATTTATTCAGTGAAAACTACAGTACTCTGAAAAAGGTGATTGAAGAGGATTTCAATAAATGGAAAAACATACCCTGCTCATGATTAGGAAGAACTAACATTGTGAAAATGGCCATACTACCAAAACTTTTGTACAGATTCAATGCAATTCCCATTAAACTACCATTAGCATACCTCACAGATCTAGAGAAAATATGCCTTAAATTCATCTGGAACCAGAAGAGACCCAGAATAGCAAAAGCATTCCTGGGCAACAAGGACAAGTCAGGTAGAATCACAATCCCTGACCTGAAATTATACTACAAAGCTACTGTAAGAAAATCAACCTGGTACTGGCTAAAATACAGACCTGATGATCAATGGAACAGATTGGAAGATGCAACCATAACGAAAAACACACTCAGCCACCTAGTATTTGACAAAGCGGCCAACCAAACTCACTGGAAAAAGGATGACCTGTTTAATAAATGTTGCTGGAAAAACTGGCTTACCTCTTGCCAAAAACTGAACATAGACCGAAGTCTATCACCGTGCACCAAACTCCGGTCCAAATGGATCACAGATCTCAATGTTAAAACAGAAACTCTAAATCTATTGGAAAAGAAAGTAGGTAAAAATCTTGAAGACATAGGAGTAGGCAGAGAGTTCATGAACAAAAATCAAACTGCAAGGGAAACACTTCAAAGAATCAGTAACTGGGACCTCATCCTACTGAATCGTTTTTGTACATCTAAAGAAATCACCAGCAAAGTAAAAAGAAAACCCACAAATTGGGAAAAAATCCTAGCTGGCTGTCCCTCAGACAAAGGTCTTCTATCTAGAACATACAAAGAATTAAAAAACTTGTACCTGACCAAATTCAAAGACCCAATCCAGAAATGGGCATCAGAGATGAATACACACTTCTCAGACAAAGAAATACAAATGGCAAATAAATATATGAGAAAATGTTCCACATCCTTAATCATTCGATAAATGCACTGAGATTTCATCTCACCCCAGTAAGAATGGCCAGTATGAAAAAAATCATCCAATAAGAAATGCTGGCGAGGCTGTGGAGAAATAGAGACTCTATTACACTGCTGGTGGGAATGCAGACTGGTGCAACCACTGTGGAGAGCAGTTTGGAGATTCCTCAGCAAACTAGGGCTAGAGGTTCCATTCAAACCAGCTATTCCCCTTCTGGGTATTTTCCCAGAAGATCTGAAAGCATCATACCACTCTGATATATGTCCACCCATGTTTATAGCAGCGCAATTTGTAATAGCTAAATTGTGGAAGCAACCCAAATGTCCATCCACAGAAGACTGGATTAAAAAACTGTGGCATTTTTATATAATGGAATATTATTCAGCTACAAAGGGGGACAGATTTGGGGCCTTTGTAGGCAAATGGTCACAATTGGACACCATACTCATAAGTGAAATAAATCAGAGGTACATGTGCAGGCAACGTATTGTGTCACTGGTGTAAGAACCTGAGGGTGGGAACATAAACTAAGAGACATGAAAGAAATCTGTTCAAAAGTAAAGAACAGATGGGACGAGGGAAAGGAGAAAAGAAAGAGGCAAAAATGTATGTATGAATGTATGTATGTGTATACATGTGTGCAGGATGGCTAACATGTTTCTACTATTGTCTTATGTCACTTAATGGTATGAAATAGTTGATGACGGGTTGTTTGATCAGTCTTGTATGTCTATATGTGTTCTCCGGAGCATACATTTTGAAGATATCAATATGCAATGCAACAACTATTGTTGGTTTTCTGTGGCTTTGTCTATAATTCAATTCTGATTATACGGTTATTGAGCTACTTTGTGTCTCTTTCTTAATGCTGTTCGTTTTTTTTTTTTTTTTCTTTCTTTTTCTGTTGTTGATGATGTAGTTCTTTTTGCTTTCACACTTTATAAAGAAGTTGTACTACTGACTTAGGTCACTTTATTGTAAGGAATAGTTGATGATTAATTGTCTGATCAGTTTTGCATGTCTATATCTGTTTTCTTGAATATACACTTAGAAGTTATCAATGTGTAATGCAACGACCATTGTTGATTCTGTCACCTTATCTATAACTCAGATTCGATTATATTATTCTTATGCTAGTTTGTGTCTGTTCGTTAATATCTTTTTGTTTTTATACTTTTAAAATTAAAAAAAGTGCAATGTATATTTTATATTACTGCCAAAGATTGTTTAAATATTGATGGACTAACTGCTCAAATTTTAGATTATGCAGGAACAAGATATATCATTTCCATCATTAACATACAGAGAATATTTCCAAAGTGGAAACAAGGTAACTCTCACTCTAAAATGTCGCACCATAAGTTTTGCGTTTACATGTTAAACATAAATAAATTTGCGTGTGAAAATGCAACATTTCTCATCAATTAAATGTAAAGATGTTCAGAGGAAAAGGTCACCTTTTCTTTTTCAGCTTTTTTCACAGCTATCTTGCTATATCAGCTGTGGTTCCAAATTAAGGTTAGTTTGCAGATTAGGGTGTTATAGTAAGGTTTACGACATGGAAGTATTTATGACAGTAAAAATGATTGCCCAGGCTGCCTTACAAAATTACCAAAACACAGCTTCTATGTAAAAGCTAACAACACATAACGGCAGGTGCTCAATGAAAGCTATTTAAAATTAAGGTGAATTGATCAAATGATCAAAGTATCAAAGCACATAGTTAACGCTAGAGAGAATGTTTCACAGAGAAGGACCGGATCGTATAATCTGAAAGTGGAATCTCAAGGTCTTAGAAAAGCCCCTTAAGGATTGAGGACTTTCTCTGTGCCAGACTCTGCTTAAGCACCTTAACAGGATATTTTACTTCAGTCGTCTAAAAAATCTAAGTAATTCCTGTTAGAATTAATCAGAGATTTGCCAAAGTACCTGACATTAACTTAAAATACACAGAAAGAATTGAGAAATGGGAACAAAAATAAATATTTGACTTATAATAGCCATAAGTACATTAAATTCTTAGACATAACTTTAACAAGAGGCAAGACTACATTAAGAACATATCAAAGCATTTTTGAGGGTTATAATATAATACCTGAACAATTAGAAACCCATGCTATTTTCTGGGATGGAAGAATTTAATATTGTGAAAATTTTAAATCTTTCAAAATAAATACAGGTGGGGAATCTCTAAGTCAAAAATCTGTTGACCTCTGAAATCAGAAAATTCCCAAACTTGACTCAGTGAATTCACCTAACTTCATACGATGGATGACCATCAAAATGCAGGTTCATTTCAGTGAATTCCAATTTTATAGTTGTACCTTATGCACCTAGATACTCATTATGTGTATGAAAATACAACAAAATCTGAAAAAGCCATAATTAGAGACACTTTTATGCCAAAGCATTTTTGGATAAAGAATACTCAACCTGTAAATAACTTTGACACAAATTCTATTAGCATCTCATAGTATATTTTTCAAATAGAGTTAGTATATTTTAATATTGTTACCCAAAAGAAGTGAAATGGTAAACAGTGTTATTGCAAACTGCTCCATCAAGATAGTGGTGTAGAATTTAAAGGTGTCTTTTAAAAGAACAGTTATATCCTGCATATTTGTGATTTGCATAATGCTATTATATAAATACAGAGAGTAAAATAGTTATTGTAGTGAAGTAAATTGACATATCATTTAGGGTTTTTTTTTTTGCAAAAGCATCAAAAGTCTACAAGGACAGGTGTACAGGAGATTATGCTAACCACAACAAGCTGCGTAAGACAGAAAAGTATTGTATGATCTCACATGTGAAATCATTTATTCATGAAATCAGAATGTGAAATCAGATATTCATGTCTATAAGAAGATATATTAAAAGTAATCATTGCTACTAACAATTATTTATTAATTTAATATAATTATCAATTATAATACTAACATAAATACTAATTTGGGATTTACATTGGTTTACATTTTTTATTTTTAAGTAGATTATTTAATTTTTATAAAATCAAGGCAGGTATGGTGTCACATGCCTGTAATCCCAGTTCTTGGGATGCTGAGACAGAAGGATTGCTGGGCTACATGCTGAATTCAAGGATAGCCTGGACTACACAGTAAGACCCTATCTCTAAATACAAAAATAAAAGAAATTTAGAAAATTACCAGAAGATTTTGGAGTTTTATATCTAGGGTAAGGATTAAAGACAATATAGTGTTTTTAATAAACATCTGTATAAATCTCAGAATTTCTACTTCAAGGGCAAATGTCTACTTTAACTATCTCTTCAATTTCTTTGAGAACACTTGATATACAACAATTGTAAGTTAGCTTCAGAAGAATACATACATGAGGCATACATTCACTTTCACAAAAAGTATTGAGAAAACCAAGCATGTTATTGGACTATAATGGTGATTAAACTTCAAGATACTTTCTTCTTAAGTAAAAAATATAGTGGAATATTTACATATTCATAAAAGCATTGTAATTACAATCTAATGTTATATAGTAAAATGAGCTAATAATACAAATAATAACTCCTAGGGATATTGTGAACTATAATGAGCTGCCTTCATATCGTAAGAAATTAAATTCATCCAATAACTGTGTTTACTTCAGTAGAAATATTTTCATTTTCTCTGAATATGAACATTAAAAGTAAAACTGTGCCTACCTAGAAAAATAATTTTGTATAAATTAGTGTCATTATGGCAGATAAGCCCAGATGCAATGAGAGTTAACATTCCTAGATGTTTGCTGTGCACAATGCTAAATTTTAGTAAAAATTTTAAAGGATGAGTTATGTGTATATTTCCTAAGATATAGTTAATATATAATTATCCAAAATATTTATACATGTTACACAAAATTATATATATATGTATATATGTGTGTGTGTGTGTGTGTGTGTGTGTGTGTGTGTGTGTGTATATATAGTATCAGTATGTATTTGTATACTATAGCTTTTTAGGGTGAGGTGAAGTAAACCTCAAATCTAGATATATTGTGCTTAAAATGGTCTTATTATTCTAAGACAAAAGAAAGTAGAAGACTTCATAATTTTCTTCTTTGATATAGGCAACGAAGATAATACAGTGACAGCAACGTACCAATATATTGATAATCTATATTATTCCTGAGTTTTTAAGGAGAAACATACTTAAATTCTTCTCACAACCCAGTAAGGAAAATACATAACCATCTCCGATGATAAGTAAAATAGTATATTTAGACTACCAAGTTGTGTTTCAAACTGGAACGAGCAAGATATAAAACATTTTTCTTAACTTCTCACTTCATCTGGGTCCTATCACCAACTTTGGAATCAAGAAGACTAGACCAGACTGATTGACAGCTGCTGTTGTCCCTCTGCAGTCCGCCATCTACCCAGCCAAAGACTGGAAATAGCAAAAGCACTATTTGCTGGGTGCCTCAGACATCATGCCAGGCTATGACTAGCTAGGTGGGCAGGATGTTTTATTGCTTTAGGACAGTGGACGAGTCCATGGTATACTATTAACCAGTCATGAAACATTAGGTACCTCTCTACCTTCAGTGTTTCTCATGTATTAAACTGAATTTTGAAAATTATTTTTAAGGTCCAACAGGTCAAATATCATTAACTTAAGATTTCAGCACATAAACAGGGAGACTGATCTAGCTTAATTCCATTATGTGCTGTGCATTTAATACCGTACATGTGAAAACGGCATGAGTAATAACCTGATATCATCACCATCATCCTGCAGTGGGGGGAAGTAGGTATTTCCATTATAACACCTGGTAGCCGCAGAATTTGAACTTGTAGCTCTGTCTCCAAGTGCATCTCTGTCTTTTCTACAGCCTGCTGTCAGCTCTAACTTCTGTGATTCTGCTAGCGATAGCTAAGCTTTTCTTCTCAGAAAAATTAACATAATGCCAATTCTTCTTTCTAGGGACATTCTGTAAATTAAATGACTTAATCTCTTTAAAATGGCCTTTGTTCTGTTCTTTCTTCCACCCCCAATGATGGATGTGTTCCCTGGAGTAGCTACTTGCCAAATGGAACCCTGGTGTCCTGAAAGAGTCAAGGCAGCTTGTACATCTGCATAATTTACAACCAGGGAGTAGCTGAGGGACTGGGAGAATCTGGTTCAATAGACCACTTAGAAATTCATTAAAATGTATTCACTCCTTATGTTTTTCCTGATTATTGCCAGAGCCTAAAAGTATCAAAAATGTAAAGTAAATTAGAAAATAAGGGAAAACTGACATAATTACATTTGCAACTATAAACTCTTAAATCACTCTCACCTTTGGAGGCGCCTTTCTTTGAATATAGAAACTTATTCTTACATTCACATTAGGCAGTTAATTGAACAGAACAGAAGTTGCTATGGAAACAGTGTGGTATGCCCTAGTACTTCGTGGGGAAATGAACACTCCTAATTATCACCAAATGCATGATATTTCTGCTCCTGTACAGTATAGTTTTTAATGTATAATCTGCTTAATGACCACCAAGTTGTCTGTGCAGCATGCAGTGGGTGAAAGAGGCCTAAAAATAGATGATCAATCCTCCAATGTGAATTTGCAAATTTTATTGAAACAAAGCCATAAGATTATTTTCTTTCTCTCATTTTAGCAAAGATATGAAGCTAAATGGAGCTTAAAACTTAAGTGTAAGTATTGCTCAGAAGAAAATATCTTGATCTTCCCTTAGCTTTTTAGAATATTTCATGTAGGAAGACATAGGTGTAGGCAAAAACTTCATGAACAAAACTACCTAGACATACTGCAATGAATCAACTGGATTTCATTTTATTAGAAAGCTTCTGAACAGCAAAAGAAATCACCAACAGCGTGAAAAGAAAACCCACAAAGTGGGAAAAAATCTTAGCTAGTTATTCTTGAGACAAAGGACTCTGCACACTCATGTTTATAGCAGCATAGTTTGTAATAGCTAAATTTTGGAAACAACACAAATGACCATCAACAAATGAATAGTTTAAAAGAATGTGTTTTTTTAATACAATGAAATACTATTCAGCCATAAAGAAGAATAAACTTGAGACATTCATAGCTAAACAAATGCTCCCTGACACCATTCTCTTAAGTTAAATAAATTTGACACAGGTGTGAGTATCACATTGTCTATTTGGTGGGAGAAACTGAGAGTGTAAAGAAGAACCAAAATATATAATAGATATTATGAAATAGGAAGAAATTATTCAAAAGGAATGGTGAATAAATGGGGGGAGGAAGGAAGAGAAAAGAAAAAATTAGAAAAAAGGAATAAAATGGAAACAAATTTTGCAGATAGGAAGGGAAGAGTGGTTGAAGGGAAGAGACAAGAATGGGGGCAAAAGAGAAACTAAGATATATCATGTACAGGTACAAAATCTCTATAATTAATGTAATCATTATGTATATCTAAATTGTACCAATATACTTAATAAAAAATGTATACATAGAGCTACAAGGGAACCCAGAGTCTGTACCCCTGAAACTTATCCTAAATAAATGTCAATTTTGCTCATGCACATACAAAAAAAATTTCATGTAGGTGATTAATGTGAAAAGGCATTTGTGAAATACAAAATTTCTATGAGCAAGGCTCTGCGGAAGGAATAGAGGTTTGGTCTGAAGGTACATGATTTACTATGCTGTAAAGCTGCCTCTGTCGTGTTCTATACAGAGTTATGAAAATAACTGCTATTGGGAGCACAGAAGATAAACTGATCAAACTGACGCCAAGAAACTGAAGCAAACAGTTTTCAACTGAGATCTTTGAAGAACAAGGCAACCTTTGGCTGACTGAGGTGGCCAGAGCTGCCCAAAGGGATCATTTGTTGATCTGTAGGCATAGCTTGTCCCTGAACTCAACCAGCAAGAAGGCAGGAAACAACCTACAAGTGTGTGACCTGCTGCTGGCAACTCTGTTACCTATAGCTTCTAAAAGAGAACCCAGCTGCAACTTCCCTAACTTTTGCTCTCACAAGTTGCAGCCTGCAGTCTATTGTCCACTTCCTGAATTTTTCCCACCTTGTTTCCATGACCTCTTGTGCCAAATCTATCAGATCTCCTTCAAAAGATACTTTTCCAACAATTATTGCTATGAGTGGGCTACAGCACCTACTTCCTTAAAAAATCGGGGTAATGCCATAATGGAAATTTTGGGGTTGTGGGTCTTGTAATAACATTTTAAGGGTTACTACCTCCTATCTCCTCCCAAGCCTGCTTTGTTCCTATTCTCAACATGTTAACAAATCTCCACAAGTCAAAACAGGAGGTTAAAAAACACAATGTCTTTGTAAGTGGAGGGGAAAGATTTAAACGCTATTAAAGTATAAAACAATATGAAATATATTTGTCTTGGTTACTTTTCTTTCATTCCTGAGACAAAAAAACATGATGCCTAATACTATGGAAGGAATGGTTTATTTAGCTCCCAGTCTGTGGAGGTTTCAGTCCATATTCACCTGGCTCCAAGGCAAAGGGTACCCCTTCATGGTGGTGGAAGACAGCAAAGCAACAAGAGCAAAAGGGAGGAGCGGTGGCAACCGGCCTCTTCCTCTCTCTTACATACGCAATCTGCCCCAGGGCAGATATAGCACTCACATCCAATCAGTCATAAACTCTAAAAGACCACTCATGACTGCAAGTGTCTTTGGGGTGTCACCCAGAAACAAACTATAACATTCCACCCCTCGCTCCCTAAAGACTCATGCCCATCCCTTTATGCAAAAGACCTCTTAGTCCATCTCTAAGAGTTGCCAAAGTCCTAACAGTTTCAGCATTGCTGAAAAGTCCAAGTCCTAAGTCTCCTCCAACATGTAAGGCAAACTCTTAGCTGTGAGCCCCTATACAAATGAAAAGTTAAACACTTCGGACATTCAATGGCACAAAATAAACATTACCACTCCAAAAGGTACAAACAGGGCAATACAGAGCGTTGGGACCAAACCAAGTCCAAAATCCAGCAGGTAAAACATTAAGTCCTGTATTTCCACGTCCATCATCTGAAGCAATCTGTGGCACATCGTGACCTCCAAAAGGCTTGAGTAACTCCATGCCCACGGCACTTCTAGTGATTACGGCTCTCATGGCATCTCTCATAGGCCCACTTTGCTCCTTCCTTGCAGCTTTCCTCTGACAGTCCATGTTCCTGTCTTTTCCAAACTTCTGCGGTCTCCAGTGCACCTTTCACTTCACAGTCACAGCTTCACACTGCCCTCTCAGGGGCACACTACCTGGCCTCCCAGGCCTTCTGAAATAGAGGTCGAAGCCTTCTTAACCTCAGAACTCTTGCATTCTGCATGTACCTGAAACCAGTGCCATGTGGATGATGGCAAGGCCTACTGCCACCTGGAACAGTACTCAAGCTTTCCTCTCTGTTTGCCGTAAGGGTCGAGTGCCTGGATCACTGTGCCCTCTGAACCTGATTCTGAGGAACAAATTCTCTATGCTGCCACCATTCTAAAACATGGAGCTCTGCAGCTTTCCCCTCAAAGCAAATTCTTACATCTTTGTAGTTTTGAGGCTGCAAAGGGTGGAGACTTGCTTCTTGTGATGCCCTCAGGCCATTTTTTCTATTCTCTTGTTCCTTCTCAGCAATAGAGATCTCCTCAGCCTTATCTTTGCAGTCCACGGCTTTAGTGGAGATTCCTTTCAGGCCAAACTCACAACATTTTAAGTCACTCTTCTGGGCTCTTTGCTCTTGATTCTCAATATAAATCTGGGTAAAATCCCCCAACAATAGCCATGCTACCACCTCAACATTCAACAACCTTGAAATTTCTTTTGCCAGATTAATCAGTCCACTGCCCTTAATCTCAATTTCAGGCAGTCTCTGGACATGAGCAAAATGCAGACAAATTTTCTGCCAAGTCGTAATATACATCATCTAGAGTATAGTCCTTATTCCCAGCAGTAACCTCTCTAACCCAGTCTTTACTGGCAGGATTTCTACCAGCCTTCTGGTCTTCTGAGGTCTGACCAGAATCTTCCATAGAGAAGAGCTGAAGGTGTTCCAGCTCTGCTCTTTCAGGAGACTTCTCCGAACCTTTCCAAACACTTCCCACAAGCCATTTCCAAAGGTCAGGTATAGCCACAACAATGACCCCACTCCTGGTACCAAATTCTGTCTTGGTTACTTTTCTCTCATTGCTGAGACAAAATACCTGATGCCCAATGTTAAGGAAGGAGTGGTTTATTTAGCTGACAATCTGCAGAGGTTTCAGTCCATATTCAGCTGGCTCCAAGGCAAAGGGTACCCCTTCATGGTGGTGGAAGATAGCAAAGCAACAAGAGCAAAAGGGAGGAGTAGTAGCAAGCAGCCTCCTCCTGTCCCTTACATATGCAAACTATGAACCCTAGGGTGGGTGTAACACTCACACCCAATCAATCATAAAGGCTAAAAGCCCTCCCCACGACTGCAAGTGTCTTTGGGGGAACACTCAGATACAAACCATAACAATATCTAAGAAATACAGTACATTATGCCCGTCACATAGGATAGTACTATATAAAACATGGTCTTGGTTGATAGGACACTGCAGAGAACATTTAATATTTTTAATTATTCTGTGAGAACTTCCAAGTTAAAAAGAACATCATTTTGCAATAGTCCAAGCAAGGGAATATGTGGAACAGAAGGGATTCACATTCACCATAACTTTACAAGTAAAATTTCTAAATTCTAGTCACAATGCACATTAAATAAAGGGCACTTGATAAACATTTGTGAACAATCTTAATGTTGCAGGTCAGCTTCAAAATGTCAAATTAAAGGCCACTTATCACAGTTACATTTCAAAAGCCACATTAGTTTCTGCTCTATGTGACTCAGAGCATTCTCAGAACTTCTTTTTCACTTCATTTAGCACAGAAAATTTATAAAAAGACATTAATGAAGTTGCAAATGTTTATTGGATAGTTATGTTCAAGTCAGTTGTAATCCTGTTAACACACTCTAAAGAAAGACAGTATTTATGATCTCAAAAATAAACTAACCCTCACTTTTATAGCTTTATTATTTTTGCATGAGGATAAAATTATTTAAAAATACTATAGATATAACTCAACATGTAAAATGATGTTTTAGATATTCTCAAATCTTTTCTCTGTGTGATAAAAATTTCCAATAAATGAACAATTAAAATTCACCTACTGCACATGTTCAATACTTCTGAGAATGATATTTAAAAATTTAAAATTATAGAAAATTCAGAACATACATTTAGATTTTTGGTTTCTATAAAGCTATTCACAAATGGAGAAAGAAATAACAGGAAATATATAGCGTACTAATAGTTTAATGATACAAAGAATAATTTAAAAAGTATATCTGTTTTACAGATAGCTATCTTTCTCAGGTTACAAATATAAAGTATCTTGCTATGCAAAAATAATCTGTATTTTAAATCTTTACCATTAATTTATGCCTCACTCATATTCAATTATTCATTTGGTTTGTTCAGTTTGTGCGTTATTCAAACCTCTTGTTCCTGTAACTGCCTTTTCAAAATTCAAGTCACTATATATCTGTTCTTATTAGCAACAGTATTAACGGACAATAAAAATAATCAACAGTTAAGAACTTGGAACGTGCCAAGCATTGCTCAGAGTACTTTATATATAGGAAGCTATTAAATACAACTGACTCTACAGTTGGCAATATTATGATTTCTAATTTACAGATGGGGAAATAGAGAATAACTAACTTCTTGAAACTTGTAGATCATTAGTGGTGATGACAGGACTTGAACTTGGACTGCTGCTTCCAGAGCCCACACTCTTCACAACTCACTATTATTTATACTCCATCCCCCACAAAGTTCTCTTATATTCATTTTTAAACCTCACCATATATGATATTTTTCTATAAAATTATGCAAAGGCAAAAAATCAATGGTTGGAAAAATTTACAACTGAGAATAAGTTACTGAAACACAGGATTATCAATGAGTGCTTTAAAATACACTGCAATATTTGCAAGAAGGTGAAGAGTTATCTCTGAAGAGAATTTTAATTTAAAGATAAAATGTTACTTTCTCAAATGAATATCTCATAAACTGAGGCTAAACATAAACAATGGCGTCATCCTGGACTCTCTCCCACCTTGCATTCCATCCATCTGCATATCCTTCACCTCTACATTCAACAGCCACTTTATGTCTTCTGCACTTCCACAGCTTGATCCAATCCAGCTTCATCTCTCACGGACTATAGTACTAGCCCCTCTGTTTCCACTCTTCCCACATACAGGCCTTTCTGCATGGAGTGCTCATTATTCCTTTTGAAATATTTGTCTGCTGCATCATTTTTAGACTCAGGACCTCCCAGTGGAAGGAGGAGTCCACTGGTGGGTTTAGCTGGGTGTGATGCTGGAAGGTACAGCCTGGTGGGAAGAGATGGGTCACTGCGGGTGTGACCTGGAAGGAGATATACATCCTTCCTCCTCGCCATAATGGCTTTCTGCATCCCTCTGCCGTGCCATGAACTGTTTCTCCTCTGCCTTGTCCCTCTTCCATGCCACTCTGCCTTGGAACCAGCTGACTACGGACTGGAAGAAAACTCTACAAACTGTGAGCTAAAATAAACCCCTCCTCCTTTAAATTCTGGGTGTTGTGTATTGTGTCTCAGCAACAAGAAAATAACTGAGACACCTACTGGCCTTCACATAAACAAATATACCTGGGGCTTTTGTACTTTCCGGTAGCTCTATTTGTTGATTTCCCTCAGATCATCACATACTTACATCTACCCCTTCATTTCTACTGAAAACGTCACCTCCTCATACAGTCCTTTTCTGGCCAGCCCATCTAAAGGAACACTCTTCCACTTTGACGCCCACAACATTTCACTTTCCTAGCATTTGTTCATATTACTTGGCTTTATTTTCTGTCTTCCTATTCCTGTGCAAATTCTCATGGTATGCCTGATTTCTAGAGTGGTGCCTGCTGCATCTTCATGGCTCAGAAAACTTGTGTTGAAAGATACATGAATTTAGATAGAGAATTTCTTCCTGTAATCATTTTACTAGTGTAGTAGGAAATCAATCTAGTCCTTTGTAATCTTATTTTCTTTAAGGAGATTGAGTCTTCAGATCATTCTGTTTTATTTTAAGCAGATGCTTTCATCTCTAATTCTCCCCCAGGAGATGCTATCAGGAATTTAAGGTTAGAATGTTTGTCTTTATGGTGCTTATAAGAATTATCTCCCAGATTCTATTTTAATAGGAAACTCAAGGGAAATCTTGGCATTGGAATATTCTTTGAAACAAAAGTAGCAGTGTATAAAATACCTCTCTCCAAGCTATCATATCAGAATCTAACAATGGTTACCAGGAGTAACACCAGCTTCCTTGAACTTTCTTATCCCTACTTGGGCTGCCTGTAAAATAATGTTCTCCAAACACTTAGGGACTCCATTATACCATTTATGGAAAGACTGTGCATGTACTCTGGTTGTGTGCAGGAGGTGTCTCACAGTGAAGACTGCTTCTCTTTCCTGATCCCATTGATTCAATACCAGAACAATTCCCTCACCTTTAGTGAAAAACTGTAAGCTTCCAAACATTACCACACCCTCTTTCTGAACCTGTTCTAGTCTATAAGCCCTTGAGATTCATTCCTGTTCTTCTATAACATTCTCCTCTTAGAAGGACTTAATTCGATCTCCCACTAATGCGCCGTGTACATTATTGTCACCTTAACCTCCCAGACACATGCCCGCAGTCAAGATGCTCCCATCGCTCTCCAGTACCTAAGGGACACTGACAAAAAACAAGCTTTTCTGACTTTTATGTCCATTTTCATTATTTTATATTTAGTCTTACATAATTTTAGCTAAAGAATCAATGTGTTTTCAGTAACAGAAATACCACGTTTTAATTTGAAAAGAACATATTCGTGCTCTCTCAAATGTGTTCCAGCCTCAAAGCCCCCGCTGCACCAAGGCATCCCAGGCAAACACTTTTAATGAGTCAGTCCTCTCCCAGCCCTGATGTTTGCCAAGTCACACTTCTGTCAATTTCTAATGCAACACTTACATAAAAGTGTACTGCAGACATTACTGACTGCAAATCACTGTGTACATTCAGCACTGCTGGGGCGCCTACAAACAGCCACTTCCTGCCCCCACCAAGGTGACAATTGAGTACCACCTCTCTCCCATCTCAGTATTGAATTAGACAACACATATGGTGAAAGACAAATTTAACTATACTTATTTTATATACAGATATCTGTTATCTGACTTTATACTTTATCAATCCTCCATGTCCAAATTAATTAGTAAATAAATGGATCAGCATTAATGTGATTAATATAACACCATGTGCCAAATCAAGAATAAAAATATGAGAACTTTATTGCCTTTCTAAACATTTTGGAGCAAGCATAATGAGCTTAGGAATCACGTTTTCTTGTGCTTTCTTATTCACTCTTCTTCCAAATTCTAATTAAAAATCCATACAGAGAAATATTATGCAGGATATAATGGACCTTGATCAATGTAGTGAGGTGGAAAAATATTGAAGATTTTGAACCAGAGACTATGGACCCCTTGCCTCAGACCTAATTTTCTCATCTGATTGTACATAATAATAATGAATAGTACAGGTTCTGTGTTAGAAGGGTAAGAGACAGCATGGAATCATCAGAAGGCCATAAATCTTAGCTTTGAGTGTTGCTCATTTCTCTCCCCATCACAGATGCCTAGTACTATATCCATACAAATCTAAACACTGCACCAGTCTTAAAATAAAATGATTATATACCAGATGGTGAAATATGAATTATATGACTGTCATGGGAGAAGTCATCTTCTTCTGTGATCTCTTAAGGTGAAGCAGGCCATGTAGTGAATCTCTGTGGATTGGAGCTAGAGTTCACTGTCTCTAAGGTTGGTACTTGGCTTCTTAAAAATTTGAACAAAGCAACTGCCAGACTTTACTCAAAGGTTGCACCACTTATTTCTCACATGTGGTGAACTTTTGGGGCCTTTGCTGGATAGGAGGACTTTTTGTGTGTGTGTATCCATGTCCATAATTCTAGTACCAAAGCACGGCCCAACAGCCATATGTGGTCTTCTTATACTAACCATCTCTTAGCATTGCACAATGATTGAGTCAGAAAGTGTAAGAGAAACAATGTTATAAATTAATAACAACATAGTGGCTTGCTTATCATTTTGATACATATGACAGAAAGACTGTTTCAGAGAGAACACAAACACATCAAAACCAGTCCTTGCTCAAGAACAGCTTCCATTAAAAATGCGAACTTCGTGTTTGTCCGTCCTCAGGTTCTCTAGATTTTCTACCTCTTGCACAACCATATCCACCCATGTCAACATTTTAAGTGTCACTTAGTTTTTCAATGTTTTATTAATCGCAAAGTCTTAATCACTGTTCATTTTTATAGTTTGGTAAATTTTCTATGTTTCATTCAGTCATTACATCAATGCCAAAGCACTTTCTTTTCATACTCTTCATAGCAAACTGCCCTTTTTCATTTTTCCTCAACAGCCCAAAAATGGATGTTAAAAATCAGAAATGTTCATCAAAAGACTAGGAAGAGCTCTAAGTAATTTTTTACATA
This sequence comes from Dinomys branickii, assembly GCA_004027595.1. NCBI lineage: Eukaryota > Metazoa > Chordata > Mammalia > Rodentia > Dinomyidae > Dinomys > Dinomys branickii. Next base: position 282,551 of record PVLD010000279.1, on the reverse strand, counting down.
CACAGCCTCCACTGGAGTGTCTGTGTGTTTTACTCAAACATCTGCCAACACCATCATGATAAATAAAACCCACTATATTTACCGAACAGCTACTTACTATACATGAAATACCATGTGATAAGCAATTCTCACAATCTCTAATCTGTGCAAAATCCCAATGTAGAAATTGAAAAACTGAAGGGCAACTTGGGAGGTAGAAGAGGAGACAGATAAATCTTAACATGTAATTGCAACATCTGTTGTCTACAAAATTATATTTATTTTTCTTATTTGGTTTAAAATGAAAAAAAAACCCTCTTTCTTTTTACATGAGGATTTTTTTGTTTGCAGTTTCTGCAACAGAAGTCACAATTCTATACTTTTCACACCCTTTTAATATGTACTTTACCAAATAGCACATTGAGACATTTGAAAACTTCCAAATGAAATCACTGTGTGTGTATGAGTGTGTGTATGAGAGAGAAAAAGACAAAGAAAGAGAGGGAGAGGGAGAGAGAGAGAGAGAGAGAGAGAGAGAGAGAGAGAGAGAGAGAGAGAGAGAGAGAGAGAGAGAAGAGGAAACGATGAACATAGGGAGGAAAAAGGGAAAGGAACTTTTATCGTAAGTTGCAATACTCTGATCTCTAAAACAGAATTATTTCCATTTCAAATCATTTTGTGAATAAAATACCCACTCTTTCCCTTCTCTCAAGGGAGAGAGAAAAATACATGTGAGGGGTGATTTGAAGAAGGCAAACTCACACCATCACCAATTCCACTTATTCATCTTCTTCCTCATATGTCCCTGTGATAACAAAGGCGTTTCCTTCAGCCATCCAAAAACAATTAATGTCATACATCATGTGTGAATCTGTCTGACAACTAACACCATCTGCAGCCACCATGGACTGGCTGCTTAGAAAGGCCCGCTGACCTGAGACCAAAGCTCAAAGACAAGACTGTGTGCTAAGATTCACAGGTATATTCTTAATACACATGTTTCATTTACCTGGCCCACAAAGGGAATAAAGGAAAAATGCAATGCAATTGCTCTGGTCAGAACAAAGGGCCAGGAGAAAACACATGCTTTGATTTCTGGATATATCTATAGTCTTAATGAGCAGTATCTAAAAACCACTGTTAATGGATATGAATTCTTTTTAAATATTTAAGGAAGATTTGCATCTCTGCAAGTGTTAATAAATGTGTGTGGGGGGGTGTAAAGAACAGAGCTCTATTTTCTGAAGATGCCCAGAGAATTACGGTTGGCAATAAACAATGTTAGGCCAAAGAAATCACTTTTTCAGAGTATGGTAAAGCATAAATATCTGTATGAAAAGTCTATGCTAACAGTTCAAATATACTACCAGGTGGTTTATAAATCACACTTTTCAATAATTATAACAATAAGATTCTCATTTTGGAAGGAAACCATTATGTACCTGAGTTTTCACAACTATAGCTCTTGGTTGCTAACACAAACCTTATCCTGACAATGAATGAAAAGGAAATGTAAGGCTCTTAGATGACAGAAGGAATTTCATCAGGGCTATTGAAAATCAGTATATTTAGACTCTGTGAGCTTTGAACATTTGATTTTTATGTAACAACTAAGTATTTACTGCCTTATCAACCTCCTTTTCGTCTTTCTTCTGTGTTTATTTTTCTGAGGCATTGCAAAACCTACAAATAAATTTTATAAAGTATGGATATAGAGGTAGTATTAAAGGATTCTGTCATTTTTATTAAGGTAGAATCTCCCTGAGTTTTCTTTTAATATTATGAAAAACGTTATGTATCTGTGTGAATATGTATTATCACATTTTAGAAATGAATTCAAATCCATAATTGTCTAATACTTTAATGTGTTTAAATTTTCCACATATCTAATTTATTTTCAACTCAGTTACTAACAATAACATCAATTAATATAGTCATTAATGTTGAATTATAATATTGAGCAAAGATGAACAAAATATATATTCCATTTTCAAAATATGAAAACCACTTAATGTGTCATTTGTGTATTAACAGTTTCTAACTATAAAGCTTACAATCATTCCAAAGATTCAATTACTTACCTATTGTGCAAGAAACAAATTATGCCAAAGCTTTGTGACTTAAAAGAAAACAAACATTAATTATTTTGTAGTGTTCATGGGGAATGAACATGGAGGCATTTGCATCTTCCTGAGGTAGAAAGATGGCCACTGGCACTAGTGTCATAAGGCTTCTCTAGGTCTAAAGGGTCTAGTTGCTCATGGTGACACAAGGAGGCCTGAGTTCCTTAACATATGGACCTCTGCACAGAGCTGCCTCAGCTGCCCTATACCATGGCAACTGGTCCCTTCCTTCCAACATAGCATAATGCAAAACAGGAAGGTAAAAGCTCTAAAGAGTTGTACAATCAACCTAGCACCCCCTCTGCCTTCAGCCCTGTTCCATGTGGCAGGGCTCAAACATCAATAGCACTGGCTGGACAAGTTTGGAGCAGATCTGGAGAATGACTACTACAGTCACAGAATTAAACCCTGACAGAAATGATCAATTTGCCAGTTAAAGAAATGTCCAGTCTGCCCAAAAAAATCAGTATTTAGTTTTCCAAAGAGATTCCAATAGGCATGGAACTCACTCAATTAAACTCTGAAGTGTGTTAAACATGGAATCACAGAGGATGGCCCCAGGAAGCTCACAGAATTAACAAGATAAGCAATTATTTTGTATTTTATAAATGTTATAATGAGTTTTACTGTGTTCTTCTTGTACTATAAAAATTATGACATATGACAAGTGTGCATAATCAGTAATTCTTGTCTATCAGCAGTAGTGTAGGATTACAAAATAGAAAAGAAATCCAAACAAGATGCTAAGCTTTTCTGCAGAATGCCACTCCACTTAGGGAAATGATAAGGAGTCTTTTAAAGGAGGTATGTGACTGCAGGGCGCATATTTTCATATGGAATTATGTTTGCAATACAAATAGCACTGAGAAAAACTTAGTTTCTCTGTCTGGTTCTGATATTCACAGAGCCAACTGAGGCAAGAAACTTAATATCTTAGAGGCCAGTTTTGCCACTTGCAGACTTCTTCTACTGAACCATCAGTTATTCTGTGAGTCATGGAGCTTTAAGTATATGCTGGAGATAGGACCATGTCACACATATTCAAAAGGGGTCAGATTTACTTTTGAATACTGCCCTTGGAATCACCAGGGGAGCTGAGCCTTCATCAGAATCTGTCCAAGACAAATTAGATTCCTATTCTCGTACAAAGTAGTTGACATGGAAATGAAAAACATATAAGGATCCATTAAATAAAAACCATGCTCTAATATTATTTGTAAAAAGGCAAAAGGAAGCAGGAAATAATCAAGAATATAAAGATTAAACCAGACCCGTACGTAATTCTGAATGGTCATTAGAGAGTGCATTGCAAATACGTTAAAATGACATAACTAATAATTTGCAAAAATTTTCTAATACAATAAAGTTTTATAAGTTACAAAAGAACATGTCCTGAGAAATAAAATTTGCAGAAAATTGATTTCATGTTTGAATACTTCAAAGAAACAGTATTTTTTATTTTTAGATCTCAAATTTTATTTACAAAGAAAGATAATATTTACACCGGAGCACATTTCCACCACTTCTTTACTGAGATGCTATAGTACTGGGGTGAACTAGCCCTCTTGTTCTCAGCTTAGGGGTCATCACTTCCAGAAAGCCACCAGATACACTATCCGTCACCGCTCATCACTGGACCTGCTCTACATCCTTGATGATAATGTTGCTAATGAAGACAAAGGCAGCATTTACAATAACAAATATTTTGTAAGAACTCCCTGTTCATTGTACAACACTTGACTCACTGAGGTGGCTTTTCTCAACCTACAGAATTGGTAGACAGACATATCCTCACGTATGTCCAAAGTCAATGCCCCCCTTTACATAAACACACACTTAATGTTGTGGCAAAGAAGCCCAACATGGGTGTAGACAAGTAGGCTTACATGTGCATCTTGACACATATCAAACCAACAAACAACTACACAGTAAATTTGGTCTGTAGTTAAATGGTTTGCAAAAAATGTGAAAGTTCCTAATGAGCAACAAGATAACTTCATGGAGGAGTTAATGAGCTTCAGGACACTGTTATGCAAAATACAGAATCAAATGACAGTGTGCGAGGGTTTATTCTGTGAAACAGTGCTCCACATACTTCTCTTCCAACTGCACCTACAAACACAGAACGGAACCCTTTTCTAACTTTGAACACCAACACTTTCCCTCTGCTATTTTTTATAATGTAAACATTAAATAACCATGTGAGAGAATAATGGAAAAAGAGAAAGTGTACTTCAAGGACAGAGGACACCCTGTGTCTTTGAAACATGCTTTTCATGTAAAAAGGCTGCTTACCCATCCCTGACACTCAGCACTGCTGTGAATGTTTCAGATCATGCTCTTGATTATAATGTTCCCAGCACCACTGATCAACTGGTCTACCCCCAAAACGGAGAAGTGAGAGTGGCTGGGTTCTTTTTAAAACAAAGAACAAACTGGAATAGTGGAATAATGATACGTGCATAAAATTCACTCATGGCACTGTCTGTAATTCTATTCTGAGCAAAGTACTCGGACAACTGGCCAACAAACACATAAATGAAATCAAGTTTATTCTTTTATGGCAAAATGGGTTTAGAGGTCAAGGACAGATTCATCACTGCAGCTAAGGGAGATTCCTTTCAAACGGCAGGGGGGTGACATTTTATAAAAGAGGAAAGAAAGAAAGAAAATGGACCATTAAAATATTTCTTGGAAACTGTAATTCTATGACATACAAAAGCAACATTAGAGGGAAAAAATCTTTTCTCTCTAAAAATATGTTAGAGTGTCTTATGAATCTGCAAAAGAGTAATTTAGATAAATGCCTGCCCTTGTCATGATGGATTATATGACAAAAGCAATCCTAAAACCACCAAAGATATCCTTGGCTTCTCCTGCCGCTTGCCACCTCCAGAGTGGGTACGGGAACACTACTTCTGAGACAATAGCCTCCAAGAGCCAGGGCAAGTGGAGAGCCCTCTACCTGTGACAGCACGCTGTCCCTCTTCATATAATCTCTTCTGCCAGAGCAAGGCCTATTTAGTGAAACTAGAGACTTACTCAATCAAATATTCAAGGTCCATTTTATTTTTTTAAAAAAACTCAGCATTTTTTATTTTCTGAGAATTTATAGATCATAATTGGAGGCATCTGTGAAAAATGAGTCTTTTACAAACCAGAGTGAAATAATGGTTATAGGTTCATTCAAATCACATAGCACAGTGTGCTTAAAATAATTATACAACTTAAAATAATTTCTGCAGAAAGTATTCTATACTACAGAAATTCTATCCTCATTTTCTGAGACTATAATCTCATAATGCCTAGTCTTTTCTATAAAAGTATCTGAAAATAATTGTTTCCTAACTGCTCATTAAGCATTAAAAATAGATGTACTATGACATCATGTCATTAAATGCCTTCCAAAATGCCTGGGATGATATTTACAGGATAAGTATTGCCTTACCTCGTTAACAGCCCCTCCTGGGTCATAGAAAGCATATACAGGAACTCTGTAAATGGTAGTAACTGGAGGCTGAGGGATACGATAAAGGAGGGAGAGATGTAGAGAACTGGTCACTAGGTACTAAGCCGTAGTTAGATAGGAGGAAGCAGTTCTAGTGGAACGTAGATTTGCAGTGTACTGCACATTTCTAAAGGCTAGAAGAAAGGATTTTCACAGTTATACCAAGAAGAAATGATACATGTTTGAGGAAATGGACATGTTTAACCTGATCTAAACGTTAGAAAATGTATGAATGTTTCAAAACATCACATGGCCCCACACACATATGGACAAGTCTTTCCTTTTTGCATGTCAGTTAAAACAATTTTCTAAAAAGCTGGAATATCTTTGAGTAAATTCATAACAGCTTCTTGAACCAACATATTAAATATGCAGAAAGAGGCTAAGGAAAGAGCTCAGCGATGGAGTGCTTCTCTTGCACACTAGAAGCCCTGAGTTCAATCCTCAGCACTGAAAACATAAAAAGTAAATAAAATACAAGAAGTTTGACCCATTTTCTCTAGTGAGTATTGTTAATTTTAGGTAAAAATCTATACTCTATAAACTCTAATTAATCATTTCTTTTTTATTTTAATTCATCATTTTAAACTATGCATTTAAAAATATTTCAGAAAAAGATCAGTTCTTTATAACATGTAGAGCATGACTCAATACATGACATATGCAAATTATGTTGCTGTAAAGTATACAATTACTTTTACATTATCAGACCATTGAAAGATACACAAAAACATGTAACAGCAGTGGATGGAAAGGTTCACTGCAACAGGATTTCTGAATGACTTTTTATTATGTATTTTCATTCATTTGACTTTTATACTATATGCATATGTTCTTTTAAAATAAAAATTACTTTTAACACTTTTAGTAAGAAAATAATATTTATGGGAGAAAAACAACTGGTGATTACATTTAGGATTTCATTATTTTACCCAGTCTCACCAAACTTGATTGAAATTATAAATCCTTTTTCCCATAAAGTACAAGTATAAAAATTTAGGCCTTACAAGTGATTTTCTCCAACTGCAGGAATAAGGTTTGTGGCAGGAGAAAGAAGGAAAAGAAAACGGGGCATCAAAAAAAGGAAAGTTAGAAAACACAATTGTCTGTCACTACAGAGACGTTTCTCTGGGAGGCGCTGCCCTAGTTATGAGAACTGTGTTTATTCTCTGATGTGAGTTAATAGATACAGACTCCGCTGCTCTATTTTCATGCTGGCATTTAGAAATGAAAATATAAATAGTATTTCGTTCTCAGAATTAGCAAGCATGCACCTTATGAAGCAAAGATATATATTTTTAAAACAAGACCATTAAATACTACTAGAAAATTGGACCTCATGACATTCTCATCTCTTTCCATGTCTATTGTATTTAAAAGTTTATGGATCACATGAATCTTGATGAAATATATACAGACTCTTAAAATATCCCATTTCGGAACATAAGGCAAAACACAGTGCCTTGTTTCTCTTTCCATAGGGGAAGGGCTCACACTCTCCTGCCTCTCTGTGGAGCTCACCTCCCCTCAGTGTTGTACCAAAGCAGGAAGCCCTACAGCCCTAAGCACCTGTGAATGTTCTTTGACATTATTTTGTTAGTCTCAATAAATGGAGTCCAGCCTATTACAGAGAGTTCCAAGACTAGGTCTGACCATCGCTGCCCTTCTACAGTTTCAGGTGCAACCAGTGCACAACCTACAATACTGGGGTGCAGTCTGTTTCCATATAAAGGTGAAATAGAACTCTGAAAACTGGCAGATCCTCCCAAGATTAAAGTTCTAAGGGGTCAAGAGTGGATGCTTCCTATTTATTTGTCTTTTAAGCAAGCAAACTGAATCAAAAGCCATACAATACTAAAGCCTCCTATCTATAGAGCTCCATGATAAGACAACATGGAAACCAAATGAAAAGTGGACATAAAAAATAATAATATCAGAAGCAAAGCCCAAAGGTGTTATTGGACACAGTGTTTTCTAAGTGACAGCACTTGAGATTAATTAAGAGTAACTAAGGATGAAACTTTTTTAATGAATGTAGACAAATAGTAGCATATTTTAGAAGCTAATAATTCAATGGCATGGTTTATCATCTTAAAACTAGTGCTCAGCTGAGTCTTTTAAAAATTTTCACAGAATTATTACACAAAATTGCCTTGGGAGATTAAGAAAAAATACATTAAGAGGGGAATGTAAAGCCATAAATAAAATATATAGGAAAAGATTATAGAACAGTGTTTTCCAGTTTTTCACACTCATTCAAAACATATATGGAATTTCCTTCTTCTATCGATCACTAAGTCATAAATATGTAGGTAGGTTATTGTATAAGAAATGAAATAAGGTCCAGAAGAGCTTTAAATATAATTTTGATTAAAGTATATGAAAAGAGACAGCATGTTGGGAAACATACTGAGATTCCTTCTCTCCAAATGCCCGTTTGCTGTAGGAAAACAGTCCTAAGACATGGCTCACCTGTTGGCCATGGTAGAAAAGTAGCTTTCCAAGGGCAAGGTATCAGCTTAACCCAGTGGTTCCCCATTATCTGATCTCCACTCCAATAATATCTGAACTTATGGGGAAGTTTTTAGACATATAAGTGCTCGGGTTCCTCTCCTAACTTACTGAATTAAAAATTAGGTAGTTGGGTCCTATATTCTAAACTGTAATAATTCTTCCTGGTGATTGTGAAGAGGATCCAAGTATGAGCATCACTGTCATAAATAAAAGCGCTGGAAGGGAAATCCATGTTATCCAAACACCTACTGTTGAGTTACCAACACCATAATCAACAGCAAAGAATCAAAAGCTTTGTAATCTACAGAGAAAATTCTCTGGGCTCTATCCACACGGAGCCAGATTTGAGAACTCAACCCGGAACAGAAGCACAGCAGGAGCTTCATTTGAGGGCAGGTTGCTAAGGGGCTTTAAGTGCAAGACAGATGAGCATATTATCTTTCTGTTTCTGTAACAAATGCCTGAGACAAGGAGCTCATAGAGAGACAAGGGCTACTGTAGCTCACAGTTTTGGAAGTTTCAGTCCATGGAAAGAGAAAGAGATCAGGATCCTTCCACCAAGCCCAACCCCTAAATGCTTCCACCCATTCCCAAAAGAGCTGTAGAAAGCTTATCCAAATGCAAGCCATGAGTCAGAATGCAGAGGGAGGTCACAGAAGGCACCTAAGTACACACCAGTGTACAGAAATCTGTACCAATAGAACATAAAATGCAATGCATTATCACAAAACAAATACCACTGCAGACTTTGTAAACAGATGAAGCAGTGCTTCACAAAGGTGCATGTGGTAGTGGCCAGTAGTCCTGTTTGGGGAGACAAAGATTAAGAAAGAGGCACCAAATAAAAGGCTGTCACTATATTCAAGTATAATAGATCAATGAACAGTAGAATGTTTTCATGAGATTCCAGAATTTGATCTGGGGGATGCTTAAACATGGAAACTGAGGCCAGGAAATGTAAGGTGACCTGAGTGGCATCATAAAATAGCTGGAGAAAGAGCCAAAATAAAACCAGACTTTCTGACTCTCAGCTCAGGGGGCCTCGCCTCTATTATATCGCATGACAGAAAAGAGAGAGCCAGGGTTTTCAAAGAGGGAAATAGATGGAACCTGACATATGATTAGGTGGAAAGAGTAAAATAGCCTGGAACCCTCAGTTCTATGTGACTTTGGAAATGTTGCTACCAGCTTGGACAATCCTCTGGGGGAAGGGTAGTAGATCGAGAAAATATTTTTCTTATAAAAGAGAGAGTGTGACCTCAGCTGCTTAATATCTGAGCCTCAGCAAGGCCACATGATTCTCTTTCTCTTATTAGCATCTTGTTATGGCCCAAATCCATATATAAAACAATGCAAATGTTTTGCACATAGAATATAACAGTCTGCTTAAATTACCCAGAAAGGGTAATACTATCTCAACTGACACTTGTGATTAATTCTAATAAGGACTTGCATTAGAAGGTTTTTGGCAGACATTGTAAGCTGCAAGCTCACATAAGGCAAGACTTCATCGTTCACAGCAACCAATGTGGGAGCAGTAATGGTAGCACACCATCTCTCCTCACTCCCCCGGATCTGTTTTAGAGGAATGTTTGAATAGCATTATGGGACGTCCATATCTTGCAAATTTTATGGGAGAAATATAAAGGCAGTGACACGTCTATAAAATTTCTTCCTTTTACTATCTATTTTGTTTCAAAGTCATTAGAAATCTGGCAAGGAAGAGCAATGAGAACAATTTCAAATGGCTGTGCTTCCTTTGAAAGTCTTTCAACAGTTGCTTTTCTTATTGGATCATTTTCTTTTCATGTCAGTATTTAAGTTTTAATATAAATAGTTTAGTGAAAAAATGTTAAGCTAATATTCTCACATCACATCAGCCTAAGCACTTTTTCCCCCAAATCACTGTGAAATAGATTATTTCATACAATTTCCACAAGTATTTATTCTGGGAAATTCTTCAAAATGTTAGGGTTCGTTGGAGTGAAGAACAAGATAACTTTTTTCTCTCTCAACATGTTTATATTCTACTTGGCAAGACAAGTCATTCAAATTAAAATAGTCAAATTATATTGCAAGACAGTACAAGTTTAAGTAGAGAACAGACCCCCAGACAGTAGGATTTGTAAAGGTCTGAGGCGAAAGAAAGCAAGACTGTCATGGAGGTGAACACTTGTTAGTCAGACTTTGACACACAGTCAACATCACCCGTATAGTTCCAGTTTATCTTTCTTCTGAGGCAGCGCAGCCATCCAGCTCCTGCCAAAATCTAAACATGCCCACAGTCAAGTTTTTAAGAAGTCAGAATTATAAGGAATAGAGAAATTGTATGAAAAATTGTGAGTCTATAAATCCTGGTTTCCATCAGGTTCTCTCTTCCGTGCTTAGTTCCTTTCATTCAGTTACTTAGTCCACGTCAACTTCCCATTATCAAAAGAAAACGTATTCCTTGTCGAAGACTAAAATATCTCAGTGATTTAAGGGAAGCGGCTGGTGGAGTTGTACTTGGTAGAAGATTCTTCCTAAATAATAGCATGAAGATAATGGAGTGTTATAACTTTTTTTAAAGATTTGGACTGGAGCTAATTGTGGGCTCCTAGAATTATTACTGACAGATTTAAATATGCTCATGCAAACATTTTCATTAAAAGGTAATATTTTTCAGATTTCTTTAAAAGCAACTTTGGAAAAATGTAGTATGAATTTTCTTATACTTTATCAAAATTCACTACAGCCGTGGAATTCCATGCATTAATCCTAATGAACTTTTTATTGCTTCTTTGCATTCATTCGCCTCCTAAATTCAGTCAGTCTTCGGGAGTAAAATCCAGAATGCTGGCAAATCAGTATTCTATACCTGACCGCAGTTACTGGATCGCTTGCATTTCATCCCGAGTGAGTTCCAAGATTACTCCTAGGAATATGGGACACTGCCCCTTTCTTTCACTCAAATATGTTACAGCTGTTTCGTTCCCTGAGTAAGGCAATGCTGTAAAGTTTTGACATGAGATGTAAAGAACCAAACATACAGGAGAAGGATATGTTGAGAACCTTGATCAATTCAAACCTAAAGTATGGAATCAAATTACTTTACTGTTCATGGCACTTCTCATATCGATTTCCTTTACCTGCAACTGATATACATAAAATCATTGAACTCAGTAAATAATTCTTGGGACAGCTTACATTCTAGGTTCCAGAACTGAGGCCAAAAAATGACACAACATTTCTTCCCTGGAGTTCTTCATATTTTAGAGGAGAAATAAAGAAACAAATAGATTGTCCTAATGTACTGTGATACTGAAGAACAACTAAGAGTGGATAATGGAATATAATGAAAAGGGGGTACCAAAGTCACCACTAGTATAATAAAAATAAGTTTAAAAACATTAAAATGTCAGATCCAGATGCATTTAGCCTGACAGTTAAAAGCATAGCTAGTTCTTTTGCATTCAATGTGAAATGCTTTTGGTACAAATGGAAAAACTTTCACTCAACACTAGAACCCTTAGAAACACCAAATCACTCCTGAACAAATTGCCATTTATTTTGTGACATGAGAATGACATTTCGGTGGACAAAAGATAAAGTGTTAATTCTAAGGCCACTGCCACGTTACTCACTTTGTTGTAGTTTTTCAGAAGAAATTTCTGGGGAACTGAAACTCAACAAACTCAGTAAAGCAGAAATTAACTGCTGCCTTCAAAAACCGAAGCAGTGGTTCCATGCAAAAATGCATTCCTATATGAGCAAAACATTCCCCATGGAATATCATGCAATAAAAGATGTGAGAGCAAGTCAAGATTGTAAAGAACTCAAGACCAACACCAACTATTGGCATTTTTCTAGAATGCATTCTTTTCCTACAATCAGAGATGCAGGAAATATTATTTCATGCATTTGCCTCTAGTAAATGAGTATACCTTTACTCATAGACAAAAGAAATGGGCAAATTAAAGAATTCCCTATACAGATTACCTTTAATTTAGAGGGCAAAAAGAACAGGTTAAAGAAGTCCCAACACAAACTAATGTGCTAAAGTAAAGAACTGTTATCCTGTTCTTCTTGGGTTTGTACAAACATAGGCAAATGGTCTGGAGCTTTGCTCCTGACATGTTGTGGTTGAAAAAGAAATATAATGTCCCTGAGTTGGATTTTTAAGTGAAAATCAAGGTGGACAAGAGAACCAATATTTATTAAGTACTGAGGGCAATTGCCATGCTTAAGTGCAATTGATTTTACTCCTATAATTACTTTGTTTGGATGATCATTCCAGTTAGACAGGTGAGAAGACTAAGCACACACAGAAGCTTTAATGTTGCAAGTGAATCGCTGTTTTTGAGGTATTTTGCTAGTTCTAACTTTTTGCTTTCATGTTATTTAGAATTGCTATAGCTAAGGGACATTTCTGTAGCACATACAACTGAACTGTTTTGAAAGGATTCATCACTGGTCAATATAGATTATTCTCTTCTCTACTGTCCCTTTGTGTTTAATCTTAATCCATTTTTCATTATTTAAGCTTGATTTAAAGTCTGGCATCGCCAACAAGAGATCCACTCTTGAAGCAAACAAAAATTTCACCATATTTCTTTTGCATGAAAAATGCACCTTCTGAAATACTGCTAGCTACATTTTTAAAGAAACAAAGTGTATTTCTGCTAATAGTGCAGTCGTACTAGAAGAGTATAGTTCTGTGGCAGGCAGTAAATAAATCTTGTTTATAAGTTACCTAAACATCTCCAAGTGAGTTAAAACACCAACAAGAACCGATTATATAAAAATTTTAAACATGGCTATCTATTTAGATAGATGTGCACAAGGAACAGAAAGAAAGTGAAGGGTATAACTGGTCCCAAATCTACAATGATTCAACTGAGAATTTTTTAAAGAGAAAAGAACAAAAACAAAATAATAAAAGCAAAGACATAAACAAAACAACACAAAAGCAATAAAAACTTTCAAAACAGAATTTCAAAACAAGGTGACAAGAAATTAGCAATGGTTGTTGCATTACTTATGGTTATCTTCAATATAGTTGTCAGATAATCAGATATAGGCATGTAAGATTGAGCAAAGAATGAAACATTACATTAACTATTCCTTTCAATAAACGAATAGAAATTAGTAGTACAATTATCTTAGCTATCTTGTGTGTATTATATAATTATATATGATATAAATCATATATATAATTTTCTTTTTCTTTCTTTCTTTCTTTCTTTCTTTCTTTCTTTCTTTCTTTCTTTCCTTCCTTCCTTCCTTCCGTCCCCCTTTCTTTGTCCTTTCCCTCATCCAAGTTGTCCATTCCTTTTGGGCAGTTTCTTTCCCTTTCACAACATCTACTGCACCTTTCAGATTTTATTTACTCTTGAGAATTTTTGGACCTAACATAACATGAAAGAACACAACCACCCTGTCCTGCACTGTCAGTATAGCAGTCAACACATTACACGTGTCTTCTCATCTGTATAATGGAAACGATCATCCCAACACATTACTCAACACTTTATTATGCAATGTTTTGTTTCGCAGTTTTGTCCATTATATGTGTTCTGAGCATGTACAAAGTACACTAGACTAAGAAACCATGTTCAGTAAGTTAGGGGTATTAAATGCTTTTTGACTGACAGTGGGCTTATCAGGATCTAACTCTCTTGTAAGGTGAGAAACATTTTCATATTATAAAAGCTCAACAATTTTGTAGATAATTAAAAGAACATCATTAACGACACTACAGCACAATTCAATATACAATTTGCCTCTCAATGTCATTTTATGGGACTATATTTTCTAACATGCGCCAGAAGAAGGAAGCGAGGGCCAGAGGGAGGGAGGGAAGAAATCACACAACTTTATGAGAATGAAGTTATGGCTCCTAAATGGGAAAAACACCCTTATATTTAAATACTGATTTATGGCTTTTCCGTGCTAGGGACCTTTCTAGGCTCCATATTACCACGTATGTTTATTAAGGGATCTATATTGGGACTTTAAATGTCCTTCATTTTCCTGAGAATCATTTTTTTCCTCTTTTACGTTTTCATTTCAAACTGTATTTACTTTCTTTCTCTTGGGAACTCTGACCAGGGTTTCCAGTTTTCACGATTCACTTCTCCGTTATCTTTCTGTTAAACCCCCTGACCTTTCAATTTGGACAAAGAACCTGCTCTAGCCCAAGCGCGTGTAACCGAAGCATGGCGGAAGACAACTGCCCACACACACCGGCTGCGCGCTTGACGGCTCCAAACTTACTCGGGTTTTAGTGCTCATCTTGTTTACTTACGGTGAGCACCTTTCCAAGGGTCCCACAGAAGCCTCTCTCTCCTACACCCCTACTCCACCCCTCCAATTATACTTAGTACACAGAGCATATTTCCAATTCATAGAGAAATCTAAGAGTACTTCCAGCACTCTGGAGGCTGAGGCAGGAGCATTGCTATGAGGTCAAGTCCAGCCTGGAATTCTATAGTGAGTTCAAAACCAGCCTGGACTACATTAATGAGGTCCTGTCTCAAGAAACAACAAAATAACCTGTTCTAATTTGTAAAGAGAAAGGAAAACATCAAGTAAGAATTTTCAAACTTATTTCTCCAAATGTCTAACCTTATCCAACACAAATTCTTTGCAATACTTTTGGCCTCCATCTTTTTTATTAAATATTTCTTCCATACGCTCAACTTCACCCTTCTGTACTTTAAGCTTCTTACTCGGCGTTCACTCCTCTTGGGCTATAAACACATTCAAATCTCCAACAGGAAGAAAAGGAGGGAGGGAAAAAGGGAAGGAGAGAGGGAGAGAAGAATATACTACTTCTTTAGAAATTTATCCTTAATCCTAGATTCTCTCCCTCCTCTCCTTCCCTTTCGTTATGATAATCCGTCTAACATCTGCTTTCATTAAGTCTCTGGAAGATGTAGATACATAGAGAGTAGATAGATGATTGACAGACAGAGAGTGAGTGAGGGATACATAGATATAGAGAGATGGAGACAGATGATAGACAGACAGACAGATTAGAGATGGACAGACAGAGGGGCAGAGAGTAGATGATAGAGAGAGACAGCAGACAGAGACACACAGATACCCGTCTTCCTTGCTCCATATTCATTAATCCACAGATCAAGAAACAACAAATTCCTCCACAAGCTGTGATCCTCTGGCTTCTGTTCATACCGACGGGTTTAAATGCTATTGCTGGAATCACAGCTCTCACTAATGCCATACCTGGGTTGAATGTGACCTGACCCGACCTCTCTTTAGCACTTGCTACTTCTCTGTGCTCCCTGTTTAGCGACCACAGAGTGACAAATATGAATTACTGGCTTACAGGTGAATCCAACGGTAAAAAATTCTGAGGAATTCTGATGCCTGTCATCCGCGATAGCCAACATCAGAAGGTCAAGGATGTCCTCAGCATTGTTCCATTTCCTTAATAATTCTAAATAGGAAAATAACAAAAACTTAATACTATATGGGGAAACATGCGTGCATGTACTCCCTGCTAGGGTAAGTCATTTTGGAGAAGAAAAATTGTGAATTATTGCACGAAACTAAAGGAAAGCCAAGTATTTCAAAGTTTCTTGGAGTCACCTGTCGTGTGGATCTTTACCTTCCATTAATGGCATGAAAAGACCATCAAGGTCATGCTTGAAAGCTGCTGTGGTTGGATCTTTGGGGAATTTGGAAGCTGTTTTCTGCTAAGTAGATTCAGGGAAATCTATGCAGTGAAATCACAGACTGCCATTACAGAGGCAGTGAATAGTGACTCCAATTTAGAAGGAGAATCCTACTATTATTCCTTATCTTTCTCCTCTCTCTGCACAGTACCTATGACTTGTCTCTCGCCCCAGCTCCTGTGCATTCCTTCATGTCCATGTCCTTTAGTGTCTGCTCTTAAGTCCCTGTCTGTACTCACACCCTCCCCACTTCATTGCACATAGTTTCAAGTTGCTGATGGCTGCCAAATCTTGCTCTGTGTCATAACCAAAATCCTGTATCATACTACTGGACACAGATATCACACAGGCTCACAGTGCTTCAAACTTGGCATATTAAAAATGGAGCTCAGTGTATCACTATGTCTCCCCAAATCTTCTCACTCCCTCCACCTCAGATTGCATGTTTTGCTCAGTATAGAGACCACGATTGCCAAAATTTGTTACTCGGAGACATGGACATACATGACTATGTTGGGTCCAACCAAATGTGAGTGGGATCCTAAAACGTGTTCTTTCTCAGATACACTATTTCCTTAAATGATTTTAGAACTGACATTCTTCTTATTTTGGTACTGGGAATCAAACTCAGGACCTCACACTTGCCAGGTAGGGTCTGTGTCACTGAGCTATGGCATTCTTGTTGAAGAGAAGCCATGACATTCTTGTTGAAGAGACACTGCAGTCAGAAGGATGTGGGTATCCTGAGGGGACGTGGAGGTAGAGAAAAAGATCCATATTTACAACACTGCAGAATTCGTATTAACCCAGGAGTGTTTGAAAGAAAAATAAACATCTGCTTCATTAAATATACTGTTGTTAAATTGTATTTCTGTACAGCAACTAAAAGAGTATCTTAAAAATCACCCACCTGGCAGTCTGGCAACTTCATGGCCATTTCTTCTCATTCCACTGCATCCCCCATCTCTCATAATCTACCACATCTGAGATGCTATGTGAGAAAAAACTATCAGATTTAATTTCTCTTCTCCAATTTCACAGACACTGCCCGGGCCTTACCTGTCAAAATCACTAATTTAGAATTTTCTAAGTACAATAACAGCCAATGTCCCTTGCACTGTAGTTTGCTCTCCGCTAGCCAGTAGCACAGTTTCCTTATCAAACTTATCTTCTGGCTCTTCTGCATCAAGATGTCTGAAAGCTTCACACTATCTACCAAATACAACCCTCACTGCCTAGGCCTGGCATGGGGAGGTCTTTGAAATCTTTCTTATTTCTTACCTTGCTTCACTAAGGACCACCTGTTCCAATCATTCACAATACTCATAATTCTGAAATGATCTCAGGTTTATTTAGTTGTCCTGTTGTTCTTAGGGTCTCTACTGCCTTTTCCATCTCTTGGTCAGGGAAGAGCCAGCTTAACACTTACATCCCAGTCAATGAAATCTCAGCAGTCTCTCAGATCTCATTTACTCTATTATCTATAATTAATTATATACTTTGCTCATACTTTTAAAACAGCAGCATTAAATTGTATTTTAATTTACTTGTTTGCATGTCTGGCTCACTCTACATTTTTGAAGGACTGAAATTAGTTTTTCTGTAACTCTATAATTCTGGAATATATTAGACAGCAGTAAATAGTTATCAAATGACTGATGGATTTTTCAAAAGCTAGAGGCTTATTGTTTGGTTTAATTACTGTAGAGAAGTATACTGCCAGTGTGAAAATATGAAATAGGGATAACCTTCCATTATAATCGAAAGGAAAAATCATTACTTGAAACAGCCTAGCAGTTCATAAAAGCTATGAGCTTTTGAAGCTACTATTTTCAAAACTAACACTATCACTCATCGACTGTATGACCCCAGCGTATCACATTCTCTCTGTGCTTCAGGCACCCCATCCAAAATGGAGATTTTATAGTAATCTTTACTACATGATAGTCTATATGTGAGGACAAAATAAGTCCCTTATGTATAAAACACCCAAAACAGGGGCCACCTACCAAGTACTAAATAAAATCTAGTTGTGATTAAAACTTTTTAAAAAATGGTACAAGCAAGACCAAGGAAAGCCCTGTGAATTTAATAAACAATAGAGATGGCTAATTATATGCATCTTTTGCAGCATTCTCTGGGAAGGATTGTATTCATAAAACTGAATAATTAGTACATAGATTGGTTATTGAGATTTTACAGTTATAGAATGCCTGACAGAAGCCCAGCACTTGTAATAATACCTGCAAAATTACCTGAAAACACATACTGGCAGCTTATCTAAACATCACCCATCATCACTTGCCTCAGGATGAACCTAACTTACCTATGTGACAAGTTCTGTGCATTTCTCCCCAGACCTGCCATCCAAAAGGAGTGTCTGTCCTCTAGCTCCTGCTCCACCGGTTCCCCGGCTCCCTAACGTACATGGTTAGTTTTCCTTGGGAGATAATGCACTTGCTGACTGTTCCTTTCATGTTCTCTTGTCTTCTGCTTTGATTTCATGGCTGCACCTACACTGTAGCGTCCTCCCATAGTGAGAATAGCTTATATCCCTGTGCGCTACACAGTGCCTGCATCACAGATTGGATCTTAAGCTTGAGGAAGACAAGGAGGTTGCCATGATAAGTTGGAGAGGAGAGAGTCAAGAAGGATAGCAAGACATAGCCTGGAAATGCCAATAAAAGAAAAAATTGAGTTGTACTGGGGCAGTAATTAGTATGCTAGGTCACAGCACATTCGTAATCCTACATGGAAAGAAGAGGAAGGAAGATCAGGATGCCAAAGACAGGCTTTACCAGTCTCACCAGGGCTGGCCCACGTACTAAATGTTTCAGCACAAGCACTGAAACTCTAGTTTTGCACTCGCTGAGGCAAACTTACGTGTATCCTACATTACTTTGACCACATGTATTACACATTTACTTAAGCATCGGTGTTTCTAAATCTACTCTGACAGCAAGCATGGCTACAGAGGAGGAGAAATTCTGGGATGTGCAGCTTTTCAAACATCGGATGGGCTTCTTTAATAACTAAGAAGCTGCTCTACTGGCTTAATGACAAAATATTTATGGAAATTGACTTTCTATCACAGTAGCAGAGGACTAGATTAACATCTGGAAAATCACTAACATGCCTTCTTGCTCTACATTTCTTAGGTTTTGTTTGCATTTGCCTTCCATCACCTGGAAAGTAAAAACTTACTATCTCTCCAGTGTAGAGCATAGTATTTTTAAAGAAAAGGAACCATAATATTGAGTTTTCTAATAAAATGTTTAGTATTCTTCTAGTAAAATGTTTAAAGAAATAAAAAAGTGAGAAAAATATAAGAACTTTGTAAGTTAAGCCAAAGAGAAATTTTATAATGATAAGAATTACTGTTTGAAAAGTATTGAACACGTATATTTCACTAGTACCCCTTAGTATACTTCACTAGTACCCCTTAGTTAAAATAATTTTCAGTTCATGGGATTTTATCTGTGATCCATTAGAAGATTATGGTATGCAAGTTATGTCATAATAAATAGAGCTAGCATTGCCCTTGCAACTCATTTCTATGGTAAGCACACGGGGTAGACACTCATACATTAGAATATTTGAAAGTAATGGCTAATCTCAATGCTGCTATACCCGAAATCAATGAAAGCAGGATCCTGAAGAGACAGCCACTCTCCTAGTTCATTGCAGTCTTATTCACAGTAGCTGATGTACAGAAACAAAGTGTCTTATCAATGTACAAATGAATAATGACTAAATGAGATACACAGGCACTGGAGTATTGTTCATCACTAAAAAAAGAAAATTCTGCCATAAGATAAAATCAGTGAACCTGGAGGACATTATACTAAATGAAACAAGCCAATAAAAAGGTTTAAGTACTATATGATTTCAACCATAAAAGGTTTCTAAAATAATTAAATTGTAGAATAGAACATGGGTCAAGGGTGAGGGACAGACAGTTGCTAAGAAAAGGATACAATGTTTCAGTTGTACAAGGTAGTTAAGTCCTAGACATCTACCATAGAGTGCCTATATATGATAACATTGTGTTGCACAATTTAAAAACTTAAGATGGTAGATCTCTGTTAAATACTCTTGTTGCAAAAACAAATAAAAAGTAAAAAAGAAGGTTTGGGTTGACTTTTGAAGGTAATGAGCTTTCTTAATTTTTGATCTGTGAATTGTTTTAAACACAATCATGTTTTGGTTTCAAAGGAAGCCACCCAAATCCGTCACTTGGATAGTCACACAGCTCCCTGCTTATTACCCCGTGCACTAGGTAGTCTCACCTCAGTGGATACTGTATGTTAACTGTTAAAATAATTGCTCTCTCATTTGTCAAGTGCCTTAAATGCTGAGAAAGTATCATTCATATTCTCTGAATATTCTCATATTCAGAACCTAATAAAAAGTCTAGAAATAAATGACTCTGTCATGAATGAATTGCTTAATCTTTTGTACAAACGTATATAAAAA
Source organism: Dinomys branickii (assembly GCA_004027595.1). Classification (NCBI taxonomy): domain Eukaryota; kingdom Metazoa; phylum Chordata; class Mammalia; order Rodentia; family Dinomyidae; genus Dinomys; species Dinomys branickii. Next base: position 262,272 of record PVLD010000279.1, on the reverse strand, counting down.
TATTCTGATTTACCTGTATAATCTATGAAATCGTTTTAGCATGTGTTCATCAAAGAATAAATCTAAGAATAAATTTTGTTCAATTTTACTTGACACTTAAGAATAGTAATTTATATACTCTAACTGCATTACATTTAAACTTGTTTTGCTACTACAAAGTATTTTGTTTTCAACATAGCAATCCATAAATATTTATGAGTTTGATCAAAGAGCAAACAAATTACATGATTTTTATTGAATTAAAATAATTCTACCAAGTTAAATGGTCTTATAATTTATAGAACAAAACATTTTAATATGATCAGAGTAACAAGTTTGAAAATAACAATATGTAATACAACAACCGTTGTTAATTTCCTACCACCTTGCTTGAAATTCTGTATTGTGTTTGTGCTGTCATGTTTATGTGTTTGTATTTGTAAATTTGCTTTTGTTTTCTCTTTAAAATAAAAAAGAAAAATACCTGCTCAATTTATTAAAAAGTACTATGTTTTTGTTGCATCCTGCATCATGCACTGGGTGTCTCATAAAAGAAAAACCATAAAAACTTCAAGCTTGTGTGTCTGATCCACTTCACTCAATATTATAGAATCAAAGTGGATCTGTTTTCCTACAAATGACACAAGTTTATCATCCTTTATGGGTGAGTAGTACTCCATTGTGTATAAAACATTTTCTTTATCCATTTCTCTGTTGATGGACTCATAGGATGCTTATAATTGCCTCAGTATCTACCCACCAACTGGCCCTGGTTGCTATTGTTATTTTATTGGGTGGAAGATATTTAGAGACATCAAGCATCTTGTCCATGGCCAAACTGCTAGGAAAGTGGTAGAGTTGAGATTTGGAGCCAGATTTCCTTGACCTCAAAGACCAGCTTCGACTTCATTATGACCAGTAGTTATCTGACTGAATGACACACTGCTCAAAGATTGCCAGAATGGACCATGCAACCGGATAAAGCCTGTTAGCAGAGTGAATCTCCAGTTTTGTAGCAGTCTCTTCCTATTTAAGACACATGATTTAAAAATTTCTCTTTCTAATTATCTCCCCAGACATATCTGCCATAGTGTTAGTTAAATTATATAAATATAACAAATAATAAAGTTAAGTATATGAATGGCAGAGCAAAAACACTTCACATTTGTGCTTTTGGTTTGTTTGAGTGTCAAGTATTAAACTCGGCTTTGCAAATGTTCAATATGCACTCTACAACCTAGACGCATCTTCAGGCCTCTACACTTCCCAGTTGTAACAGTTTATTCATTCTATAAATTTTGTTTGGCTCTATGAACAAAGTGGCAACAATAAGTGTGAATCATGAAAGGATTTGTTCTATAAGTAGTCATTTAGTATATGCTATATGCAAATAATTGGGCTAGAAAATAAAAATGGTAGGATATATTGTTTCTTAAATAAAATTTTATATATTTAGGGTGCATAGTATGATGTTTTGACATACGTGCATATTGACATTGCTACTGCAATCAAGCTAGTAATCACCTCTTCCGTGAAGTTTCTGGGTTTATTCATTCTAGATAAGTGCAATTTTGCTCTTTGGGGCACTGTCTCTCCCTGTCCTCATCCCTGATGACAACTACCTTACTTCTTGATGTATTTGACTATTTTTAGATTCCACTTAAAAGTGGGACCATGAAGTACTTTTCTGCAACTTATTTCATCCAGGATTGTGACCTCCAGGCTCATCCATTTGCTATAAGTGAAAGGATCTCCTTTTTAAAGGATGAATAATATTACATAATATGCAATTTAAAATAGGCATTGTATAGCACATCTTGATATAACCTACACATGCAGCACAATGCTTTTACCTACCCACCCTGTTATGGTTGATACATTGTGTCAACTTGGGGAGTCTGGACGTTTGGCTGAGTGACTCAGCAGGAAGCCAGGGTGCTTACTTTGTACACATCCTGAGCCTAGGGGGAGGGGAGGGCATGGAGATTTTGTGAGTGCCACCCACCCCGTGGGTGGGGGTAGCCTGTTTACAATGTAAGGGAAGGAAAGAGGCTTCTTTGCTGTCATTCCTCCCTTTTGCTAGTTGTTTTTCCTGTGCTCTGCTGCCATGAATGTTTGCCCTCTGCCATGTGCCACTCTGCCTCTGAGCCAGCGAAGTATGGACTGAGACCCCCACGAACTGTAAGCTAAATAAACCTTTCCTTCCTTCGTTTTGGGGTTGGGTATTTTGTCTCAGCAACGAGAGAAAAGTAACCAAGACACACCCACTGATGGACACTTTCGCTGTTTTTCCAGCCTGTCCACTGTGAATAATGCAGAAACGAACATGAGGTCGCAGGTATCTGAGACGCTGGTCATCTGGGGAGACTGCTAGATCGCTTGGCACTTCTATTTTTAATTGCTTGAGGTCCTTCCATACTGTTTTCCATAATGGCTGCTCCATTTACCTTCCCCTCAACAGTGCACTATGCTGCTCATTTCTCCATACCCGGTCCAAATCCTCTTATCTTTGTCTTTCTTGATATGACCTCTGCTATCAGGCACAAACTGATATCTCACTGTGGTTTTGACTTGCATTTCCCTAATTGGTGATTCACAAAATCTCTTCGTATATCTCTTTACCATGTGTATGCCTTTGGAAAACTACTCAGGTGTTGTCATAATTTTTAAAGATATAATTTGGCTTGATTTGGGTTTTAGTACTGAAGTATTTATATATCTTTGATTATTAACCCCTTTTCAGACATAGAGTTTGCAAGTACTTTGTCCCAATTTATTGGTTGTCTTTTCATTTTGTTGATTATTTCCTTTATTGTACAGAAGCTTTCAGAGGTTGGATATATTCTTGCCACAGGGCAATCTCAGTTTATCGAAAACTCCATTTTACTGGGTACAGTGAATTAAACACTGCAATTTTATGGATGCATCTTAGGAGAGCATGGCAATGCATGCTATCATTTGGACTTAATACAAGTGTCATTTTTTTTTTTTAGAAAATTTTGCTAATGCCCTGCAAGAAAATATATTCTACCATTGGCCTTTTACAGTTAAACAAGTGACAAAAGTATCCCCATTGATGACCCTAAACATGACCTGTAACAATAGCCTACTAGGAGACAGCAGTTGTGGTGAGAAAGAAAATACTGTGGAGCTTTCACTGTTGTTATAATTAAACACTTATGGGGACAATCAAACTACTCAACAACATATAGATACACCAGACAGACAAAAAAAAAAAAAAAGTCAAATGACAGTATTACAGATAATCAGTGCTGCATTCCAATAAGTAGTGTCTTGGACCAAAGAAGCACTTTGCAAACATTGTATTTTGGTAATGAATTCTTTTCTTCTCATAATGGAGTTTTATTTACTGGCATTTATTTAAGCCAAAATCCATTTAAGAAAAAGAATAGCTAATTATAAATCATATGAAGTAAAACAATTATTCAACTGGATAGTGCCTGAATTCCACTTTGAATTCCAGTAAAGAGATCCTGGGGGGAAAAAATTAACCTCCAGCCCCTGTGTAAAAAGTGTCTCATTTCATCATTTGCTTTTACTGTCGCACTTGCGTTGTGCCATCTCTGTGTTTTATGCCTAGAGCACCCTTATCTGGCATGTTAGTGCCCTAAAGCCCAGTAGCAAACATTCTGGTTGGGGAACATTTCTTCCAAGTAAATATCTAGGCTGTTCTGCCAGATGTTCAGCTAATGAAATCAGTTACTGTATAGAATTTCTGTCCAGTCTTGCTGCTGGCAAACCATTATTATACACAAGGAGTTTTGACAAGTCAGTGGAAACTGGTTAAAATAATTGGACACACTTAACTACTGGAAGAAGGCTGCTCTTCTATTATTTTAAAGAGAATAGCAAAACAAAAAGAACAATAGCAAAATATCATCATCACAGACAAAAACAAAGCAAAGCAAAAACATTAAAATGATACAGGGCTTCAAGACAAAAATACAGGAATGAGCACCAGTTTTGTTTGGTTTGTTTTGCTGCTTTCTTCTTTCACAGCACAAGTAGGTAGTTGTAGAATTCTGAGGATAAGTTTTTCTATTATGATCCTTTCAACATAGCGGACCAGCTACATACTTCCCAGGCATGGGGACTTGCTAAAATTTATCAATCTTTTGTAATTTTTTTTGTAATTACTATTGAGTAGAACTGCTTAAAATGAAAACAAATATAAAAGTATTTAAAATGTGCTCATATTTGTTCAGAAGTTAGCAACTAAACATTACATGATGCAAGTTGAACATATATATGTAGTTAAACATATATGCATCACATGTACATGTTGAGAGATGAAATATGAGAAAAACATTGACAAATTAATAAGATATAGACATCTCATTTATTTTTTTCCACAAGATTTCTCCCTCTATAACCCAGGAAATATCATAAAGAAAACAAATCCTTTGAGAGAGGAAAAGAAAAAAGGGAGAAAAGGGGAGGGGAGAAAGAAAGAAAGAAAATGTGTTAGAATAAAATGTGATCTGTTTTATAATGTTTAAATTCAAAAGACTACACACACACACACACACACACACACACAAAGTTAATGTGAGTTAGTAGTCTTATGGTAGCAGTACCAATACTTTTCAACAAATCCATTATTTTTCAAAATATGATCATTTCTGGATATCCTAGGGCGCTTTGGGTTTTTCTTTCCTCTGAGAGGCAGTCTCCACTGAAAGTTGGCTTCTACTGCAGGCTGGAAAAAAGCAGGGCTGTTTGCATGGCACAGCACCAAGCCCTTTAACTCAGAGATTGGTGCAATTTAGGAGCTCAGTTTTTACCACCCCCATCTGCTGCCCAAGAAGAATTAGATCCCAATTGTCTAGGCTACTGAGAAGGGATATTTGCAGAATTCCTCTGACATTTCCTAAGGCTTCTGGCCTTTCCACCCAAATGTCAGCATTTTCTTTCCATGGAGTAGGCTTTGCCAAGCAAAAACATGACACTACATGAAATGGTTTGATAAAAGTCAGATAAATAAATTCAGGATACCTGGTACAGAGACAACCTGCGTAATCTACTGCCAAAAGAAGTCACTGAGCCAAAACACTCAAAGGAATTTAGAAGAGTTTAGCAATTTAGCATATGTGAACAAGTACAACATATGTAGGAGCACCGCCCAAGACGTCACACCACATGGCTAGTAACAACTGCTAGGCTGCAGGGCACAGTATGATTATCTTCATTAAGGGGGGTTAAAAATAATTCACCCCTTGAGGCTTTCCTATATTATAAAAAGGATTGGGCAAGCACAATTGGGCTTCTGAAGGAAGAAAAAAAACACAGAGCTACTTGGATAAAAGCTTCTTAGGGACACAAAGTTTTTCAATTCGGCCTGAATAAGGCCTACATGAAACCAAAGAACGACTGTTCTCTTACCCCAAATTTGTTCCAAAAGTTCTCAGAAATCACATATGTCAAAAACATATATTATCCCGAGATTAATGTTTCTTCCTTGCACCTGCTTTCAAGCAGAAACCTCATGTGCCAAATCGAAAGCAACATTAGAAAAATCCTCTCTCAGTGAGCCCACAGCCAGCGAGCGGGCAGAGCTCCGGCAGCCCCAGCCTCCGTCCAGCCCAGACCCGTGTGGACTTCCGCTAAGTTTCCTAATGACAGGCAGCAGCTGGCCTTCCGTTTTTTGATCAGAAAACCTGGGAGGGAAGCCGAATACATGCGCTGGGATCCAGGGCCAGTTTCTGAGCCAGACGCTAGGCAAAGCAACCCCAGAGCCCGCACGCCAAACAGCCTCGAATCTCCCATTTCTAACCACAGTGAAGGCACCTACCACTGAATTCTATTTCAGATGCTTGCTTCCACAACTACACAGGGAAAACTGCACAATTTGCAGTGTAAAATTTTACATTTTACGATCCATAAGCCATCTCAGAAAGTCATAACATTTAATTTTTTATATCAAATAGGCTTTCCAACTGATCAATAATAATATAAATATGTAGTCAAACATGTAAATACATTAAGAAGGATAGATAGATAGACAGATATGGACACACACATGTATACATTAATTCTAATATGTGTTTGTGTGTGTGTGTTCACATAGGGCTGCTCCATGAGTACATCCATTTTTAGATAATCAAAGCTAGAGTAATTCACTGTACAGTTTGTACGGTTTGAAATCCCTAACACTCCTACATAGGTTTGATAACATTATTAAGTATTCATTTTCTGATCATTCAATCTATTGGTCATTTGTAAAACAAAGTAAATTAGTTATTCTCTAACAGCCAGCTGTTTCCATCTCTGTGGAGCTATAACTATTGACTATTTTTATGCACAGCCCAGAAATACCTTCAACTTCAAAACTCATTCAAAAATAATTTAATAAGGAAAATCACAAGTATTTCCCATACTGTGAATTTTCCCACAGAGGATAATCCTAAAAGCTTGCAAAGAAAATCTGGCTAAAAGAGCTCTCCTATCATTCATAAGCATATGTAAAATAGTCAGTGTATTTGACATGGATAGAAGTAACCAATTATTGCAGGAAATCACTGGAATTTCTTTTAAGAAATGTTTGTCCAAGTTAAAAGTGATTTTTTGGGGGGGTACTAGAAATTGACCTCAGGACCTTGCACTTGCCAGGCAGGAGCCTATGCTGCTGAGCTATACCCCCAACCCAAAAAGTGATTTATTCAGACAGAAATTTTAATGAAGCCAGGCATGGCGGAATGCAACTGTAATCTCAGCACTTGGGCAGCTGAGGCAGGAAGATAGCCATGAATTCAAGGCCAGCCCGGACTGCACCGTGAGACTCTGCCTCAAAACAACAAAAAAAGATATTTTAATGAGAGAAGGTCGTGTATAAGTACTGTATAGGAGTAAATACTACTCTCTACTCTCTGTTGTTATGCAATACCATGCACTCTCTGTCTTCTATCAAATTTTCTGATGAATGTTTATAAGCGGAGCAACTTTGTGAGAAGACACACAGCTGCCAGTCTGAAGACAGTATTTCCTCCAGTTCTTTCTTGAGCCATTCTTACATAGCAGTTCTCTAAAATAGAATGTACAGAGTTGGTCACCTTTGCTGCCACAGCCATTGATGTAAGCATTATCATAATCTTCTTGCATACGAAAACTCTGAAGCTAAAAGGGCTATGTGCCTGTGGAAAAGAACCTACAACCTGCTTTCTGGATATGTACTGTCCATGCACAAATTCCACATAAGCTCCACGTAAACTCTTGACTGTAAAGCTATATGACTGAGCACATGTATACAAATAATCAAACCTGCAGAGTGAATATTAACGTGACTTTTTCTGCTAGGGACTCTGCTTTGGAGACATCTCATCTGAATCAGTATTTTCCTTAACAAAAGTCAGGCTGGGAGCTTAGCCCATCATGCATGAATCATCTGCAGTCCTGTCCTCCACCCATCCAAGCTTTGCCATTCTCCTGACCTCAAATGCCATACGCAAATTTCTGTGCACAAAACCTGTACTGGGAATTCTGTCCAATTTACACTAGGATGACTTTACGCATGCACATTTTCTCCTCTTCAGAGCACTGAGTTTGTTTCAGCTTGCAGCATGCAGAAGTTATAGTGGCCAATTAGCCTAATCTAGAGGTTTGCTTTGTTGCAAGCTTCCAAAAGTTATCTCCCTGAATGCTCTTAACAACCTTATGAGATAAGACTATCACTGCTTCTATTTTATAAAAGGTAAAGGGGAGCACAAAGCCATTAAGTAAATTGATCACGGTGATATGGAAAGACCAGAAAATGCTTGCTATGGTTTATAACTAGGTGATCCCCAAAGCCTCCTGCACACGGAATTGGATCATGGCAGCGTGATACTCATGAGTGCACAGTTAAACATGATTGGGAAGATGAGCCCTGGGAAGAGGAGGTGGGTTGCCCAGAACGCAGCCTGGAAGGGCCTCTCTCCCTGCTGCCCCCTGGTCACTTTCTCTGCTTCCCTCTGCCATGCCCTGAAACCTCCTTTGCCCTGCCTTGGTGCCAGGCTACTAGGAACTGCAACCTATACACACTCCAAACCAAAATGAACCTCTCCTTCTCTTTTTTATTTTAAAGAGAAAAAACACTAAACACAATGATACAAAATTTCAAACCAAGATAGGAGAGGAACAATGGTTAGTACATTGCTTATTGTTGTCTTCAAAGTAGCTGCTCAGATTACAAGATATAGGCCCGGAAAAACGATAAAAGGATATGAGCACAAACCTTTCTTCTCCATGAACTAATGCACATTAGTAGCATAACTGTCTCAACTGATGTAGTAGTTTCCCCTTCCTTTTCCCTTCCTTTTCTCCTTCCCCCATCCCAGTTTCTCTTTCCTTTTGAACAGTTTCTTCCCATTTCCCAATATCTATTGTACATTTTGGCTCTTATTTACTCTTTCGGCTTCTTTCTATCACTATAAATCATCCAGCATCAACACAGGAAACAAAATAAAATTTTAAAAAAGAGAAAATAGAAAATGACAAGACACAGAAGCAAAATGCAACCCCAGGCCCCCAGCCCACCCAGGACAGAACAGGAGCACAATGAGATAGTGGAAATTCAAAGTCAAACACTGGACCTTTCTGAAATGATAGCCACAGAAGTGAAAACACAAATGGGAAAGGTTGTAGAGAAAATACTCTTTCAGGTACAACAAGAAATGATGCTTAAAACTCCTTGTTTAATGTGTGGGCATCAGGTGTTTTGGCCTAGCAATGAGGTGGTAACTAAGGCAGTGTTCAAAACTAGACCAGCTCCAGAGCCCATGCTCCTAACCTCCATACTTTGTCAGAAAGACTTGGCTGATAATTCAGTTCAGGGGAGGGTATCCCATACTGTGGCTCTTCATACCATTACTATGTAAAAATTAAATTTTTTTAAAAATAAACTCAATACATACACCTGTCAGGTTTAAAATGCTCACTTATTAGTTAAAGCTTTATTTTCCACAGTCAACAAACACCTTTGTCAGGTGACTTCAGGATAAACATTTCCATGATCCTTCTTAGTGGCCTGTGGAACAATTAAATTTTAGCTTTAGCAAACCCACACCACTGGCTTGCTACTCACCTGAATGTTTGGAAGAATCTGGAAACAGGACAAAGTAACTTCTCTTCACATGAAAAATATGAAATGATTTTCAAAAGAAGTCCTTCCATTTTCATTTGATATATGACCCAACCATAAAGTAAGACTTCTATGACTTAAATCAGTGTGTTCATTTTATTGTTGTGGGTTTTTCCTGGTGTTGGAAATTGAACCCAGGGTCCCCGCACATGCGAAGAATGTGATCTGTGGAGTACCCATGGGCAGAACGGAATTTTTCACCTATCTCTCTAATTACAGAGTTAGCTAACATTTTCACATATTCATTTTTCTATATGTAGAGTATGCATGTATGTGCACACATATATGTGTACACACATTTATTTATGTGTGTCATTTCACTCATGAGTTCAGGGTTTTGTGGGATTTTTTGCAAAAACAGAGTTGATCCATGCATAAGAAAATAGTGTCTGCAAACTTCCTTTTAAGAAAGCGTACTTTTGCAAATGTATATTTCTTAAGGTGATATCTCTTGTATTTGTTGGAATCCTTTGTGTTACTTCCCCTATCTGCAATATAGTAACAATAAGAGTAATTTTAAGAGTATAACATATTCCCTGTGTCAGAGAATGCTAGATAGTAGCATCTGAGCAAGCCATGTCTTGGCCTAACGTTACAAACCCAATTGGCAAGGGGACCGAACGCTAAAATCCTAATTACCTGGTGAGGGAAACTGAGGCTCATGGTGATTATGTCAAATTTATCAGTGCTATTTAGTGACAGAGCTAAGCTTTAAACTGTTATCTGCCTCTTTCACAAAGTCTGGATTTTCCTATTTCAAATTACCACTATTTCCAAAGGGGAAGTATCATAAAATACTTTCTTTCTGAAGGAAACTTTCTTTCAGTATTTGGACCCTTTATCTCTGAATTCTATAAATCCAGCTTCCTTTTGCTCTGATAAGGCTTTAAGCTCCTTTAAGAGGTTCAGGTATTTAACACCTGTAGCGTTCCAGGATTCTTTCTCCAGGTCATTCCCAAGCTTTTCTTTGTAATGTCCAGACCTAATTTACTGCCTACTATCCTTGTTCCCTACCGTTCAATATCTGGAGAACCAGCTAAATCCCCATTCTGAAAGAGACTGAAAATAGTCAAAGGAGAATCAAAACTACCTAATCTTGTTCTTTTCCACAAAAACTATGTTGTATTCAAATAATAGTTTACCACTTCACAAAGAACAAAAGTAGTTTTACAATTCAGACCTATATTTTTTGTGACTTATTTCCTTTATATGTAGTTATCCAAACAAGATCTTCATTGGATAGGATATGATCATTCATTCATTCCACCGAGTGAATATGCCTTAGCCCCTAATATTAGGTAGCAGGGGTACAGAGATACTTAGGACTTGGGATGGAATGTACCTAATAATTCTGTCATGTTCATGAAGAATTATCATACAAGTAATGGTGCAAGTGTCAAGGAGATGTCAAGTGAAGCTCAGTTTAAGTGCCCTATGACACTGGTTCCCAACCCCTAGGGACCAGTGAGTGATCTACTAGAAACAAGACCATATGGCGGAAGGTAAGGGCAGGTAAATGAGAAGTTTCATCTGTACTTACAGCTGCTCCCTACTGCTTGCTGTACCACCTGAGTGCCACATCTGTCAGACAAGCAAGGGCATTAGATCTTCATAGGAACATGAACCTTACCATGAACTACGCAAATGAGAGACCTAAGTTATGTATTCCTTTGAATATACTAAACACCCCATACACACACTCCCCAGCTCCACAGAAAATTTGCCTTCAATGAAACCTATTTGTGGTGCCAAAAAGTTAGGGACCACTGAGGTATGGGATTTTTGCTTACCCCTTACTGATTATATTAGTCAGTTTGCCTTTTCTAGAACAAAATATCTGAAACCAACATTTAAAGGAGGATGGATCAGGGCTGGGGATATAGCTCAGTGGAATAAGTGCCTGCCTAGCAAGCACAGGGTCCTGAGTTCGATCCCCAGTACCGCCAAAAAAAAAAAAAAAAAAAAAAAAAGGAGGATGGATTTAACTTGCCTCCTGCTTTAAGGGGATTCAGTCCATGGTCAGCTGGCTACAAGGCAGAAACATCGTAACAGAAGAGCGTGGTAGAAATGACATGCTTAGTTCATGGGAGCTGGGAAGCAGACCAGAGAAACAATGGAGAAAGGCTAGCAATACCCAAGACATATCTCCATGATATACCCAGACACACCCAGAAGTGTACACCACCCATCTCCTGGGCATTCACAAGCCAATCAAGTTGACACATCACGTTTAATAATCACTGTAGTCAAAGATGATGGTTAAATCTTACTTGCTGGCTCATAACATCATGAAGAGATTATCTAACAGCATTACTTGGGGATATAACTAGAACATATAAATTTATGTTTAAAGTCATATGAAAATTATAGTGTTCAAGATTATAATGGACAGACTGATATTTTAAAAATTGAAAACCTACCTGATGAACTAGAAAATGTTGTCCAAGGTGAAAGCATAAAACCAAGTTAACACTTAAATTAAAAATAAACATATTATGGTAAATGATACCTTGCTATGACTCTCCCAGAAAGTACTACTTCTCACTTTGAACACCCTTATACCATCATTCTAGCCATTTTCTGAAGAAGTTCTTGAAGTCCTTTTTCATGAAACTCTAGTTGCACTGCCATGGCTGCCTCAGTGTTAGGAATTTATTCAAAATATTTACCTTTCAGGATCTTTTCAACATTGGGGAAGAGCTAGAAATTGCATGTACCAGATCCACCAAATAAAGTGAATGAGGGTACACCATGACGTTTTTATGAACCTCTCTTTCTGAAGGATAGCACTCCAGAGGCAGCATTCACTGCATTTTTTATATTTCATAAAGCTACAAAACAGAATTTTCAGATCTTCAAAACAGAACTTTCATATCTGCTTCGGAAAGTAGCAAGAATGATGGAATAAATGTGTCTGAAACAAAGAAGAGGATTTGAAGGGAGATTCATTATAACATATGTTTTCTATACTGTACGTATTTTTAAAATTTAAATATACTCTATTATTCCACCAGACTTTATGTAAGTGTCTTTGGTCACTGCCCCAACATAACCGAGCAGCTGACCTTGGGAAAGTTACACAGCAAAGCCTGGGCCTCCGATTTCTCATTTTCATAGTCTATGTACTCCTTAAGTTGCTCCTTGGCTTTAAAATTTTGCAGCTCTTACAGACTGCTTATAGGTCAGTATCTTTAAACTTAGCATTCCTAGTAAGCTCAATGTTCCAACATCTGATTTGTCTTAGTATGCAAACTCTCTGCTACTCTTCAATATTTAGGGAATATAATCACTTTACTAAGCTTTTCTGGGGCCTCTTTGATTTTACATTCTTGGACTTAAACTGGTCGAATATTAACTGAAAATGAAGTAATTGAAATAATATGTAATTTTGGACCAACACTGCCTGGAGCATAAATGTGACTAATGATATCTCTGCTGACTAATAGTTTACTGGTTTTAGCTTTAGTGAAATCTGTCCAAGTAAGCTTAGGGATCATATGGCTCTGTTGATCTTATTGTTTGGCAAGAAGACAATAAGTATACATGACAGATGAATGTCACCACAATATAAGTGGGTACATCGTGACTTTAAATCATTTGTTAAAATGTTGGAAAATATTATGCATGCATTTTTATAGGTATTCAGATTCCTTTTGACCTCAATAGTCATGTCCTGATACTAATTTGTTGGCTGACTTTATTGTATTCTAAGATTTGAAATAGGACTTAGTTTCCCGTGAGGATACGGAAAGCATTTTCAAAAAGTCTACATGTGGATTCAGCTATGAAAATGTAACAAATAATTTATTATGGATAATTTATTATAATTCAATTTTCTTACATATACACTGCTAAACTGATTAGCTCATCCATGGCTTCTTGATTGGGGAGTTTCCGATTACTTCATATAAACAAAAGTATGCATGTACACAGTTCAAGTTTGATGTGGTGCTTGATCTAACTGACCTATAAGAGCCCATTCAACTCTATTCTGTGAAATTTCTGACAGCAGAAAAGGTCATTGTCTTTACTACCATGAAACAATGATGCCTTCTTGCTCCTTTTCATTGGTCTAACTCAAGCTCTGATTGTCCTAACATCCATTCTATACTACATTCTCAGCAGGGCATTCCAAAAGCTCTGTCCAACTCAACTTGTGCCTATGAAGGAAATATTCCACATGTGCCTTGTCCAGCATGATAGCCACTAACTGCATGTAATGACTGTGAACCTGAAATAGAGCAAGTAAAACACAATATATAACCTTTAATTTAATATTGATTAAATTTAAATAGCTACATGGAGTGAGTGGAGACTGTATCAGCCAGCACAGTTTCCACTCCGCAGTAGTTTCTCTAGCTTTACTCTCTCTTGGAAATAACCCAAAATTTCTATTAGATACCCTCTAAGACCTTAAGAAAAAAAAAAAAACTAAATAACACTTCAGCTAATCAACATTCTATTAGAATTAAGGTCCTTTCTACAAAAGCCTACTTTTAATTATGTTTGTAAACAAAAGCATGAAAAGCCCATTAACTCTGAGAAAAAAAATAAAGCAGCCTTGCATTTTAATGGACCCCTACTCTTTTTGAATGTTGGAAAGAATGTAGCCCTATAAAACAAGCATTAAAAAGGCTGATTACAATTTTAATTTTCTTATTTGGAAAAGTACTCTCCTAAGCACAAAAATTAAAGTCTTTCTTCCAGGAAAGATTCTTAATACTATTCTTGGTCAATTGATCCTATAAGATTTTACAGACTGGGGTTCCCATTAACCGGAAGTAATCAGTCCAAATTATATGACAGCAAGGCATTTTTTGGTGATTAAACCTATATCCTTGCACATGCTAGACAAGTATGCAATCACTAAATCACATCCCAAAAGCAACTTTTTTGACGTTGGATATTTATAATATTTCAGAGGTAATCAACAAACCTATCAACACCATGTACTTTATATAATAATTTCTCATTAAAGAATAATTTGTTCCCAATTTTATGTTTTCTCTCTCCTACTAGGAGAAGCTAGAAACTTACTTTGGAGTCATTAAAATTGACTCTGTCTCAGATCCTATTTTACTAGAAGCCCCCACCACCCAAACGGAGTATAACCAGACACTGTGTTCTGAGAGTAGAACAGTGAAGGTGGTAGCTGACGTTTAGGAATGAACCACGGACAAGAAGATGCTAGAAACAGATCTAATGCAGTGGCCCTTATACAAACTGATACGTTAAAGATAGTTGTATATGGAGCTTGAAAGGGATAAACAATGAACATGGCATTGACATTTGCCAAAGTATAGTCCAGTGTATTCCTAGGAAGCAGGAGCATCTTCTCTCAGAGAATATCTTAGACCAGCAGCGAAAGATGGGCATCACCAGTCAGGCCTTATAGAAACACCTGCCAGCACCATCTGGCAGCTAATAATGATGGCATGGACTTGTGAGGCTGGGGTTTGGCCCAACTTAGATGAGTTGCTGGATTGACCTCAGCTCTCCACACTTCCAGTTGGATTATCACCTGTAGTTCAACACCAGTCAAGAAGAAGATGGCCAGCTCTGGGCTAATATGGTAGATAAGGCCACTCATAATTGCTTCAAAGTGTAAAAACATCTAACCATCCTTTTGTCTTGTGAAAACCCCATACCCTACATGTTAAATGACTTTAGTTCCAGTGTTTGATGCAACCTATATAGCTGTTGGGAGTCCAAACATCCACAGAAATAACTACCTCTCAATATAAAATAAGTCTAAGTTCCAAGCCACCAACATATCATGAATAAATACATCAACAGTTAATTTGTGATAGAAAATGTAAACTTTTAAACCCGTGATTTGTCCCACTTGTGAGACCTAGAAGGCCTTTGAGTCAGTAGAAAATGAGGAGGCTGAATCATAGTCACGCTTCGAATGTTCTGCTCTTTCTTCACAGGTAGAAGTAAAGACTCAATTGTATATAAAGACCTGGGAGGCCCATAAGCATTTACTCTAACCAGAAAAACCCTGACAAGGTTGCCCTATTTTCTTATTTTATGGCATAATCACTTAAGATTTGCTTAGGAATAAGACCTGTTTTCAGTTTTAAAATCTTTTGCTTAGCTCTTTATCAAAAATCATACCCTGATTTGATAAATGCTCATAAAAAGTTATGGGATAGATGGTAGTTTATGGGCCCACACAGGAGTTTATTCTTGAATCAATACAACAGTTCTCGAGTGTGTATTACATGCAACGTAGCCCACACAAGGATGCCGAAGCACAGCGTCCCTGACTGCAGCCAAACAAAGAATGTATATGTGAAGGTATAGGCAAAAATGGCTGTTCAGAAAGCAAGCAATGGGAACTCTAACAGAACAGAATGATGGGACTTGAGACAGCAATTTCTTTTAGGAAACTGCATAAATATCAGGTACGTGAGCAATAAGAAAAGGCTATGCATGCAGTAAGCAGCGCAATGAGAGCGTCCGGCAGGAATACGAGTCAGTCCACAGGCTTTAAGATAAGACATTCCTTTCTCTGTTTAAAGAATTTAGACATTCATTGCCAGCATGACTGGCAGGGAAAACGCGAGAGACAAGAGCAGGATCCAAGACTGGAGGGAGGAAGGGTGGAGATTAGACAGGGTCCACTGGGCCGTGTTAAGGAGTTTGCATCGTGCTCTAAATGCACTACATCTGTCAAGACTTTTAGGAAGGCGAGGGATAAGACTAGATGCACTGTGCATGGTTAAGGGCTATTTCTTTGTCCCTGCATACTTTTAGCGTCCTATTTAGTTGGGTCCTAATTTAGTGCCTAGTGATGGGAATGAAAGAAATTTTATAAAATGTCAGTTACTATAGAAATCTTAGGGTACACTTTTATTTACCAACATTTTTGTATTTTTTCCTCAAAATAATGTGGAAATCATGAATCATTTTCATCAATTCATAATTACATAAAAATTTACAGAGCAAAACAGATCAAGACATTATGAAGTTAACATTGTTTTAAAAGTGTTACCCTAGACTCCTTATGTTAATTAGAAAATAACATGTACATACAAGATGTTGTTTATCTGCAAGCATTATGATTTACCAGTATCAGCAACTGTTAAAAGACAAAGGCCTTATTAAGTTAGCATGAGGTAAATCTATTCCATCATGCCTAACAATGTTGTTTAATCAAGCAACATTAAACATGTTGTTTAATCAAGAGTTTAAAGGAGAACATATAATTTTAATGAAAAATTTTAAAAAATTAGCTATGAGCAGCAAAACTTGAAAAACAGGCAGAAGCATCTACATATTTTATTTCTCCTGTGTTCTTAAGAGTTCCCTTTGTGTGGGAACTGAATGTTCGCCTTTGGGTGAGTACCCTACAGCTGTAAGCACGTATGAAAACACCAGCATTAGGGAAATATAATGCTTAGAACTGTAGCTCTATTAAAAAATATTTATCAAAATGGAAACTAAAATGGGCCATTTATATAGAATCCAGTTCTTACCTTCACTTTACATTGTACAAACCAAGCACACTGTAAATTAAGGTCAGAGATGCCCACTTGTATGCTCCCTTTTATTTTTAAATATTCCCTCAGAAATGATGTAAGTCCTGAACTGGCTAACAGTCTTACCTCCGTGACAGGCCCTGCTTCTCACTTACTGCCACCCCAGTGAGCAAACACTGAATGTGAACACAGTCCAAAGGAACATCCGGCCACACTCCAGGGAAGCGAAGCGGCTCACACACATGCATGTACTCACATGTGTCACTGGCACCACCCAGAGACCAGGAAGCCAAGGCTTTGTGGGTTACCTGGTGGCTGACAGGCTGGCACAGGGAGAAACTAAGATTGAGCACGGCCCTACCTGTGTGGCATCGCAATACTACCTCTTTGTGTAACCCATCGGCTTTAAATTTAACCTGTGTTCTTAAACATTTTCCTAGAAATTAAATGGAACTCACTAATATGACTTTATGAAATCAGTGTTCCCACAATAAGATAGATGGAGAACTTCGGATTTCAGTTTCCAGGTATGACAAGGGTAATAGACTCAGTCCAGGTTCAATGTCAACAGGGAACTTTCCCAAGCTGGGGTCAGTTTTAACCCTTTCAGAATCATTTTGGGACTCTCTCCTGGAAAGCATTTGCTCTGACAGCGTATACCGCTATGGTTTGGATGTGGCTTGAGGGCGCATCTGAAGGATTCACACCTCACTGCTAGATCTGAAGACAATAGTAACTCAATCCCACTATGGCTTTTAGAGAGAGGGATGCTGGGGAGGGATTAGGAGTACACCAGGTCATTGTGAAGAGTTCACATGATTGATTGAATGCCAGTGATTTACAAAAAAGAGAGGCCAGAAGTGACACAAGCATAACATATGGACACTTCCTCTCTTGCTACTGTGCTGTCCTGGGCCATCTTGGGATTCTGTCATGAAGAAGCCCATCCCCAGATGTGACACGTCCCCAGATGTGAGCCCTCCTCCTTGTACCTCCAGGGACTGTGAGCCAAAAGAAACCCCTTCTTTGTAACTTTCTTAGTCTGTGGCATTATGTTATTAGTAACAGAACATAAAGCAAGATATACACTAAACTTTGACTTGTGCAGCATAAAATTCCAATAGGAAAACTCAAAAGGCTTCTGTATATTTATGTCCTTTAAACATATTTAATAGCTCACTAAATGTTAGATGTTATTTTAAAAAGAATGATTTGATACTTGATAAAAAATAAAATCATAGACTACTAACCAAAATAAAAAGATGCAAATTGGCATGTTCTACAAACTTGGGCAACTTTTCCCCCTAGTATGACATGAAGAATATCTAACCTACCCCTTCACAGAGTTATCAGGATAAAAAGAAATGCAAAGACAAAGTGCTTTACAACTGCAGCATACTATTTAGGCAGGAAGAGGAAACCTAACCAAGCTTAGACAAGGAAGGGGTGATGGATAAAAATGAATAAATCCATTGCTAAAGCAGTTAACAGGATAAATAGTGTTACAATTACCTATTGAGAGCCCTCCAGAGAGCCACAAAATGTTTGAATTCAGACAAACTATATCATTTAAATCTGTATTCACTTCTTAAACTGTTGATTCCCTTCTTCAAATAAAATATTATGTTAAAATACATAGAAAAGCAGAATTACTTTTAAATGGAGTGGGTCAAAATTCCATGTCTGAAGCAGTGACTTAATAAGACTCAGCTAGTGGCCCTGAATCAGGGTCAGCAGTTTTCTGTATCTGTTGGTTTCAAGAAGGAGCCTAAAGTGGTGTCTTTCTATGGTCTTTTGGCCATTTCAGAACTTTAGAAATGTAATGGTCAATTCATTAGAAAGTAACAAATAACTAAATAAATTTAATGAGAGAACTTCAAGATGGCGACTGGGTAGGCAGCAGAGAGAGAACCTCCCAGAGGAATGTCACTCAGACAAAGGAATATAGGAATATAGCAACATGTGAAGGACAGAAGAGAAAGAGGTGGGTATCCTGAACTCAGGAAGGATCTGAAATGGGAATTGAAGCCCTTGGAAAGATTAAGCAAAACCTCTGCTGGAAGAAAGGATCGGAGATCCACCATGGCACAGTCAGAGGGAGAGGAGAAGGAGGAAGTCACCGCTCCAAGCACACCCATGACCCATGACCTCGTTCTGGTGTTCACAGCTTTAGCTTCGAAGGCCCATGCTCACGGAAGCCTCCCGACTCTGCCAGGGGAGAGCGGAGTTCCAAGAGCTGGTTCAGGGCTGGAGAGAGGAGGGCACAGCCAGGAAAGGAGGCAATGGCGGTCAGGAGCAGTTGTTGAACCCAGTGTGAGAATGAGAGGTTGCAATAGCCACTGGGGCAGAGTCCCCACCCTGCAGCAACCTTCCTAATCAGTGCCTGGAGAGAATCAATGCAACTAGTACACAGCCCACCATGCCCGGCTCTGCACCTGCCTGGAGGCAGTGGCCCCCTGCCTGTCTGCTGGGTCAGCGGCTACTGGTGGAGAGCAGCGGGGAACCTCAGCAGTGAGCTGCGGCTGCTCCCAGGGATCTGGCTGAGGAGCGGACGGGGGCTCCAGAACCGCAACGGGAGGGAGATGCAGATGGAGGTGGATCACGTGGCTTCACGCCTTTCTCACTCCAACATCAGGCAGGAAGCACGAGCTGGGTTGCCGGAACTCAGCTCCCACCCTGAACTCTCTCTGGGAGCACCTTGAGTCTCGACGGCTTGAGCAAGCACTGACTACTCCTGGCAACAATGGGACGAATCCACAGTCTTCAGGACTCACCCCAAACTATTAATGTGAGCACCAAGAGGGTCTCCTTACAGCTTGCACATATGAACCTTGCATGAACCCATAGCAACAAATTAGATGAAAAGCAGCAGAATGGGAATCTGAAAAACAACAACATAGTCTATACAGCAGACCCAAGAAAATCCTCCAACCCTATTCTAGAACTAATCTTTAAACTCAGTTCATACCCTGAACTCACACAGTGAGAACGGGCCAGGGAGATTTCAAGCCCTTATACCAAGCATTGTAAGTTCGTCCACTGCCCAGCTGCAAGGGGTGAGGAATAGTAATACTGGAGATCAGGAGGAGGGAGGAGAAGAAAGGGCCTCCGGCATCGAGGCAACGGGACAGAGCGGAATGGGTCACAGAGGGCACCCTGACGGGGCCATGTGCCCTGTGGCTGCTCTGCTGTGAGCCCCGCAGCTGCTCTGCTATGGGCCCCCTGGCTGCTCTGATGAGGGCCCCGCGGCTGCTCCACTGTGGGCCCCGCGGCTGCTCTGCTGAGGGCCCCGTGGCTGCTCCGCTGTGGGCCCCACTGAGGGCGCCCCACGGACTGGAGCTGCCCCCACCCATAGCACGGCGACGGGGCAGAGCCAGGTGGTCCACTGTGAGCATGGGTGCTTTTCTGCCTCCGACCATGGCAGTTTGTATACACCCATGTATGCTATAGTATAGTCTGATGTAGATACATCTCTTACTAAGGCGAGAGTCCAGGGGTATAGATAAACCCAGGAATACAGTTATTATCACAGGGAAGATAACTGATTAAGTGGTAGGGCAACAGAGATGAGGGAGGAGAAAATTGAATGATCAAATGGGCAATCATCTGTGTAACTGAGTAATATGTGAAGGTAACATTATGTAGGACAGCATCCAGAGCTAATTTCCTTCTATGTTCTCTATAATTTGTATTTCCTCAATCGTTTTTGCATTAACAGAAGTGAAGATAACTTTATATTATGCAGCATCCAGTGCTGATTCCCTACTATCTTCTCTATAATTTGGTATTTCGTTTAATGTTTATGTGTCAACTAATGTGAAGATAGTATTATGTAATATAGCATCCAGTGCTAATTCCCTACTATGTTCTCTATAATTTTGTATTTTTGATATTGCTTATGGCTTATTCTGGTTCATATGTCTCCATTCTTTTGTCTTTAAAATAAAAAAAAAAAGACTCAGCTAGTCTCCTCCGAGAGAATTAATGATATACAGACCTTTCTGAACACAGTGTGGGAGACTCAGCCAAGAGCACCCTCCAGCGGGCATTAAGGGGCCACAGCATTATGCAGGAATACACATCAAAAACTGACCTTAAGCAGGCTGTATAACGTAACACACTTTTTATCAATTTTTGACTTACTATGCTGCCTAGCAGAATACGTTCCAAGAAGAATTTATAAAGGATTGCTCACTCTATGAAAAAGTAAAAATTGATCACAGAGAATTATTCCAAAAATTTTTTTGTTATTTATTTTTCTTGCCTTAATGCTTAGAACTGACATCCTCAGACTTAAATGTGCTTTTTAAAAGTGCTTTTCTCTAGAACACATAAAATCTTGACTACACAAAATTGATTTTTAAGTCAAGAAAACAATTAATATAGAGAGCATGTCATCCTAAAATTGATTCATAAGTCAGTTGCTGAAAATTCTCAATGATTCTCTATATACACTATGTGCTAAATAGCATTTTGGATTTCAGGCCAATTGAAAGGTCCAGATTGTTTATCCAAATTACTGGGAACAACAGCTTGACTTAGATGCCCTTCACTCCTTGAAAATGCTTTAAGCCCTCTTGACACCCACATCATACTGAGGATCAAGCTGGGAGAATTTTAGCATGAAAACTATGGTGTGCATCTAATCATACTGAATGCAAGTTCATATAGTCTTAGTATTACTCCATATTGCTTAAAAATATTTTCAAATATTTCAAACAAAACTTAAAAGAATTTTGCAGTGGACTTCTATATGTCTACCACTGGAACAATTAACATTGTATTATGTTTGTTTAGTTCTATATTTTCCTGCTGGGGATATAGCTCAGCAGCACAAGCACCTGCCTGGCAAGCACAAGGTCCTGAGTTCAATTTCCGGTACCAAAAAGAAAACAAAAATTACATATGTTCCCTACATACATTTATATATTTTTTTACTTTTGAAATGGTAGATGAAACTTATTTCTTAATGTACTGATCATTTTCATGTTTAATATTTTCTTTCCTCTTGAAAATAGAAACAAATCCTCATACTATTATTGAGGATTTAGAAAGTAAACTTTTATTTAAATACACCATGAATTAAGGATAACTGTATTTGGTGAGTATTTGGCTTTATCTAAATTGGCATCCTAAGGGAAATAAAATCTCAACTTCACAAATATCTCTTCTGTTTGTCTCTGGGGCTGAGCTCTTATCACCTGAGACTCAGTTCGTATTCATATGCTAACATGGAATGTCCTGGGCATTAACTCTTCTGTGACTCTCCAGGAAATCAGCTGGCTAAGCTGTGGTCTAACATGAGACACTGACACACAGACAACACAAGGCAGGAAAGAATACGTGAGCCCATAGGGAAATTTTGTCCTGAGACTAGGGTGGAAAACAGAGTCCATCTTTCTTTCACGTTTTCTTCGTGTTTCTGTACCCACTCCCAATAAAGAAGTTCTTCAAAGATTGAGAAACCTTGTTATTAGGAGTTCTTAAGTTGTTTACAATATGCAGATGTCAATGAGAAATATAAAATGGGCTCCTGTGATATGAACTAACCAAGAAGTCATTCATGACTCACACTTCCAAAATCTCATGGGAGTCAGAAATGAAAGGTATTAACAGTTCTGCTACTCAGCTCAGGCTTTGGCTTTACCCTCCAAAAAGATACCACACCCACTCCCAATAGCAAGCTACTAGCTATTACGTGTTTTTCAAATGTTTAATATACTAAAGTATTTAACATTTTCAATCATTTTGGAAAGGAAAGCAAATGAGAAAACCAGGGAAGGACAGACGTTGTATTATAATTAAGTATCAAGAATCAAATTCAGTCTTACTTAGACCCTTTGCACATTGCTTTTTACTAGATCTTCCAAAAGATACTGCTGGTCTACTTGGTCTATTTCTGAGTGACCTAGCAAGTTAAACTGGTATAAGTATTTATCCCCTGCAAAAGCCTTGCTGAAATTTAATTCCCATTATAGCAGTAATAGGAGCTAGAACCCTCAACAAGTGAATGGATCACAAAGGCTCCCCACTTATGGGTGGGTTCGGTGGTGTACACTGATGCTTAGAGCTCGCTTGCCCTATTGATACACCGTATGACTGAAGCCAGACGGCCTTTCCCAGATGTTGATATCTTGGTACTGGACTTGCCAGCCTCCAGTACCATCCTCTTTCCCAAAGATAAGACCTATATGAGAAAAATACCAGCCTTGAAAACCAGAGATTGAAAATAATAGTGCTGCTTTCTGGCTCTTCTGTAAGACAGGTAAGGCAAGTGTAGGTTGACTGGGGCTGGCATTTGTAATCTCTAGCTTTCAAGGCTGGCTAACTTGGTTAGCATTTTCACATCTACTCTATGAAGGGGTCAATTTGGTTTTGAGGGATGAGGAAACCTAGATTTGGCTTCTGGACTTAAGACCACACAGCTTGTCAGAAAAAATCCACTTTCAAGAGACTTTGGGACATTCATATGTATACTCTTTCATAAATGCTAGTTTTCATTCTGATGTAGCTGCTGCTTTATGTAGATACAACTTCTTCATCAGGGAGCCACAGAGACAGAAGAGTGAACAGAAGGATTTTACCTAACCCTGCTCCAAAACCCGAGTATCTGGCATCTGATTAGGGAATTATGTTTTGTTTGGTTTTTAACCAATAGGGTTAAGGTAGGAGATAGAAGTGTTGGCAATTCTTTCACTCACTGCCTGGACCCTTGTTAGCAGCAGAGGCCACCAATACTGGGAGAGGAGGTGACACCAGCTGTCCTTTGTTTTGTCACCTGTCAATTGCATGCTTGCAATCAGAACCAGCCATAGCGAACAAATGCTTACAGTATCACCAGTCCAGGCATGCATTTAGGATACCTAAGAATAAAATAAGGAAGAAGAGAAAGGATGAAAGAATGTTTCAAAAGTTTAAATTCCAAACAGCTGTTCTAAAAGAGTCAGACACAGCTGACTGATACAAATACACTATATGGGTATCAGAATTCTAGATACAGAATGTCTTAGCGGAAGCTTCCTCAGAGCAGACATTTGAACAATAATCCAAGGGCAAGTATTTTATCTGGCTGATGATACCTGGAAGTATTGCAAGTAGGAGTCCGGAACAGAGGCAGAACTCAGGAGATAGAATACTTGGGTACCTTATAAAATATATCACAGTAGTGGTCAACTAAAGCTTCTTCCTCCCAAGGACCTCTCAGAAATGGTCTCTAGTGCTGTCCTTTTTCAAATAATTGCGTTCATTGAAAGTATTGGGGGATCTTTAAAGCACATTCTGATTGAGTAGGTGTAGTGCGTGTCCTGAAACTGCATATCCTATAAACTTCTAGTTAATAGTGATGGTCCTCAGAATGAATTTTAATGATCAAAGTTTTTGAAAGATTCCTATGGTGCCTTTTTTATTTTCCAAGTTTGTACACAGAATGGAATCCCTTATGTCTTCTGCTTGGGTGGTGTATTATTGTCTCGTCTTAACTAATTCTTATCCCAGCCTTTGCATAGTGTCTGAAGATCAGTCTTGGAGATATCTTGTCAGTTTCTGTTGGAGGAGTCAGCTGGCCTCACTCGCCAGCAGGCAGCCTGCTGTCCTTAGAAACAGAGCACAGCATGTCAGCCCCTCCCAACTTGTCTTGCTTCTTGTTTGCTCACATCATTCCTCTTTCTCCTACTCCAGGCCAGTGCCAAATCATGTTCTGATTTTCTGATTAGCCGCAACTGTTTGGCCTCTGGAAATGAGACATCTATTTTTCTGATCGAGACATTCACTCTCTTAAGATATAATTATGTGCATCGGTGGGTTCTTACTTATTTGATTATATCCCAGGCTGCTCTGTGGGACCGTTCCACCTGGTTATAGTCAGTCATCTGCAACTTCAAGAAAGGAACCTAAGTTTGCTTGAAGGACTGTTTTTAAATGACTGGGTAATAAGTTAATAAATATTGAAGATCAGATAGAGGCAATTCCCAACTCCCTTAAAAACACAATCTAAAAGAGAATTTCACAAGGGTGTGATTGGTCAATCAAAATAGATCACACAATAATCACAATATTTCTTTCAAAAGTTTCATCTATGCATAATAGATATAAATATATAAAATCTAATGATGTACATACACAGGGGTTAAAACACGGTGTGTTATTTCATATTTTCTGCATTGACAGCATATGCTCATGTCCTCAATGTATATTAGAAGGAAAAACTCAGTCTGGCTATTCCTTTGTGAAATGGTAATAGCCAGAAGAACTCCTGTGTGAGCATAAAGACCAGAGAAAGAATTTTTAAAAAATAGGAATTACAATTTATTACTAATCATTATTGTGACTATTATCAATGAAATCATATGAGCAACACTCAAAAATTTACATGTAATTGTGCCCTCCATAGGTGTCAAACATAGAGATCTTGTATTTCTATCCGATTTACTTATCTGTCTGAAGATATGTGTTTATTAGATTGATTGACATTTTAAATCCATCAATCAAGAAAAAGTAAGAATAAAGGGATGTGACAATGAAACAGGCTTATATATCATTTGATTGTATCATCTCTGATCCTTTGTGTTTTTCCAAATCATTTACTCGACACAGTATGTTTCTGGGAGCAAGTGATCATATAAATGTTTAGAACCATCTATACAGTATGATGGGAGAGATTTTTAAGGATGTTCCATTTCATTCTGATCTGAGAAAGGAATTTCCACACTCACTTCTAGTGAGAAAAGCAGTTCAGTTTACCTAATTCATCCTTTAAGAACTCCAGGTGAAGTGGCTGAGAGATAGATTCCTCATACACATAATAGCATTGTACAATATATTCCAAAGTGAAAAGTTTGCATAAACAAATTAGATATCAATTTTGCTGAAATCCATTACAATCTGTTCATTTCAACAGCTGTGTTTTGGGATTGGATTATTGTTAATAAATGGTGTGGTTTTGCTTCAGAAAACTCATTCTCTGTCACAGTCCCTTTAATGTATTTCACAAAAAATAAGTCAGAAAGATTTATAAAAATTAATCACCACTTTAAAATAGCATCTTCAAGATTATCAAAGAATGAAAGACTTTAGTTAGCCTCACTGACCCCTCTATTTTTTCAGTTACTTTTCTTCATATTTTCTGTCAAGAAGATATATCTTTAGTCATTTTCCAACATGAATAATTTCCAGTAGTCCGCAGCACCTGTGACACTCATCCTGGTGCACTCTTGACCTTATGTGATGCCATTTTACTGTTCTTACAAGGAAGTGCAACAATCTAAACTTTAGAAAATCAACACACTAACAAAAGGTGCTTTATAAATGACCTCTTCCCTGACATTCACCTATTCAACTCAGTAGAACACATGCAAATCCAAATACTCAGTATCCTGAGAGTTTCTATTTAGAAGTAAGTAGCACATTATAAGCACAAATCCACAAAGTTTGAAGTAAAAAGTAAAACCCCCTGGATGATTTGTAGACTCAAAAAGTTATCTGTTTTGTAGTGATTGGAAGAGTGCCTGTATCCAACCTAGTGCAACACGCCTTGCTGTGAATACCTAACATGGGCCCAACACTGTGAAAATAAGACGCATTTTTCATTCGCACCTTCGCCTCTGGATGAAGAGCTGAGTTAGTATACTTTCCCAGTGTGGCCTCTGCACTTGTTCCATTCATTCATCCTCATGGCCTAGAAACACTCAGAGTAATCACAGGAACAATTTCATGACCTCCACTAGAATCTACGTAGTATCATGTCTTGGGCCAGATCTTTGTTTACAAAGATGTATAATGTGACATTTCATTTTCCCCTTAATTTAATGTCATAATAATGTCATTGAGATGAGATTATCTTTCTAACACTTGATAAACTTTAACTTTGTCTCCCTTCTTCCATGCGGTGTGTGTGCGTGTGTGTGTATGTGTGTGGATACTGGTGAGTGAGAGAGTGTGTGAGTTTCTAGCTTATTTACAGATCTTGCATACTAATGCTGCTCTAAGAAAGTCCATCTCACTGAGGCCACTAGAGACCATTAGAAACTCATTTTCACTGTTGGTATTGGTCTCTGAAAATCACTCTTCCTCTGTCTCCCCACCAACTAGATAGTGAGGCTGCAGTGAAAGGGAAATCCTCTTGACCCATAACACTAAACTGGTATTTTTAATTTTCTCACAGCATTATAGATCTCCACTATTTTTCTAAACTCTACTATTAGTACATTATTAATGAAGTAAACAGTCCTTTGTCACTTGGCCTTTGTGAAACTGTGCATCACTGCAGACCACTTTTTAATGTTCCACACAAAGATGTAGGGGATAACTTTAAGAATTCACTTCATCCTTCAGTTTGCAAGTCCTTTGCATGGATGGAAAAGGTCATATTCAGGAAATGAAAAGATAGCACCTGAATAGATACTTTTGTTTTGTGCCAGCAAAGCAAAATTTGTCACCAAATTTTATCCCTCAAAATATTAATTGTTTACCTACTTCCCAGCTTCCTCTTCACCCGTGCAATAGAGCAGGCAAATTACCATGAGCCTTAAGGACATTCAAAAATACAGAGAAATATTATCAAATTCTACTCTAACCATTAAGAAATGGCAGAGCATGCTTTTAAACTGAAACATATCTCCCTATCTCTTTTAAGGCACCTTACTGCCACCAAGAAGCAAAAAAAGAAGCCGGTCACTCATAACACCAAACATTCTCAGTAACATACTTGTTTAGACAGAAATGTGCAAAAATTTATGTCCACATTGAAGTAAAAACTGGCTACAGGCCCCTTGGATTTTATAGTAGTATTTTCTGAGATTTACTTTTACTGCAGGTAACTCAATGGATGAACCACCCTGGGCATAAATTATCCACCTATTTTTCCCTCCCTTAGTAGCAAAGCCTCACCCTGATAGCAGTGACCAAAGTAGCCAAATAAAAATAATAAATTTTTGAATCAGCATATCATCTTTTAATTTTTTCACAAATTTTAAAGGAGCTTGTATCTTAGGGGATGTTAAAAGTAAATATTAAGATTTATAAGATGGTTGTAGAAATAACCTTGGATCATGGCCCTCAAGCCAAGGCTACTTAAATTTTCCTTTTGATGTTTCCCTAGTCCCTGCTGGTGTGCGCTACCCACTGGGTCCCCACACACTTCAATGAGAACATCCCACAAGATAATGGATTTCATTAAGAGTAGGTTTTCTCTCCTGGGAACCCTCTGTGATCCTTCTGATAAGTGCTCTCTAGGTAGCTCTCAGTACAGAGTAGTGGCTTATTAGTAAGGGTTTCTAAAAAGATAGGAAAATGAGGTTTTTAAGTACAAACCTCAGTATTCAATTCCTTATTCTGAAGCTCTTCAAACTCACTTTTTCAAAAATGTTAGCACACTCTTTTCTTGATGTTTTCTTAGTTTCTTTGACATTGCATAGGAAGAGCCAAACCAAAGCTCACAGTTGCCTCACTTCCCAAGTCAGCTGTAAAAGTGAGAAGGCACAGCTGATGGGCACCAGCAGCACTGGAGAATTTTAGATGCTATGTATGCCTTCTCTTGGTGGTGAGGACAGTGTGCTCCTTCTACAAAAGCTCTAACATGCTCCAAACCCTCAGAGATGCCTGTGACTCGTGTCTCCTCTGAGTCTCAGGGAACCCTTCATGGTCAGCAGGTCTCCAGTACAATTCAAAAGTGACAGAACACAGTATAATAATCCTTGTTAATCCACTGAATGGATAACTCAGGAGACTCTAGAAACAAAATCACCACTTGATAATAAAATCCAGACCATAGCAATGCTTGACTATATAGCAAGAATTACTTCTGTGAAAAAGTTTCTTATTTTATCATAAATCACATTCACTTTTAATTTATAAAATTCTTTCTAAGCATAGGCAAAAAGGACTTAGCATAAAGAAATTTATTTGCATTACCTTCTTCTGGTCTTCTAGCTTGTGACTCACTAGATTCTTCCCATGTCTGTTCATTTCTGAAGATAAATCCATCACATTAGGTTCTTGCCCTTCAAAATGCAATCTCTTCAAAAAAGCAGCAAACTAATCCAAGATGCAATCACAGGAAAACACCGGCATACCACATTTCCCATCACACACTGTCTCTGAACTTCATCGACTCCAAGTAATGATTAAAAAATCCATTGATTGAATGAAAAAAATAAAGTTTGCAATTTCCTCCCAGGACCTTCCAAATCAGCATATCGTTGACTTCTCACAAGTGAAATTGTCATCCAGGAATGTGAAATCCAGCTGCTATCTTTTTCTTTCTTCACAGTTTCCCATTTTAATAGAAAAATTTACAGAGTTTCTGTAAGCCTGTGATTAAAACAAAAAAGAAGTGCACAGTTATAACCTTCATGCAATATAGTACAATTAATGAAATAAATTCTCATCTGGATTTTAAAATTAGACACTAACTTTAGACGTGAGTATTTGAATTAAAAATGGCAGTTAAAAGGAATAATTTTGTGCGAGACAGCATTTAAAATAGCAATTCTATACATAATCAAAACAGTGTATTAAAACAAGGATCTGCCGCATATTAAGGTAAATGCAGCAGGGCACTCACACACACCAATCAAATCCATGAATTCCACTGTTCTCTTCACTCACTTACTTGTTTTAAGAAAAGAAAACTGAGGTGCATAAATTTTGCAAGTCTAGTACCTAATTAGTAACAGAATTATAATTAGAATGCTGATCTTTATACCTGCAGGCCCAGAAAGCTGTCTGCATGCTAGACTAACCTAAGTGCCTTCCCAAATGCAGATTACTGTATTCTTCAAATGGAGACCATACTTTAGAATTAATTCGCCAGTGTGTAAATTCTCTTTCAATAATTGATCAACCACAGCCTCTTGGATATGCCAAACTAGAGGAAACATAGCCTCAGAAGGCTGTCCTTCTCCAATGGAGGCAGTTCTAGTTTTTAGATCTTCTGAATTTGAAGATAAAGCCTGCAATTCTGTACTTCCATCTACTTGTTATTATTTATAATCTTTATAGACATCAATGCACACAGAATATATTTAATTTCTCTTTTATATTATAGTTCTTCAAGCATTACTCTATCCCAAAAATTCTGCGCCTCCCTGGTTACTTCCTTCCAATGAGGTTGCCCTTTGCACACTGCTCAGAAGCACAAGGGTCCATCACAGATTGTTCCATTTAAAAAGTCACCACCAGACCCCCACAACACATGCCAACACAAGCATAAAATAAATGATAAAGTAGACAGCCACACTTTGAAACATCAGCTTCCAAATGGCTGTTAACACCTCCCCATATGCTGCTTCATGCCTGGCACCCATTTGCCAACCCGTGCTTGCTCTTCAATTGCTCTGCTCTGCCATGCAGATATTTTAGCTTGTGCTCCATCGTGAATGTTGCCACCACAGTAAACAACATGGGCAAGAGCTTTGACATAAAAGAGAACATGGCCAATTTGGGGAACTGAAAGAAATCCAAGGAAGAGCCACTGAAGACCTAAGAAGACATGCAGCATAAACGGGTTTGTGATTTTAAAAGTTCATCTAAGCTGCAGTACGGAAAATCAGAACGATCCAAGCATGTGACAGAAGAACTTAATGAGCTTTCCTGAGCAAGTGAAGGAACAGACAATAGCATTCTGAGCTAGCAGTGGAGCTGACAGGGCTGAGGTATGACAAAACCAAAACATTATTTAAAAGGTAGAGTTGCTAGAATTGGTCATTGAGCCTGAGATGCATGATTTAAGGGTGTGCAAGCATACAAGTGATACCATTACTTAGGACAGCATACTTGTGGTAGGGCCACGTTGAACAAGAGAAGGTAAAAGAATTTGTAAAACTATCAAAAATACTTGCTAAATACTGCAAGCATTAAAAGAAAATTACACACTTATCTCACCAGTGGATATAAATGAAAAATCCTAAACAAACATTAGAAAACAGAATCCAGCAATGTGAAAATGAATAATACATCAGTTCCAAGTTGATTTTACTCCAGGAATAAAAGGTTGGTTTAAGATTTGAAAATAAATCTGTATAATTCACCACATCAATGAAATAAGGAAGAAAAATGATATGCTCTTCTCAAATGGTGTAGAAATACAATTTCATAAATTATGCATTGACTGTTGACCAAAAATAATTTCTTGGCAAGTGAAGAATAAAAGAGGATATTTCCATAATCTCCCTTGATCTGAAGAAGTATATTCACAAAAATAAAACATCATGCATATTGGTGAAAAGTAAAAACACATTCCATATGATTACCTATAACACACAAATACTGGCTGACCATTAATTCTATCCCACATTGTATTTCAGGTCCTAGTCACGCATTGAGACAAGAAAATATGAGGATGGGGAAGGAGGGGAGAGAGCTGGCTGGAGGCAGGCAAGCAGCAGAAAGGGATACATAAAATTTACTATTTGTAAGTGTTGTCATGGTCTACATAGAAGATATTCCAAAAATAAATTACTAGCATTAATGAATGAGCTCAGCAAGGTTTTAATGGATATAAAGTCAATGTAGAAAATATCCTTTGCGTGCCCCTGTCACAGTTACAAACACTTAGAAAAAATCAAGTTTAAAAGGCTACAAATTACAGTAACATAAAAAGTAGAAAATACCCTGGAATAAATCCAACAAGAGTTAGTAATAACTGTATGATGAAAGAGTAAAACAGCATCAAAGGAAAACAAGGGGAGGACAATTCACAAATTAGAAAACTGTATACATTAGAAATGGCAGCTTTGGCCTAAAATATTTGTACATTTAGTGCACTGCCAAAAAACTTCAAGTTTTCTTTTATAACTTGGGAAAAAATTTCTAAAATGTAAAGTGTATAAATGTCAAAGACCAAGCTAATACAAGACTCCAGTAAAGAACTGCAAATTGCTATATGTTCAACCAAATGTTAAACCATACTTGAAATCAACAGTAAATAAATGGTGCCATGATAGACATATAAGCCACGGCACATAGAATTCCCACCAAAACAGGCCACTTGACTTATAACAAAGCAGAATTATAAAGCTGTAGGGAAAGTCTTTTCTATGAGTGCTAGGGGATTTGGATATTCATATAGATGAGCAATTAAAATACTTCACACCAATAATCAATTTCCAGAGGATTAAAGACCTACATGTGAAAGAAGAGTAAACTTCTGGGAGAATACCTGTGTGATGTGAGGGTTGGAAAAGATCTCTTGCATGAGCATACAGTACCACTGAACATTAAAAAAAGATTGCGTCTAATCAGAGTCAACATTTTTATTCATTAAATTCTACCCATGAGAAAACATGAGAGAAGTCTATAGGGAGAAAACAGCATTTAAAATATGTATATATGTATACACATATGAAAATCAGTAAAAAAAGAATGACAATGTACAAAAATATTTGTACATAAGTTTGACTGAAGAACTTCACTTTTAACTGGAACTGTTTATTTTTAAATTTGCAGACTAAGCATTTGGTTATGGCACAGAGTTTTGCCTGAGCACAATGTTATATTGGCCAATAACACAGTTCATCAAATGCCACAAAAATCACTTATATCCTAATTTCCCATAGATTTTTCCATACTCTTTAGAGCAGTAAGTAGTGAGATATCACAAAATATCAACCATACCTTTCATGTGCCTTTCTTTATGATAATATGCAAAATATTTTTTAAAAAACACTAGTACTTTAACTTGTTCAAGTTTATCCACCTTATCTAATATCACTCTTCAATGTAAAAGGACATATAGAAGCCACAGTGTATTTAGTGCCTAATTGTGTTTAGCAAAGCACAGGTCCACAATGGTCAAATTTAAAATCCCAGCCCTCGTCCTTTGAGAGCCGGTAGTTCAGGGGGAGCTATGTGCAACTGAGAGGACTGGCTCATTCTTTTCAACTTTATCAACATCAAAACCTGAGAACACCACTGAGTGAACACGGACAATAAAAGGCAATTCATGTGGAATTAATAAATGGATTGTGCACATAAATATTAATCTGAATAGATTTTAGTTCATTTTAAATCACAAATCAAATATGACATTCTTCCTTCTGTGGAAAAGAATTAGGTAAAACTGTAAAACAGCTTTTAAAAGTAGAATTATGCATATGAAGATTTTGAAGAGCTGTTCATTCATATGAAGGTAATTGTTAATATGTCATATTAATGCTCCATCACTCTTATTTAATATGACGCAATGGTTGAAATTGATAGCAAACTCCTGTCGCTTTAAGGGTAAGTAGAGTTTTTTTACTTCTACATCTTAAAAGACTTTCTTGAGTGGGGCATAGTGCCACATGCTTTGTGACCCCAGTGCTCTAGAGGCCAACAGGAGAATGGAAAGTTCAAGTCCAGCCTCAGCAACTCTGTGACTTAGGGAGAACCTTCTTGAAATTTGAAAATAAAAAGGGGCCGGGATATAGCTCAATGTGAAGGCTTTGGTTTTAATTCCCAGTATGGCAAATAAAAGAAGTAGAAAAATATCTTTCCACACTGCTAAGACTCACCCAGGAGTCTCTCAGCCATAGTGAGGATAAAAAAAGATTTTTAAAGTGAGTATTTGAAAAGATATTTGATGACCACTTTGTTGAGTGACTTAACTACATGCAACTGCCCAGCTCAGCATCTGAGGGCACCATGCAGACAGAGTAAGGGGTGATTCTCTTCAGTCCAGCAGATTTAGAGACCAAGTGCCAAGGGCAGGGTGAAGTGGCCTGTGGTCTCAGGGCAGAGTAGGATAATTAAGAAGTAAATTGTGGGTCTGTCTGATCTTAGATCAAAGACATGAAATCTCAGGGCTAAGATACAGAGTTTGGGGAAACATGTTTTATTAAATTCATTTAGTAAAAGAGATCTTGATCAAAAGAATAATTTGCAAGCTAATGATTCTCCTGCTAGAGGAAGTTGTAGGTACTCCCAGGGAAGAGACACTGAGACCTGTAATGTTTAACTCCAGGAGAAGCCACTACCCACGGAAAAGGGTGAGTTCAGGAGGAGTACAATATTCCAACGTCTCACACCAATAACCATGGGAGTTCCTAAGGCCTACGATGAACAAGCCATTTTACAGCAGTAAGATCCGAGTACATCTTCTCCCTTCCCCACCTCACCTACAAAGACCAAGGTGAGCCAGGCGTGGTAGCACACACCTATAATTCCAGCTACCAGGGGGCTGAGACAAGCAACCTGCAAACTCAAGGGCAAATAAACAGCTTGGCCAGGTCCTGTCTCAAAAATAAAAATTAAAAACAAACTCAAATGGCTAGAATTGTAGCTCAATATGAGCTAGAACTTAGGGTGAAAGGTTTGAGTTCAATCCACCATACGGCAAAAATAAAAGAGAAGACCCTAGTGAATGAAGAATAGGAAAATAAAGAAGGAAGGGAAAGAAAAAAGAAATTTAAAAAGACAGAAAAGAGTAAAGACAGAGAGAGAGAGAGAGAGAGAGAGAGAGAGAGAGAGAGAGAGAGAGAAAGAGTAGGAAATAGAAATGTGGTAGTAAGGGGCACCGGTCTAAGTAAAGATGTGTTTATGAATATACTGAGCTGAATATTATACAAAGTTTGAATTGAAACTTATTTCACAATTTACAGAAACGACAAAATTTAAACATTGTGAAAAATAAACAAAAGCACAATAATATAACCCAGATTTGCATCCTGCAGTACAGAAGTAATTAATTCCAGTTCCAATTCTATGAAGTTTTTAAAAAGAAAGATAAATTTTGAATAAGGACCTAGATGTGGGAGCCATCAGATTGAACAGAAGGGTCTGTATGGAGGTTATGTAGGTAAATAAAGGCACCAAGGACAACCTTCTAGGAAGTCCATCTACCCATTTATTTCCTCTTTTCTCATTATTTCAACATGCAGTCTGAAAGATCTGTTTGTACTCCCATTACATAGCTGTCTCTCATTGCTTTTTCTTGGTATGTAGAGAGGATGATTGTGTTCATGCATCCCAGTTCACACAGCAGAGCAAAGTAAAGCTCAGTTCAACATGGGCACTTTTACTGATCATGAAAACTTCCCTAATTCAGACATTGTGAACTTTTCAAGTCTATAATTTTTAAAAAATGAAGTTCCTTTTATGTCACTGTAATCATTGATACAGTGTTGATACATTCTACAATTTAAGAAGTTTAGAAGTTTAATTAAGTGACTCAGCAGGGAGCCAGGCTCCTCACTGTAAACATCCTGAGCTTGTGCCAGAGGAGGGCACAGAGTTGACGTGAGTGCTGCATCTACCTGGAGGTTCGAGGGAGGAAAACTTGTTCCCCGCCTTTTGTTCTTGCTGATTTTGCCTTCTGCTGCCCTGTACTATTGTGCCTGTGCCCTGCCACCCTGCCTCGGAGCCAGCAGATTATGGACTATGACCTAAATAAACCTTTCCTTCCTTACTTTTGAGTGTCCGGTAATTTGGAGAAAGAAAGAAAAGAAAGAAAGAAAGAGAGAGAGAGAGAGAGACAGAGACAGAGACAGAGACAGAGACAGAGAAACAGAGAGAGAGAGAGAGACAGAGAGAGAGAGGGAGAGAGAGAGACAGAGAGAGAGAGAAGAAAGAAAGGTAGAAAGAAGGCAAAAAATATATATAGAAGGACCGCTGGAATAACTGTGCTGCTGATGTCTGGTGGTTTATTGAAAGGAACAGTTAATGCTTGAAATTTTTTATATTTTGACTAATTTTGCGTGCTTATATCTGGTAATGTGAGCAACTATTTGAAGACAACTGATTTGAAGAAAATAATATACAATAGAACAACCATTGGTGAATTTCTACCAGCTTGTCTAGTGAAACTCTGTATCACCTCTAATGATTTTATAATACTAATTTTTTATTCCCTTTAATGGTTTGAACAATCTTCCATTCTTACATCTGGTAATCTAAGCAACATAGTTGAAGATAACAATATGTAATATAACAACTACTATTAATTCCTATGGTTTTGTTTGGAAACCCTGTGTAATTTTTAATGTCCTTGCTTTGTTTCGTTCACATCTGTGATACTGGTATTTTGCAACTCTTCTTTTCTTTACTATTCTCTTTAAAATAAAAAAGAATAAACAAGGTTATCATATGCTGTAATCCAGTAAAATAGGTCTTTAAACCAGAAATAACAATAAAAACAATGAAAGAAAATATAATTTTATAACAAATCCTAGTAGAAAGAGAAACAGAGAATATGATGACCTTAATGATAAAACTAGAAATAAAAGATTTTTTAATTTAAAAGACATAAATAGTACCTATGCTATTTGTATGAAGTGGTATAACATCTCATAAGTAGTATTCCATATTATGAAGTTGTTGATTTCCTTACAATTATTCCATAAGTTCAATTCAGTTCTAGTCAAAATCTTAACATATAGTTTTATGGAACTTAACAACTAATTATGTGATTATATGAGAAACAAAACAATCACAGCCATTATTAATTATGAAAACATATGTATTCATAAACATCAAAGTTATATACAACAATGATATTTAAGGTTACACATTATTGGCTAAAGAGAAAAGACAAGTAGATTATAACAGAATATATTATTTAGAATTAGTAAAAGGCAAAAGATTTATATGATCTGAAGAGAAACCAGCGTATAGAATATATTATTTAGAATTAGGAATATATTCACATAGACACTACTGATAAGTTCATTAAGGACTGACAACTTTAAAAACTGATGAACAACTGCTTACTATAAAAATAAGACTTGAAAAAATTAAGATAACATAAATGTTTTCCTTTAGAAGGACATAAAAATTTAATCCTTAGTGAAAAGACTGATAAAATTGGTAATAGCCATCAATACAACAGAGGTAGCATATAAAAAAGCCAGAGTTTGCAAATATGTGCATACTCTATCTGTGCTGAAACCCAATCTCTACAAAAGCAAAGATGTGTCAGGAGAAAAAGGAGCAAAATATACTTAGGCAATTCACACAAGGAGAAATATGGATGGTAAATAAATAGGTGAAAAGTGCTAACTAGGGAGTTACCAAAAATTTTGAGACACTAACGTTCTCATCTAACAGAATATTATAAATGCCTAAATGCTGTCAGTAACAAGCACTGAGGAAAGATTGAATACTAGTAAAACTTTCATAGGCTCTGGTGGCTTTGTAATTGGTACAAGCACTTCAGTGAGTTGTGTGACAAAATGTAATGAAATTGAATTTCAGCAGACTGATTCATGAGTTGACTTTCTCAGAATAAATCTGTACACTAAAAACATTCATGAAAATAATTATAGTCTCCTTGATATTAATAAAAATCATAAATATTCATCAGAAATTTAGGATAGTAAGTTGTGTCATATGTCTGTCTGTATATCACATTTTATAGCATTAAAATGATTGAACTAAAATTCATATATCTGCATAAACACCTTAATAATGTAATTATGCATCAAATAAGAAAGCTGCGGAAGAATAGAGTATATCATTTATAAGTTTTAAAGCATGTAAATCAATACAAAATAACAGAAATGAATAGAAATATGGTAAAAGTCTACACATTGTAAGAAAGAAAATATAGTAACAGATAAATCCTGTCTAGATAGCAGGGGTTTTTTTCTTGGAGAGAGCATATGTAAGTAAGTTCAGAGGAGGTTACAAAGGGAGCTTTTGTTCAAGATAAAATAGTCCATTTCTTCAAAGATTTCCTGAAGCAAAATATTATGGTGTGGCGAAGCTAAGGTGTGTAGTACACAGAAGTTAATTATTACGGCTCTTTTTGCTTAACACCTGAAGTAGTTCACAATGAAACAAAAATATTTTAAAATGTTAGAAGTTATATAATATAAAGTACTTTTAGTAGGTATATCTACCAACCAACTAACCATTGGACTACAGCAAGTGATTTTCTGCAGGGGCATGCCATCCTAATATGTGGGTTTAGCAGTGTTTGGGGGGCACCTTTTGATCGTCGCATTCACTGGAGGGTACTGTTTGCAATTATTGCCGTGGGTAGGGTTGCTGTGAGTGATAATGTCCCGTAACGTGCACCCACCCCCCAAAAGGGAAAACTGTCCACAGACCTCTACTGACAAATTCAGGCACCAGGCACCATATCAACGTTCTCAGAAAACTCAACCTGACCAGTGTTAGTTCAAGCTCCTCACAATGAGAAGAGAGGCTCTTCCGTGGTCCTCCCTTAATGACTTTTCCAGAGCCTCCTCTGCACCCAAGGGTATTCGAAAATCTAGTAGGGAAAAAAGCCTAAGGCTTCCCCCATCCCCCAGCCTTCTCCCAGCTGAGTTTCCAGTTCAGCACCTCAGCCAAGGAGTTTGAATCCATCGAGTCAACCCTAGGAAATCGTTACGCGCTAACTGATTCAGATGCACACAATTAACCAGAGTCATAGTGCTATTGCTTGCCCCATAAATGCCCTCCCAATGTGAATTTATTCCTTTCTGTCTCATCAAAGAAAATCTAGCAACCAGAACGTCAACACTAATGCAACACTATTTTGTGCTTAGCTTTCAGAAAACAGCAACCCAATTAGGTAAGACAAAACAAGGTTTGCTCTTGTCTATCAAAGTATCCAAAAAGGTATGTTTAAAACAAACTGCTTTATATCGTGCTTTACAAATGAAGATCTTGTAAAATTCCATCTTTGCCATTTGTGGTACAGAGGAGAAATAAAAACAGCAGGAGAAAACATTATGTTCCTCGCAACATAGATGCTCTGCTTCATTTCTGTAGCTGGGAAATGGTAGGTCCTTTGCCTTTATCAGATAAATTGGCTCTGAAGCCTGCATTTAAAAGAATATACATTTGTTTTCAGCAGGAAGTTTGGACTTGATTAGTTCAAGAAAAAAGGACGCTAGGAAGGCTGACTATCATTCTGAGCCAATAATTGCGTGTGTGATGGAGATAGAACATTATAAAACGGTCATATTTTTAGGGACTAATGATAAGTAGAAAAAAAGCTCACATCTTTCAGCTAAATTTGTTTATTGCCTAAAAACTCCATGTAGTAATTCAAGGCCAAGTGACAGGAAATTACAGTTTCCTGGCTGACATCAATTTGATCTTCATTAATGGTTCTGAAATGGAGTTTGAGCACTGGAGAGTAGGGAACGCACATACACAATCTTCCCAATAACTCAGGTCATAACCCCGATGATGCAGCACACGTTATGTGGAAAAATTATGATGTATGCTTGCAAACATGCAGTGCCTTATTATGTAATTTTAATCAAACCTTTTATTTGATCGGGTTCTTCCATTTAGTCTGTACATGGACTCATTTACTTAAAACATACAAGCTCTTAGGAGGGAGATTTGAAACACATGGCTGTTTCTTGTAGCAACAACAAATAAACAATCATTTTTTTCTAGGTAATCATAAGAGTATAAACACAGCACTGGCTGGCCAATTTTTTAAAATTAAGTTAAAAACAAGTTGATTTCTAGTTTCCTTGTCAGAATGGTCTCTGCCTAGTTCCCTCTGGGGAAGGGTGCATTTCTCACCTTTTCTACCCAAGTGCTTGCTCTCATCAGACATATTACTTGTTCAAACTACCCTAGGAGCAGAGGCTGCTAATATCCACCTTCTGTCCATTCTCCATCGGTCCTCAAGGTTTAAGAGTACATAGGCCAGTGGTGGCGAACTTATGGCATACCTGTTATTTGTTTTTCTTTTAAGACAAAAGATGTTTTTCTAACTAAAACCTCAGGATTCAAGTATAATTGCACTGTTGGCACTTTCCAATTGAGAAATGATTTTGGTTTGCAATTTAGTCACTTTGGCCTCTAAAAGGTTTGCCTCACTGACGTAGGGTATCAGAATGAAGACTTCACTTCCCAGTTTCCCTGTTTGATAGGTCTGCCCATCTGATGACACTGTTGCCAGTGGAATGAAAGCACAAATGATATATGCCCTTTTCATGATGTGATTTCAAAATAGCTTGTGAGCAATCTTCTGCTTCCTCTTGCCTAGTGTCTGGCACATAATACTGCAAGGTAAGACAGCTTCTACCAGGGACTATCACAACACCCTAGAGAATGACAGTGAGGAGATGAAAAAAAAATTGAGTTGCTGAGACAGAACTTCTCATCTGTTCTGGAACATTTTCCCTCTACACTGCTCTGAGTGTAAAAAACTTCTATCTACATGGCTCTTCTTGTTATAGAGGATTTGGGTTTACCCTAAATAATAAAGAATCTTGACATAGTAGACAATGAAATGGACTGGATTGAGAGACAATATTCTTTCCTGTCCCCTGTAAGGATCCTTACAGTGTTAATATTCTAAGATGTTATACCTGTGTTTCCTATTCTCTGCAAATCGCTCCAGCAGAGACTCTTAGAAAAAGCACATTTTTGTTCAGTGATGTGCAGAGATGTTTCTCAGCCCTCCTGGGTTTCTTAAAACAATAAGCCATGGTTTTAACTCAGTGCTCTACATTTTATTTTCCATTATAGCTAACATTTAAACACTAGTCCTGAACAAATAAAAGAGCAAAGGTTATCTATAAAATACCAAAAACTCTATATTAAGTAAAGGAGAAGAAACCTTCCAATGTATGCTATTGTGAAAATTTTCCACTAGAAGGGTGACAGATAATTTTTGGAAAAAGCAGAAATTAGCACTTACAAGAAAGTCACTCCTTTACTTCTGTAAAAGGACAGGGAAGGGAGAAGCCCTTCGCGGAGCTATGAAGAATATTTTCTGTCCTGTATAAACTTTGCTTCATTCATAACTTCTCATACAGCAGAGTTCAGTACTTTTATATTTTACTATTCACAGCTGTAGAACAGATTAAGCTGTGTGATCACTCTCAGCATAGCACCTTCTCCTCCTGTGCATCCAAGAAGACTGTATTTTACCAGGTCGTAAATGATATTACTCAGGTCCCAACAGTAACAAAAACAGAAGCTTGGGTCTCTCCAAGACATCCATTGGTTTTTCAAGACCATTCAGGATCTGATATCTCTTGCAGAGATTCCTGGTTTTGCATGCATATACATCTTTCTTCCTTTAATTATGGTTTTTGCAAATTGAAAGCTAAATAGTTATTATGGTTTAGACTTACAAAGTCCCATAGAATTCTCCTGTGTTTTGGACTGGATTCTGTGGGACTACATTCATGATGAACCCACAGCTGATGTGCTGTTAGGACTAGGGCTTCGTTGGAAGAAGTGGATCAGTGAAGGTGTGAATTATAAGGGTGTACTGACCCTTTCTGGCCCTTCCCTTGTCTCTGTGCTTCTTAGCTGCCACGAGCTGAGCACCCTTTCCTTCGCTGCACCTCCTGGCCATCTTGTTTCTGCTTTCAGGCCAGCTGACAGTGGACTGAAACTATAAACAAAAATAAACCTTTCATCCTTTAGGTTGTGGGGTCAGGTATTTTGTCCCAGTGATGCAAAAGTGTCTAAGACAATAGCTAAACAACTTCTGAGCTAGAAACTCTTTCCAGTCGCCTTTGCAGATGAGTGCGACTGCTTTATGCCCGGGCAGAGTTCACTTGTGCCACTGTTCTTAGGAGCTGCACATTTGTTCGCTTAACATTTTCCTTCTGACTAGCTAGAGTATGACAAGAGTCCAGCAAGAGCAGGAGCAGCCATCTTGGGTGCCGACATGAAAGCCACACATTGAGAACATACCAGTGAGATTGAATGAGCCCGAGTCTCTAAACAGTTTGTAAGCAACACACTACTAGTCCTGGACTGCCTTTGGACTACAGCAAAAGAGCAACACACACACACACACACACACACACTACTTATCTCCTATCTAAGGGATATGATGGTGGTGGGGAAGATTATTTATAATATCAATACGGACTATACCTTAACTTACACTATTACTTCATGTAGCATCTCTCTAGCAGTATCTCTGGGCAGGCCTATCACAATGAGCATATGAGTCTATTTTACTATCATTAGCTCCACTACCGAAATTTTAACCAAACTGCACCTCTCCTGGTTTTGCTTGGATCACTCTGTTGGCATCACTCAGTTTAAAATAGTGTTTGGGCCTTATATTATAGCTCACTATCTTCTGTCATCCCTAGAACATATGGACTTGGTGTGTCTTGAAGCAGTCAGCCATGTCTTGGTAAATAATGGCCAGGAAGTTGTCTCTTCCAGTCACAAAGGGAGGTGGTTTTTCTTATTTTCTTAGGTTCTCATGATTCCACAGATTTTCCCTAGTTCTTCTTCCACTGAAGCCTTTCCCTAGAAATTTGCAAATAAAAACATAACCATGAAAGAGAACTGCTGTACTAAGAGAAGGTAGACTCTTGCCGGACTCACCTTTGTTTCAGTATTTGATTTCATCTCTTTGTAGTGATTTCGAGAATTCATAGCATTTAGTGAAGGGCAATTTTTGTGTTAATTTAATCATTTTTCTTACAGACTTGCAAGTTCCGAGCAGAGGGAAGAGAAAGAAGTGAAGGGAGGAAGAGGGAGGAAAAGCACGAGGACTAGAAGGAGGAGAAAGAAAGGAAGACAAAGGAAAGGATGAGAGCGGGCAGCTAGGGGGACGGGGCGAGCTGATGACGCAAGAGCGAAGCCCGCGAGAGGGAGGAGCTCTCAGATGAGGCTCTACGCAGCACTGAAGCCTAGAAAATAAACCTAACTAGAAGCAGATGTGTTAAGAGGGCAGCTAAACCATTCAAAGACCTGCACTTCTGCTGCCATACCCTGAGGAGGGAAGGAACTCAAATACTCCAACAGACCCCGGGCTTTCTAGAGAAGCTTAAAACAATTTTAAGAAACGCTCATGTACCTTCTACACCTTAGAAAAGACCTGATCTGAACAAGTTAAAAAGAAGTTAAAAAGAAGCTCCATCATCAGGAAATGAGAATGCTGAGTTATCAATAAAAGTAACAAAATACTTTACTGACCAAAGACGAGAAAACAAAGGCACTCTTTTGGCCAACTCGGAAAAGCACAGGGTTTTTATTCTAGATGCTAGACTAACCTTCAGCTCTATAAACAAAGCTGTTTGCCCCGACTAAGGGAAAATAAAAGAATATTTTATTTTTATATTTGAATAGAATATTTGAAAAGAATATTTTTGGGGGGTCTAACAAATCCATGAAAATCAATACAGAATCCTGAAAAACATGTTTTAGAGCTGAGCTTTAATTTAAAAATCCCTTTAGAATAATGAAAATTACTTATAATAATGAGAATTAATCATGTTCAGGGCAACTTTCAAACAAATAGTTTACTTTAAGGATGCTAATAACTTCCTGTGAGTTTCTAACCAAGGCACAGTTACAAGAAGAGATCTATAATTAGATAAGTTTGGAGCAAATAAGAGACTTATAACTAAAGGTGTGAATAGGATTATCATTCTGGAAGGCTTGGTGGCACCTGAAGAAACCCCTGAGTCCTGCCACCTAAAGGTCTGTCCTGGAAGTTGTAAGAATGATCTTTGCTTGATCAGCTTAGGGTGTGGAAAGCACACGTACACATGACACTGACACGTGGCTGGGTCGCATCCAGGAACGCACCGGGAGCCATGGAGCAACAGGAGGCAGTAGTGCAGCGCCTTCACTCCGCAAGCGCCAAGAAAAACCACGCTGAAGTTCTGCAGTTTCCCTTTCATCTCTTCATTTAGAAGGAAGGTTTAAATGGTACCAAGGAAGGAAATAAAAGAAAGAAGGCACTGACCCTGCTGCTTTGCCTACTTCCCCCCTCATCCTAGAGGAGACGATCCCGCTTTAAACACAGCACTAACAACGCGAGTAACGCGCTGAGTTATGCCTATGCTTGCCGCTGTTATCACTAGGCATCGGCAACCCTGAGCCGATTACAGCGTTAGGAAACCCTAGGTGGTCACGTGGTCTGTCACTGACTGAAACATCGTGTGGTGCAGTCATCACTGAGAAGTGAAACAATGGGTGTTTTTCCCTTTCTTTCATTAAAATTATCTTTTTACTTAATATTTTCACAAAAAAATGTGTAGGGCATTGAATCCTTACTAAAAAATACACATATTCACAGCAAGGATGCTCCTGAAGGTCTACAGAGAGAAGAATGTTTTCCTTCTGCCTGGTGTCTACATGTTTTAGCATCTATTTACACTACTTCTACAGTCCGGAAAGAGTATAAATATTGAAAGATTAATGACTAAAGTACTTGTATATTTAAAACCTACTAAGAGTTATCTACAGTTCACTATGTACCTTCAAATATGTATTTGATTTGGTTCAAGCCTGCTATTTGGGAATTGAAATAAATATTTTTCAAAAGGCATACTGCGATGGTCATTTAAAATCATATTAAGTTGTAAATCTAAAGCCTAAAAATGAGTTTTTGTGTGACACTATTACGTGACCCGCTGCTGGTTTATGGAAGGTGAAAGGTGAGTTGTAATAAGCGAGCTTTAGAGAGGCCCCTTGTCACACACTCACCATGGAAGGGTGTAGCTGTCCTCAAATCTACTCTTCTGTCTTGGGCTGAGGGGGTTCAGAGTCAAATACAGAGTAAAGTAAAATGAATTCTTATACAAGTAGTAGATCCAGGCCTGGTGGTGGTGGTGCACACCTGTAATCCCAGCACTCAGGAGGCTGAGGCAGGAGAACTGCTAAAAATTTCAGAGCAGCCTGGGTTATACAGTGAGATTATATCTTAAAAAAAAAAAGTAACAAGTGGGATGCTAAGAATAAAAATGGATTTATTCTCTCCGGCAAGTTCGTAGCCAAGAGCAAAAGTTTAACTTCTGGTTTCATGCAGTCAGTGTATCACACCCTCCTCTGTAGTCAACACCAGAAGGAAAGCTTGGGTGGCAGAAGTGGAAGCGCCGAGAGGATGGAAGAGCAACGCTTCCTGCTTCAGTCCATCTCCATCGGGGCAGTTTTACTTCACTGCACAGCAGCTCCACAG
This sequence comes from Dinomys branickii, assembly GCA_004027595.1. Taxonomy (NCBI): domain Eukaryota; kingdom Metazoa; phylum Chordata; class Mammalia; order Rodentia; family Dinomyidae; genus Dinomys; species Dinomys branickii. The sequence continues at coordinate 217,841 of PVLD010000279.1, read as the reverse complement.
AGGAACGAACCTCAGGAAATCACCAAAGATGCCTTTGACTCTAATCCTATAAAATCTATTTACATAGTTACAAAGTTCCTACTATGTGCCATTTCAAAAGTGTATACTCTGCCTTCTTACTAAAGCATTCTATAAGTAACAGCACTAGCATTTCTAATTACAGCCAAAAGGAGCCACCTGTGAGAGCTGGAATAAACCCTATCTGGAAAGACCTCTGTCCAGTCATTTGTTTTCCTGAGTATGAAAATATGGCTTGAGTCCCAACAAGCCTCCCTGCTGAATCAGACCATGAAATGAGCGTCTCACTTGCTGCACTGTTTTTGCATCTGGCTGCTGACAGCCTCATAGGTCCGGCTGCTCTATCATTGAGAAGTGGGTATGATTAATCAATTACCAAGCACACACAAAGGCAGGGTTCAGATGTCATCATCAACCAGGGACAACATAGAGCACACATGTCTGTAACATGGCTACCGGGAACAGGCATTTGGCTGCTAACCACAGGCCGCTGTTGATATCACAACCTGAAATCACATCACATAAAACAATTAGAAAGACCAGTCCTTATGGCTGCTATGCAAAATAATGCAGCAGACAGTGTGTTGTGGAAACATCTGGCTTATTTTTGAGCCAAATAATTTCTTAGGAGGCAACATGGAGAAAAGAAAACGTGTTATTTATTGAACACTCATACTACAAGAGAGCAAGAGGGCAAAATGATGTCTTAAATGAAATAACAAATCAATAAAAATTCACTCCATTTTACTTCAAATAAAAATCTCCGAGGATTACTCCCTGATTCTGTAATAAAAAGGGGGTATCACTGTGCTAGAAAGGCAGTAATGCTTCATCTCTTACACTTCCTGCTATTTCAGTGCAAGGCAAGGATTCTTAACACTTTAAAATGAAAATGATTCACGTGAGTTTGCAGCTAGCAATGTAAATAATGTGCTTGCATCTCGGTTCATACCTCTCCATGTTTTAATATTAATTTTTAATGAGCATTATAAATTACTGTCAGTGCTAATAGCCACAGTCAGACCTGGCTCTTCCCTTGCAGATCTCATTATTCTTCAAATATTAAGTCTAATTTCCTTTTTTTAAAACTATTTTTACATAGCACTACAATCACATCAAAATTTCCAGAGTACTCTAACAGATACAAAAATAAAGCATGCAGCATAATCATTTGTAACTGCATGCACATAATAATTGCTTTCTAATACACCATCTTCGGGATAAAAATATTTGACAAGTTCGTTTTTGCTAAGGATCTTTTAGAGCTGAGTCTTATTACAAACGCTTGTGCTTTGTGGGGAGAGACTGAGTAGCTTTTCCCTGATGGAGGGTAGATATTTGTTCCATGACAAGAATTTTAACGTTCCTTCAAGAATATCAAATGTTTTAATCTCAGATGACCTCACACAGCGTATCAAGTACATTGACAGCTTATGCGCCCTGCAAATCAACACCAGAAAGACTGCTGCTACTGTGGCCGTGGCTGTTACATTCGCCTCATATTCTCCTCCACCGTGAGCAACTGCGTTTCTTTATATGTAGTATAGCATTTTCTAGCCTCACAATTTCTTTTATACTGCAGCCTTATAATTTATTTTACTTTATCAAAATTTTAAATGTAAATATGAAACTTAGTATGTATGAGGCATTATACTAAGAGTTTTACAAATACCAATTCCCCTCATGTTCCTAACAGCCTTAAAAGATAGATGCCTTTCCTATTCTCATTTTATAGACGAGGTAACAGCCTCAGAGCCTACGAGTTGTGCTACATTCATGCCCCCATTAAGGAAAGAAGTTGAAATTAGAACCCAGCAGTCTGACTCCACAAAGAGTAATTCCAAGGCTTTGCCCTGATCGTGCACATATTGATGAGGCGAAGTGACTTCACACGTCTTTTCAGGTATCTTAAATTAGGCTGGTAGCTGACTCTAAAATTGACCTGAAGGCTACACATATATGAATGTAGAGAAAATTCAGAAAAAAAGAGTAACATTTTATCTTATCAGTTCCCTAAAAAGACAGAAGAATTCAATATAGAAAGATGATTATTTAAATCAGTAACACGAATACTCAATAAGTGTTATGGGGCAACTGGTTAGCATTCAATCCAGGAAAAATTTTAAGATGTAAGTAAGTATTTTATATGATATAAATCCTACCTTAGTATATTAAAATACATCATAGTTAAAGCATAATAAGCTGCTACTATCAATTTGAGATTCTAAAAAACAGAAAGACAAGAGTAATCGCACATCTGAAAAACTTTTATCAACAACGACAGAGGTAATTTCAGGTAGTATCTGATTTATACATTCAAAACAGTTTTTTAAAAATAACCAATGGCTTCCTGAGTAATGAGGTAGTAATCTGTAGAGCTCGCCCATATGTAGTTCTCTTTGGCTTTCAGACACACACACTCTTGTGGGCTAAATGATTACTTGTGGCCAATTAGGCTGAAGAATTAAGTCACAGGCACACACAAAGGGCAGGGTTAGGAGGTCTTCGTCAACCAGGCACAATTGGAGCACGCGTGTCTATACCATGGCTACAGGAAACAGGCAGGGACTGGAAGTGCAACACAGCCCAAAGAGTGTGGTCAGTGTCACTGAGCGGCTGACTGTGGGCAGCAGAATATGCTTAAAAACTCACTGTTTCCCTGAGCTACCGAAATTTCAGAATCAACTGCTGTGTCATAATAAAATGGATGTATTGGGTGTCTGCCTCTTGCTCTTGGCACAAAGCTCATCAAATCCTTGTAATATCCTTAAAGATACAGGTGGCTTTTTGTCTCACGATGGGACTCTGAGTGGGGTTCTGAGTATCACTGGAATGGAGGCAGATCACCCGAAAGACCAGGCCATGGTGAGAAGCTTGCAACATTCAATCCCATATCCACTCTTCTGGGAAAGTAGAAGGGCTAGATTTTGAGTTCATAATCCACCATGCGTATGAGATGAAGCTAAAAAAATCACTACCTGTGGGCCAAGTGCTTTTGGGTTAATGAACACATCCACACGCTGGGGTTGGAGAAGGTGCCCTAACTCCACAGGAACAGAAGCTCTTACACTCAGATGCCATCCTCTCCTTACCCTATGTAGTTTGCATCTGACTCTCTGCATGTATCCTTTGCAATATCCCTTGCGATAAAGACATAAATGTCTTTCTCTGAGTTCTGTGAGTCATTCTCACAAATGATCTAACATAAAGTGAGAACCTCTAATTTATAAATTATACAAAAGTGGAGGATAATCTGCACTTGCATTTGGCTTTTTCAGTGGAGAGCAATCTTGTGGGATTGAAACCTTCACCAGCAAAGTATGGGCTAATTCAGGCAAACGGTATCAGAACTGAATTGGCATGTAGGGCACCCAGTTGGTACTTGTAGAGAAGTGAAGAATTGTTTGATATGGAAAAGGAGCCTCATAATATGGTGTCAGCAATGCTGTGAGAACAGGGAAGCAAAGAGCTTATTTTTTGTGTACAGGTTTTATTCTTGGAGCATAGCTATTCCATCCTGATAAGCACAAATGTGAGCATGGCAGCATAATATACATATACTAAGGGGACTATTTGAAAAAATGGCAGCTCATTTATAAAGCCATGGTGGAATAAAAACATTGGAGGTGATAAATAATAAACAGCATAAAATTCAAATTAAGGATTACCAGGTCAAGTTTGATGACTTTGGAAACATGAAACATGAAAAAGAATATAAAAGTTGACTACAATAGGAAACTAGGTGACAAAATTAAAGACAAATTATTCTCAATATATGAATGAGAAGTATTTTCTTAAAGGGACTAAAGCAAATAGAATAAAGGTAAGAATGCAAAACTTGAAAACTAAAATTAAACAATGACTTCAATGATCAGATGAAAACAGCATGTACAAATTAAAGCAATACACTCACCCTGTAAAAAGTAAACTTAAAGTAGATCAAAGACCTAATTCTAAGGTGTAAAACTATGAAATTACTAGAAGAAAACATAGGGATAATACTTTTAAGTTATCTATGTAGACAACAATTCTTTGGCTATGACCTCTAAAACAAAAGAATCAAAAACAAATGAGACTACATCAAACAAACCATGCCTTCACAGTGACAGAAACAACCAACAGTGAAGAGACAAGCTACTGAATGGGAGAAAATATATTCCAGCTATTTATCTAACATAGATCATCATTCCAAATGTATAAATAACACAAACACTGAAACAAAAATAGTAATACAATTTAAAAAATTGGCAAATGATCTAAACAGATTTTTTAAAATAAGAAATATAAATGGCAAGTAAATATGTAAAAGTGCTCAATATCATTAGTCATCAAGAAAATGCAAATCACAATGACCATTAGGTATCATATCACCCCATGCAGAATGGCTATTATCAAAATAGCAACAAATTAGCCAGGCACGACAGTACACATCTATAGTGGTAACAGAATGATCTAGCATTCTGGGAGGCTGATGCAGGATGTTCTCAAGTTCAAGACCATCCCAGGCCTCTTAACAACTTAGCAAGATCCTATCTCAAAATAATAACTTATAAGGACTGGGTGTATAGCTCAATGTGAAGGCTGAGTTCCATCCTGAGCACCAAAAAGAATGCTGGCAAAACTGAAGTGAAAGGAACTCTTACACACTCAGTAGGAATGCAAATTATTACTACTTTATGGAGAATTGTATAGAGGTTCCTCAAAGAACTAAACACACACCTACTGTAGATATGCAGCTACCCCACTTCTAAGTCTATACACAAAGAAAGGAAAAAAAATCAGCATATCGAAAAGACCTCTCTGCTGGGGATGCAGCTCAGCATCTCATGGGCCTGCCTAGCAAGCGTAAGGTCTTGAGTTTGATTCCTAGTACCAAAAAAAAGAAGACCCTTGCACTTCCATGTTCACTGCGAAATTATTTGCAATAGTTAAAATAAAGAATCAACCTAGGAGTCTATTACTAAGTAATTGGGATACAAAATGTGATATGTATATATATATATATACACACACACACACACACACACACACACACACATATATGTGACTATTATTCTGTAATAAAAAGAATGAAATACTGTCACTTATTGCCAAGAGGATGGCACTGGAGAACATTATGTTAATTAAGAGAAATAAATCAGACACAGAAATACACATCTCACTTGCTCTCCCTTATATATGGAGACTAAAAATAGTTGACCAGAATACAAAATAGCTATTCCCAGTGGCTGAAGATAGAGAAGTTCAATAAAGGCATGTTGGGTAACACACATAGAGGAGGAGTAACTTCTTCAGCAGAAGACTGAAGAGGGTTCTAAACAGTCCGTAGTATATTTTATGACGACCTAGACGAGAACTGTTTGCAGGCTCAGGCTTGTTTGAGGACATGATAAGGAGAAGGAAATGTTAATTACCCGGATTTGATCAGTGCATGCGGGATGCATGTGTGGAAAGATCACACTGACCCCTCAGGCCTATTAATGTATGTGATTAATATATGCTAACCATAATCCATTAGAACAGTCCTGTGCCACTTACTGACATTTCAATGATGAACAGTGCATATGATCCTATAAGGTTATAATGGAGCTGAAAAATTCCTCTCACCTAGTGAATGTGCCTTTCCTAACACTGCTTCCTAACACAGTCCAAGTGCCTGTAGTAAGGCTGGTGAGAATTTATCAAGCTGTTGGTCACGCGAAAGTGTAGCACGACTCTGGACAGTATGTAATACTTGATGGTGACAATAAACAACTAGGTTATTTGCTTATGTGTCTAGACTACAATTTTGTAGCTATTTTAGAGTGTGCTATCACTACTTATTAAGAATTAACAGGAAGGCAAATGCAGGCAGCTCCCTCTGAAAGGTTCCTACAGGGTGGTAGAGTAATCCCAGGGGACAGCAGCTCCTGTGTGCTTTTGACCCTGGAGGCAAAACATAGAGCTAGAAGACAGTGACATTGGTGAGCAGGATCCTGTCAAAGCCCAGGCTAATGTGTATCTTGGTACTTATCAAAAAATTTGAGAAATAACAGGAAAAAATAAAACTCATTGCAAGTAGAAAGGGACTTACAGAAAAAGGATTAAAAACAAATATTTTGGTACAGGAATAAAATGTGCTCATGTTTTAAATTGTGTCATTACAGAAGAACCAAAAAAGTTTATCAAGTAAAAAGTTACAGTGAGCTAAGGTTAATCTGTTATTGAAGAAAGAAAAATATTGTTCATAAATGTGTGGGACCTGATTACACAGCAGTTATGAAGTCTACAGCAGCACAGCATTGTCCTCGGCCTTCACACTCACTTTCCACGCGCTCCTGCCGGGTAACGTCGAGTCTGCAAGTTCCATTCATGACTGCACCCTACAGAGGTGTGACATTTTCTTTTACACCGTATTTTAATTGTACTTTTTCTGTTGAGATACACAAATATTGATCATTGTGTTACCACTGCCTACAGTAGTCAGTAGAGTAACCAGCTGTCGGGGTTTGTGGCCTACCAGTGGGAGGCTCTACCACAGTATGGCTTAGGGGTATCATAGCTTATGTACTCTCCAGGTCTGTGAGAGGATGCGCTATGCTATGTGCACAAGGACAGAACTATCCAATAGCCCATTTATCCAGACATATCCTTGCTGAAAGAGATGCATGACAGTAGTTAGATTCAGTGAGATGGAAGAATCATTCCAACATGTACACAGGTAGAGAGAGAATGACAGAGAGTGCCAGTAAAAAAGGAAGAAGCAAGAGAGGAAGAAAAAATATCAGACAGATCACAAATATTTGTATTGAATTGACACATTATAAAAATTAAAAGGACATCAAGTGTGATCTTGTGGTTCAAAACTGTAATACTGAACCAAACTATACAGCAAATTCATCTAAAAATGAAATGTTCGAGAATTTCTTAGCAAGAAGTTCTTTTAAAAAGATTGCCTTTATTTTGTCAAAACCTTTGAAGATCATAAAGTGGAACACAGGTACCACATAAAAATATGAACAAAAAAGAATTATAGAAAAAAATAACTGTTAAACTTGACAAATAAAAGTAAAGTGTTTAAATCCTGAATCAGACGTGTTTTGCAAGTAAGAGTTTATACAAGACTGTCAGCTTTGTCAACATTTATGCTCAACTAAGAAAACTGAAGAAATTACATGTTTCATTTTCATACAGCTTTCTTCATGCAGCAAAATATTCCTGCAGCTGGTGAGAAATTGTGAGATCACCACCAGCACTAGGAAATGATTGCTTGAGATGCATCTTATTGGATTGGATTTACTGATAAAAATTTGATTATGTTTTAATTCAGAAAGCTTTATCTGTTTTAGTAATGAGAAAATAATTACTGTGCAAATGCTTTTTATCAAAATATTTTCATTTATTGGTCATCTGAATAGAGTTAATACATACCCCAAATTACAAACGTAATAATTTCATGATGATGTCTTTACACATTAATGATGAGAATAGGAAAAATTTCCAGCACATTTAACCTTCACAGCCTGGAGCATGTGTTTATTGTTTTAAATTTGTATAATGTTTATCCTTGCTAGCATCCACACTTAATTTACATGTTATGCTACATGCATTTTAATCAGCCAAAATCTTTATTAAATCACAGCACTCAAGTATTTAAATAAAATATGGAAGTAGAAGGTAAAACCCTCTGTGTTTGATAATAAGGGTAATGGGGACAAATGAAAAACAAAGTCATACAAAAATATAAGCAAAATTCTTACATAATTGAAAACCAGTGGAGGCCAGGAATATAGCTCAGTGGCGTAAGTGCCTGTCTGGCAAGTGCAAGGTCCTGAGTTCAATTCCCCATGCAAAAAAGAAAAAAAAAAGAAAGAAAGAAAGAAAGAAAACCAGTGTAGCTGTGTGCTAATATAGTTATATTCACATGCCCCCCCAAAATGTCACTACTCTTTTAAAATGACAGACATCAGAAGGGCTTCAAGGAAGAACTGAAAAGAAATATGTGAACACATTTTTAAATGTAAAAGCCTGTTAGTAAAGTTGGCATAATATAAAGCTTGGGAACAGAAGAGTTAATCTTGTAAATTAATGGATGTCCATGGTTATCGCCGAGAGATACCACTGGTATCATTGAATTCACGGCCATCAGAGTGGCTGGCACCACCAGACCAATCTGTGTCCATGTCCAGAACCTGTGCATTAATCCTCAATCTGCCCTTCTCCTGCACGACCGCTTTCACTTGCTCATAGACTGTTCCTTCAACCTCATGAAGCCTCCAAACTGACGATAGCTCTGCTCCTACTCAGCCTGCCTGCAGGGCTCCTTAGGCATAGGGACGTAACTGCCTTCATGCCCATTCCTTAGCACTGCCTCGATCTCTGACACAAGCGGTGAATAATCAATAATGAGACTCAGTGAAAAGAGCAAGCCGTGTGTGACATGAATGCAGGGCAGTTAATTACACGTCCTGATAGAACCTTTATTAAATCACACAAGGCCTGCTCTTCGGGGCTTTCTTGCATATTAAAAATGCTTTTTTATTCTGGTTTTTACAGTGTTCTCTTAAAATGACTGAGCATAATATTTACAAAAGGAAGAGACGATTACAGAAAAGACTTACAGGAGAGAGATAGCTTCACTTACGTAATTCCAGGCTAAATCTAACTTTAAGGTGGTTGCTCTTTTTCTTTGAAAGGTATTATACCTTTCAAAATGTACACTTGCTGCACCGGTACGCTGGGCTGTTCCAAAACTGATCACGGGCTTGACCTCAGGCTGCAAGGGTATGGGAGATGTCTGCAGCGGCTGTGGTTATTGTGTTTGCTCTGCAGTGGTTACTTCAGCAGCGGGCCTCAAGCCAGTTCTAGCCAAGGAGGCAGAACTTCAGGGAGGGCTCATGGGATCCTAGGAGGTGTTTGCTGAATGTAAACAGAAAACATACACTTCCCTCGGCCCCTGTCACCAAGTGGCTTCCACAGGAGGAGTACACTGACTTGTCACACAGGGACAAGGAAGTGGCCCAGTGAGAGAGACAGACAGACAGACAGACAGGGGTGACCTAACTGATTCACACTTGAAGGTTACTTTCAGCTGTGCACCTCCTGTGTGAGCCAGCGCAATTTCTTATTACTCAGCATAATAAAAGCTATAATTTTATTAGTTGACACCTTCCCCTGGTGTCAAGCCATTTACTTTGCTTGACCTGTTGTCTACTTGTCTGCTAAATAAGTTCGACCCTACTAATTTTGAGGTCATGTTCTGCAAATGTGGCCCTACAATCATAGATACCAAAATCACCTGGGACATGGTTTTAAAACAATACACTAAGTAGGCCCCACAGCAGACCTGCTAAGTCAGATTCTTTGGGGACAGTGAAGTTTCTTTAAAGCACCCCCAGTTGTACAACAGAAGTTGGTACACATTGAAATGAATGTTTTTAACAGTTCATATACCTCTCGACTTATCTATCATAACTGTATTTTCTTAAAGGAATGAGCAATGTAGGATGACATGTGCAATACTATATAACATGCTAAACTACAAATTTAATAATTCTGATGAAGTAAGCAATCAAGCTTACAAAATCACCTTGTGTGGGTACTATTATGAGACTACAAGCATACAGTACCCATGTGAAATTAGCACTGTCCTCTTGCTTAGCGCCTATGGCAAAAGATCATTTTAGCCTCATAACCCTCCAATACCTAGTGTTCCCACTGTGGAACACCCATAACAAGAGAATATAATAATATTTTTTCTCTTCAAATTTTTTGTCCTTGAATTTTTTTGTATAACATATGTGAATTTTATGCAAACGCTCAAAAAGTTGCAATCTCTGACATAAATGGGTTAACTCCTATTAGTAGTAGGATTAAAATTTGCCTAGAGTTGCATTAGCAGGCTTACACATTCACCACACCACATTCATATTTTTAAATTTTGTTTTGCATGTTTCATGTCTCCTTGACTAAACAAACAAATGTAATGTAACATGAATAGAAAAGATGTATTAACTACTAAATATGTAGGAACACTTTGATAAATGTGAATATGTGGATAAAAGGTAATTCAGAAAAGTAAATGTGTTAGAGTGATAGAATGATGAAACTTTAAATAACTTTCTAATGCTATACTACCAACTCAATAAAAATATAAAAAGTAACATCTGGACATTAAAGAATGACCTTCAACCAAGTTGTACTTCTTGGACTTTGGTAATGACATCCTCTATGGTTTTCAAGGATAGAATCAAGTCCAATATCTCTGACAATGAGAGAAGTAAACTAAAACCCCAGCAGCTATACTTAAGAAATTCACTTAACTTTATATATCAATATTTAAGATATTCAGAAGTTTCACCTTTGTTTCCTACTCCGCTTTATGCCCCATGTCTATGCCTCAGTCAACACCCACTGATACGCATCCTCCCAAAAATCATAAGAAAAATTTTGGAAATAAAATGCCATTGTATTATACTAGAAAGAGAATCATTGTTTTAACTCTCAAAATGTCAGACTCAGCTAAGTTCTATACGATCTTAATTTAATGCTGTTATTGGATTTTTTTTCAGTAAGTGCCTGTAGACCATATTGAAACACACAAAGAAAATTCATCTTCACATTTTGGTCTTTTATTTTTGGAGCAGAACAGAACTGAGTGCCACTGTAGATTCTAGAAGAAATAATATGTGGTGCTCATTATTGGCTAAAATAAAGAAAATGGTTTAATATTCCACACACAGTATAATTTTTCACTCCATGGAGTTTATTCTACAGATACATTCCTGTGATCCTAATTGCTTAGGTTTCTTAACCCTTCTGTTGACCACTGATCAATATTGCTTAGAAAATTTCAAAATAGAGAGGAAACAGCATTCTTTTCAAGTAAGTTACGGGCACTCAAATTAAGACCATATACACAAAGACTGTGGCTTGAATAATTTAGAAGTCTTGTTGAAGGAATACCAATAAGAATGGATCTTCTCATTAACTTGGTCGCAACTGTCCATTTCAATTTACACATGAAAACATTCTAACCTGATGATAGATTCCAAGACTGTATGTAAACTGCAGACTTTCTATTCACTTTCAATCAATTGTTCACATGACTTTAAGGAAACTGTGTTCTGCAAATATTTTCACACTTCTGCAGCATCAGGACTTGCTGAACAAGTTACTAACAACCTGAGTAGAAAGATGTTTCAGTGGTAACCACACATTCAAGATTAGAGGAGGAGAATTTCTCTGGAGATTTTCAGGCTTATCTCACTAAGACCTATTTGCTTACATTTGCCTGGGTCATAAAATTGAGAAACCTTGACTTCCTCTTCTGAGCTGAGACTTGTGTCTTCATAGCACAGCAGACTTCCTCTACTTGGGGTTGCTTTCCTTTCATACCACCCTGGAATGCAGAGGTATTTCAGTCCCTAGTTGCACTGACTCCTGTGGAATTGTATTATGAGGAGCAAGGGATGCCAAGGTGCTCTGTGAGAAAAAAAGGCCTGTTTTGCTCTTAGTTCAGAATTCTAATTAGTGTTTGCACATAAACACACACACACACACACGCACACGCACACGCACACGCACACGCACACGCACACACACACACACACTGCTACTGTTGTAGCAAAGTGATATACCTGCATAGTTTCAGACTTAATCGCCTTTCAGCTTGCGGAGTGATATGCCTGCATGGTTTCAGATTTAACCTCTTTTCACCAGTGCCTTTATTCAGACTCATGACTTTCCATCTGAACTCTGGGTGTAGCCTACTTTTACTTTGGGACAGTTATGGTGGAGTTTTCAAAGCTTTCAATGATAACAACATATTGCAGGCCACAGCTTCTCCATCACTGCTCTAGGAGCTTCTTCCACATTATTGCTAGAATATCTTCCTAATACACACCTCACAATGACCTATACTGCTCCTCTCTTAAAAAGCTGGAAAGAAGGCATAAAGCACTATAAAGTTTAAGAGCAGAAACTAGAATCTGACATGATGTGGCTCTACACAAAGCGCTTAAGTCATTTGCTACATAACTTTAGTTAAGTTACTTAACCTCTGTGAGCCTCAATTTCCTTGTCTGCAAAAATAGAAATGACATATGTAACAAGTTCCTTCTTTGTCCTTGGTAGGCTCAATAAATTATGACTATTACTAGCATCATTGTTGGCGGAGCTGTTCAGTGCCCAATGAGAATAAAATTCAAAAAGCATAGGATTTTCTGTTGGAGAAATACTATAATTGGATTAATGTTCTTACCTACACAACTCAAACTGTAGACATTCTGCACCTCTCATCTGCACTAAGGCATGCTCAACATTCTTAACGTGCAGACTTTATCGGTGCTCTTTCTTTTACCTAGAAGCACATGTTCTATGTGAAAATGCTGCTCATCCTTTACATTGCAGTTCCACTGTTCACTCATGTGTTAGTCATAGGCAGAGTCGGTGACTCTTAAGTCCAGCAACACATACCTACCTGAGTTCTCCTTGCACTGGATATAATCACTAAGATTTACTTAGACAGCAGTCTCTGAAACTAGATAGTGTATTATCTAAGACAGGTTTCGTGTGGAATGCTTCTGCATCCAAATTTTTAAATAAAGGTTAGTTATTGGTCAGATTTTATCACAGAAAAAGTTTCTAGAAATAAAAGAACTGAATGGTAGTTTTCTTTTTTTTGTGGTCATTACTCTATAGAGCACAATTTTTTTTGAGGTTAAAAAAATTCCTCTTGAGTGAAGATACAAGAGTCTTTCAGGAACTACTACAAATAAAAGTCAACAGCACATCAAAAAGATCACTCATAATAATCAAGTGAGTTTCAGTCCACAGATGCAATGATCGCTCAACAGGAGCAAATCAACATACATGATACAACACAGCAACAAAATGAAGGATAAAAATCATATAATCATCTCAATAGATGTACAAAGGCATGTGATAAAATACAATATCCTTTTATGATAAAGTCCTTCAACAAACTAAGTATAAAAACTCATATCTTTGGGGCCTGGGATATAACTCACCAGTATAAGTGCTTGCCTGGCAAGCCTGAGGACACAAGTTCAATTCCTAATTCCCAAAACAAAACAAAACAAAAAAACCCTCATAGTTTTATATAATGAAGATTATACATGACAAATTCACACTCAACATCATATTACTAAATGAAGAAGTACTAAAAGCATTTCCTCTAAGGTTAGGGACAGACAAGCTGTCCACTCTCACAATTTGTATTCAGAGAATGTAAGAAGTTTTAGCCAGAGCAATTAGAAAGGCAGTGCAACTGAAAGAAATGAAAGGTATACAAATAGAAAGGAATTCAAATTATCCCTATTGACAGATGATATGACGGAAAATGTAAAGACTCCACCAAACAAATTCAGCAAAGTAGGATACAACGGTCGACAGAAAAAGTCAGAAAGTTTTTTATACAATAGCACTGAATTTGCTGAAAATCATCAAAGCAGGCCTATTCACACTAATCAGAATAAATAAATAAAGGAAGGAAGATATCTAGGGAGAAAGCTAGGGAAATGAAAGACCTTTACAATGAAAATTATAAAATATTGATGAAGGAATTTGAAGTCCATCAACATAGAAACATACTGCCTCAAGCAATCAACAGTCAGTGCGATCCAAACCAAAACTGTCAATGGCATTCTTTACAGAGCTAGAACAGCAATCTTACACTTCAGATGGAACACAGAATACCTTACTAACTAAAAAAAATCTTGAACAAGAAGGACAAAGGCATAACACTATCTGCTTTTAAAATATACTATAGCACCACAGTAATGAGAACAGCATGGTATCAGCTTAAACAGACACACACACACACAAATGGAAAAGAAATTACCCCACATATGCATAGACAACTGATTCTTGATGAAAGTCGCAAAAGCATTTATCGAAGAAAAGACAGCATCTTCAACAAATGTTTTTTTTCAAAAACTGGTTATTCTTATGTAGAAGACTGAAACCTGACCCTTATGTCAGTGTATTATTTTATTTACCAGTATGAAAACAAACTCAACATGAAATATGAATAATAAATACAATATGAAAAATGCTCAGTATCATTAGCCTTGAAGGGAAAGCACATCACAACTACAAGAGATACCATCTCGCTCCAGTTAGACTGCCCATTATTACAAACAACAAGTGTTGGTAAGGACATGAGGGAACAGAAATTTATACCTAGTTAGTGGGAATCTAAAACAGCCACTCTGGATAACAGTATGGTGATTCCTCAAAAAACTAAAAGTAGAACTACACCATATATAATCCAACTGTCTCTTTCCTGGGTATATATATATAAAGTAAATGAAATAATCACACAAAATAGATACACATGTCTGTTTACTGTGGCACCATTTACAGTAGCAAAGATATGGAATCAATCTAGGCACCTGTAAACAGATAAACAGATAAAGAAAATATGGACTATATACACAGTGGGGTATTACTCAGCCATAACAAAGAACAAAAATCCCATATTTGCAAATGAATGGAACTGGAGAAGATCACATGTAGCAAACTAAGGCAGACACAAAGCGCCGCACATTCACACTGGTGGAAACATTAGGAGGTCACACTGAAAACAGGATAGTTGCTAATAGGAACAACATAGAGAGTTGGCGGACACGTGAAGCAGGATGTGCAACAAATACAGGTGTCCAAATACCTCTCTGAAATTCTATTTTCAATGCTTTTTCGTAGGCAATAAACTTGAATTTATTAATGGAAATTTAATAATGAATGATCAGAAAATTTACAATATCTGTGATTTTTTACATCATGTAATGATTTGGAATACACTGTGTCTTTTACTATCAACAATTTTCCAAGTAGAATTAATAATGTGAATAATAATATGAATATATTAACCCTTGGAAAACTACTATCAGCGAATATAAGTGTTTTTGAACAGTACCAGTTGGATTAAATTTGGGAGAACTTCTGTTAAACATTATAACTAAAATGTTTTTTAAGGTATATTAAACTTAGCCTCATGAATTAACATGCATTTAACTATAAAATGCAGATACGTCATCAAAAACATTTTCCCCTTTTCTTTCTCTTTTTTCTTCTTTTCTTCCCACTCCCATCTCTGGCCCTTTCTCTGTAACAATGTGCACATACATTAATAGCTTAAAAATTGCATATATCTTATCATAATTACTTAGTATAAGAAATGTTGTGATATTTTATTGCTATGATTAGATCCAAGAAATTACAGAACACATGAATTAAAAATACTTAAAAAGGCATTTGCATCATTCTTAAAATGTCCAGGTGTACCTGCTTCTCAGCCCTCCTTAATAGAGTATTACGCACGAAGTCCCTTTTATTTGTTAATCTCACCTTTAATGTAAAATTAAGAAACATGCCAAGGAAATGCTATGATATTAAAAATAAAACAAAACCCTTAAGAATGTTTTTGGCTTTGCAATAAAGATATGATAACTGCCAAAATATCTTTGACTGGAATCTGTTAAGTATGCATTTCATTTACATTACATTTGCACTAAATTATGGATTTGTGGACACTCAACATATATTTGAAAAAGTCAGAGTACAGATGGTAAGACACAGTTGAGTGTTTATTTCTATCATTCTTGCCAATAACCTCTAAGGGATCTCATCCATCATTAAAAATATAAAATAACCTAGTTTTCTTACGTTAGTACGGGTTACATTATTAAGCCAGCTATAGAAATAAAGTATGCTTTGAAACTTTGAGCACACTTCTCTTTTTAGCCAAGATGGCCACAATGGCAGGCACCTGTAGTCCTAGCCCACTGGAGACTGAGGCAGCAGAATCACAAATTTAAGTTAAGACAGGGCTATACTGCCAAATCATATCCCCCCAAAATTATATTTGAGCCAATTAAATTGTTAAGATAAAAAGTCTTATTACCTTGAAAATAGCTTATCTACAAAAACTGACCAATATTCTTTTATAGAGTGGACATAAGAATATTTTGTCTATGATCCTACTAAATAATGGAATTACTCCAGGGCTTTTATATATTTTTAAATAAACCTACCTACCTATAACACGAATCATTAAATGTAGTAACTATATGCATACATATACAATGGTGACTTTTATGAGTACATACTAGAGGGAATGTTATTTTAGCATTTCTAAAAAGACATTTAATAGCACAGACTCATAAAATGTGAAGTTATAAAATTCCATTAGCATTAAGTACACAAAAGTGACAAAGGACAGGGAAACATCAAAACGCCCTGCAAACCTGTCCCTTCACGTTTATCTTAACTCACTGTCCTATTCTGTCACTGAACGCATTCACCTTGCTTGCTCTAATTACTTCATTGATAACTATATTTTATTTATTGAAAAGTTACTCATGTCTAATTTTTTTATATCTTTGTACACATGAACTTTTTCCAAAAAAGGAAGCATGAGAATAAGAAGATATACCCAATATGAAAAAAACAGAAACAATACACAATGAATCACTCTCCGTTAAAATATGATAAAATGTTATTCATTATCTTTGAGATATTTTAAGTGCATGGGATTGAAAATAGACCACAGACTTTAAAAATATTCAAAAGTCTACGAGTAGATTAATTCAACTATCAACCAAAACTACAAAACACAACAGGCAAAAAGGCTCATTATTTCATTCCTCTAACGGCAAATAAACTACTAACTGTTAGAGGTTTCTGGCGGGGGGGGGCGGTTAAGCAAGCCAACGCATTTATTGTTACCCCTTTCAGCTACCCTTACAGGGGAGCACAGGGGTCTCTTCTTTAATTAACACAGTTATTTATACCATAAAATGAATGGATTTCTATTCATTTATGTGCTTCAGGTATTCTGCCCCAGAACCTATACTGATATTACAAGGAATTCAAAGTGAGCACAGAGAAGGGCTCCCATGTATGTATTTTCTAGCAATGTAATCAGCAGTAGTGGGAACTGAGGCACTAATCAGGTGAAATAGTGCTTTAATAAACATTCATGTGCATGTTTTGAGGGAACATAGGCTTTTATTCTTCTTGGGTATATGTGTAGGAAAAAATTGGTAGGTCATATGGTAACACTATGTTTAATATGATGAGACACTATCAACCTGTTCCTCAAAATGACCATTTCACAGTTCTGCCATTGATAGATGAAGGTTCTAATATCTCTGTCTCTTTACAATATTGTTACTATCCTATTTTATCTATCCTGACAGGTGAGCACAGGGATCTCTCTTTCTTTTTTTTTTTTTTTTTTTTTTTGGTGCTGGGAATCAAACCCAGGACCCTGTGCTTGCCAGGTAGGCGCTTGTGCCGCTGAACTACATCCTCAGCCCAAGCACAGGTATCTCATTGCTATTGTAATTTACATTTCCCTAAAGACAAAAAATGCTTTCAGATGTTTAGTGGACATTTTATAACTTTTAGAGAAAGATAATTCAAATATTTTGCTCGTTTATCAGTTTATTTGTAAATGAGTTGTTATAATTCTTTTATAGCCCAGCACAAGTCTCACACATAAAGTATAGAGTTTCTCATAGTCTGTGGGTTAGTCAATTTCTCTGTGATGTGCTTGGAAACAGAAAAACTTTTAACTATGGTAAAATCCAAGTTAACATTCTGCTATTTTTGAATTTTGTTTTTGGTATCATATCTAAGAAATTATTGCACAAGATGATGGAAATTCCTTTTTTATCATTTACAGTTTTTACATTTACAGTGTGGTCTGTGATCCATTTCAGTAAATTTATATGCATTGCATAATTTCTGTATTAAATAGGGTTCCATTTTATTCTTTTGTATGTATATATGCACTTGTTCCACCATTTGCTGAGAAACACTGTCCTTTTGCTGTTGAATTACCTTTGCACCCTTGCTGAACACTGTATGTTAACTTAAAAGCAGATAATCTTTGTTGAATTTTCTACTTATTTTATTTTATATTTATCAAGGTTATAGTCTATGTTTTATAAGATTTCCTTATGGTTCTAACCTCAAATTCTGTCTAAAGTGATAGCAATCCATGAATAACTTTTACTTCAAAGATAATTCTCCTTGAGATGTAATCTATATTTACTAGTGTAACCATTAATCCTAATATGTCAACTTCATTGTGTTGAGAAATGCCTAGTAGATTAACAAAGATAGCTTCTGGGTATGCTTTTGGGGGATAATGCATGAATGACATTGGTACACTGTATGACCCCTTGTTCACTCTTCTTTGGCACCGTTCTGCTCTGCTCTCTGAACACCATAAACAAAACAGCCTTGTTCTACAGCACCCTACCACCATGCTATTCTGCCCTTGGAGCCAGCTGGTTATGGACTGAACCCTATCAAACTGTGAGCTAAATTAAATCTCTCTTTCTTTAAGTTGTGGGTGTTGGGTGCTGTGCCCCACTGATGGAAAAGCTGACTACTACAGCTATATATTATGCTAAGCATATCATACTGACTCTTCATAGTACTACAAAGGCAGTTTTAATACATGTGTATGAATTTTCCTGTAAGTGCTTGTTTGGTGATTCACTCATTGTAAAAGGATTGTTATTAGTAACAGTACTAATTATACAAAGTCAGATTTGCTTTAAACTCTTAAATTTTAGGACTAAACAAATATTGTAGATAAGTTCTCCCAGTGGAGCTACCTGATAGACATTTCCTTTGCTCAAAATATGCTGCTGCACATACGGGAGTGACTCTTCCGATAGGATGTCTTAGTGGAGCTGTAAATCAAGGTGCTCTATCCCCCCTACAGCCTTCTTGGGAATTCTAGTGAGTTCTACCATAAGTACGATTTTGTTTTGTTTTACCTTTACCCTCCATGTACATGTAAGGAACGAGATCAATTTGAAATACTGGCTTTTAGAATTTCAAACAGAGTGACACAAGAGCAGAATAAATTATTTGAGTTCTACAAAAAGTTGCCCAGGAAAGAGGATTAAAATTCTCCTGCTACCAAGCGCAATAGTTATGCCTAGATTATGTCTATGGGAAGCCTGGCTTATAATATTCCTTTTAATCCTGGTAACTACAACATAAGCTTCTAATAAATTCATTTAATTGTTTAAGCTAACCATAATAATTTGCTGCTCAATAAAAATGAATCCTAAGCTATACATTCAATTCCAAATTGTTGTGGTTGGTGGTTTTGCAAGGGGAAAAACATAATATAGGACACATTTTATAAGATTATTTTATAATCATCACCCAAAGAATCATATACAAAAAGAGACTGCAGGAAATCTATCCACACACTAAAGACCAAAGAATCTAGCTGAGGGCCTAGATCCCACAGTAGTGTCTGCATGAGTCCAGCTGAAGACCTAGAGCTCATAACAATGCCTCCCATGAGTCCAGCTGGAAGCCAAGAGCCCACAGCAATGTCTCTTGCAGGCCTGTTTCACAGATCTGCACTGGGAAGGCCCAAAGGTCAGGGGTGGAAGCTAGAAAGTCTATCACAGCAGGATGAAGGATCTGTGCTAGCAGGCTGAGGGATCTGAACTGGAGCCAGGAAGCAACGCGCAAAGTAAAAACCAGAGCTCTCTGGAAAAGTACCACAGACATCCTCAGCAGCAGTGAAGTCCTGAGATCCTCTACGGAAGAAGTAAGCTGAGTTCCCATAAGGAAAGCCAATGGGACAAGCTTCTCCTGCAGCCTGAGCAGTGCAGCATCTTCCCCTCCGGAGCCAGGAAGTGCTGCTCAAAGTGAGGAGCAGAGCTCCCCAAAGTGACCTGAAGCCATTCTCAGTGCCAGCAAGGCCCTGAGTTACTCGACGGTGAGAACAGCCGAGTCCATCAGGAAGCCAGCGTGACAAGCTCCTCCAAGAGAACCAACAGATTATAGCTTCTAACAGCATCCAACAGCTTCTCTCAGCTCCCATCAACCTCTAAACTTTTTTCCTCTCCAGCTCTGCCTCTTATGCTGCAGGTAACAGTCCTCAGGTGGGCCTCCCACACCCAGCAACGTGCTGGTTCAATTCAGCTGGGTGTTACAATTTTAACACCAGTTGTCAATTCACCACACAAATGTTTCCTTAAAGCCTTCTGTCTTGTTTTCTGATCTAAGTCCCCAGATGAAAACTGACAAGCTTTCTCAGAGACTGTTTAATAGCTAGGCCTACACAAATTACAAATTCCATGACTTAATAAGCGTTTTCATTAATGAAGTCCTGCAAGTTGACTTAACTGTTGTAATGTTTAACTCAAGTCATTCATCTGTTTTCTAAGCAGACTGTCTCAGCATGCTTGAGCTGTTAAAACAAAATACCCCATACTGGATGGCTGAAATAACAGAAATGTATTTTTCTTGGTTTTGGAGACTAAAAGTCTAAGATAAGGATGTCATCTGCATTGGCTTGATGGTTCTTTTCTTCTAGGCTTGCATGGTTACCTTCTGGCTGTGTCTTCACATGGTTTTTTTCTATATGCCCTTAAAAAGAGATCCATCTCCAACATTCCGTCCCTCTCTAACAAGGACGGCAGTGCTTTAGGATGAGACTTCTACTGTTATCACTTCATTTCATCTTAATTAACTCTCCGAGGGGCCCATCTCCATATACAGATACATTGGCATTATAGCTTCAGTGTATTAATCTGGCCAGGGAGGGACACAGACACACACAGACACACACAGACACAGACACACACACACACACACACACACACACACACAAAATCTGTAACATGGTTTTATAGAAACTTTGAAAATAGTTTATAATCACAGTGGTTCTTGGGTCTTTTCATATTCTTAATAAACGTACTTCTGTTTTATTCATCACATATTTCTCATTCTTTTTGTTCCAATATTAATATGTCACAGATATCGCCACTTATAAATGAGCCTGCCTTCCAGGTCTGTTCACTGACACATCATTGCTTCTCATTAGCGATTATTAATCACAGCTGTTAAAGAAAAGCTAGTAACTAATGGTCTGTATTTATTCACATCGTGATACCTTGTTTTATTAACTTTATTTTCTGGTCTTCATATTTTTTTCTGGTGTTTTTCCTTAAGATTTAACATTATCCAATTCAGTCCCAATACATATACTCTTCAAGGGCACTGGATTCATTTTGAGCCTTATGTGTCAAATAATAAGCTAGATATATATGGTGTTATGAGCATAGATAGATAGATTTTCAAATATGGCTACAGATTCTTTGATCGTCCCATCAATAAGTAGGGCCTAGTTCCCTTGCCCCTTCCAGGGTAGATGACAATCCAGTCTGGGGCTCTGGTATTTTTGTAGCAATGTTTGATCTCATTAGACAATCTTAGTTACTTTCCTCATTGCTGGGACAAATACCCAGCTTAAAGGAAGAGAGTTTTATTTTGGCTAACACTTCCAAGAGTTTCAATCCGTGTTCAATAGGTTCAAATACAGAAAATGGAAGACACAGGGCCTGAGTAGAGGAGAGCTGCCTATATCATGGTGGCCAGGAAGTAGAGAGCAAGGATCTGGCCTTGGACAGCTCCTGCTCACACCATGGAGACCAGGAAGCAGAGAGTGAAGGGAGGAACAGGGCAGGGAGATACACTCTTCCGTAGCACACACCTGGTGACTGCCCCTTCTGACCAAACCTACGTCCTAACCTCAAGTCATTACCCCATGATTCAATCACCTTACAAAAGCCCCATCTATAAGGACTTTGGAGGATACTCTCAGTCTCAGCCACAATGGGCTTCAGGATCTGGTGTGCAAAAGGTTTCAGTCCAATCCCAAGTATTAGAACATAGTCCTTATTGTTAAGAGTTATACTAACTTCACGGATATTGATTGCAAAAGTCTCCAAAGATGTCCAAGTTTTAATTGTTGAAATCTTTGGACATGTTATGTCACATGACAAGAAGAAATTAAGGTTCTGAGTAGTTAACTACTAACCTTGAGGTGCATTGAGTGTTGTAGATTATCTGAGTGGACCAATGGAATCAGAAAGATCTTTGTAATAAAAAGGGAAGCAGAAGAAGCGCTGTTAAAAAGATGCTACATTGCTGGATTTAAGCAGAAAGGAAGGGGCCATGAACTAAGGAATGCAGGCGGCCTGTAGAAGCTATGAAAGACAAGGCAACAGGCTCTCTCTTAGAGCCTTCAAAACACGTTCCCACATTGATTTAACTCCATAAGACTCATTTGAATTTGGGGCCTTCATATCTGTAGGACAATAAATTCATGTTGTTTTAAGCCATTAAGTTCCTAGTAAATTGTCAGGACAATGAGTGTAAACTAATACAATTGCTTTACCCAATGAAGTATATTGGCATTGATACTATGGAGGTAGGCCATGAAAAATCACAGCTTCTACTTCTGATATGCTCTTGCTCAGGCCAAGTGTAGGCAGACACTTGGATTAGCAGATCCTGTTGTCGACCTAGCATAGGCAGCAGACACAAATAAAGAAGCCTTCAAAGCCTGCTACCATGAAAGCAGTCCCCATCCTTCTAGTTATAATGACTCAGAGAGCAGGGAGCAAATACATGCCACTCACATGCACACAAATGAGAGTTGTTTCAGAGCACTGTTTAGAGGTTTTCTTTCAATTAGAACAGATTTGGGTTCCTGGACATGGAGTACTGCTATAAATAAACGTGAAAGGTATGGCAACGCATAACCACAGCAAAGGGTATGGAGTGAAGATTTATGGGACTTTTTTGAGGTACAGATAATTAAGTAAGCCACAGTGACAAAGAATAAAAAGTGCCAAGTAGGGTGAAATGTCTACACTGGGTGTGGATAGTCAGCACCTCCCCAGCAGAGCGCAGAAAAGAGTAACATCTCCAGTGAGTATGTGAAGGTGGGGAGTGAGGCCAGGCGTGAGGGCTGGGAGCAGACATGCAGTCCTGTAATGTCTGAATGTAAAGTTTCCATATGCCTAGAGTATAGCATGTGATAAGAGATAAGTCTGAATCTGAAAAAAGCAGGAGGGGAGACCTGAAACATTCCTACCTTATGCCAAGTAACTCAGGTCTTAGCTCATAGGCAAGACCAATGGTGTTTAAAGTAGAAAAAGGACAGGACAATAGTTCAAGTTTAGGAGAGTCACTTTTACTGAAGTAGGAAGAATGGGCTAGATGTTACAGCAACCTATGGCAGAAATTCAGTAGGCTAAGTAGTGGCCATGAAAATAGAGTATGGAAAAAATGCTGGAAGAGATTTAATAGTAAGAAAAAGAAAAGGCGAAATCAAGAATAAAACTCATTCTCCTGCTTGGGCAACGGATTGAATAGCAGCACCCAACACTTACAAGGAGAACTAGTAGAAGAACATGGCAAATCATAATATTGTTGGATCCTTTTGAATATAATATCACAAAATATTATAGACATGAGAGACTGGCAGATTTCTCATATATGAGAATATTTCTTCAGAGATGTTTTTAGAAATAGTGAAAGAAACTAAAAAGGATCAAACGTGCTTGTACATTAAAGACTAAAATATTTAAGAAATTCACTAGGTGGGAATGAGGTCAAGGCAAAAAAAAATCAATGTTTGCTATTTCCAGTTTTAATAATCAATACAGAAATATTCCCATAAGAAGGAGGATATTATCCTTTAAAAGGCTGCTTCTTCAGAAGAAAATATACCCAGACCCTGATCTTTCATCTTTCAGGAAATAGGAAATCAATGAGATCTCAGGCTCATGTGTTCAAAATTACTTAATAAGACATCACGTGACCAGTCAGCCTAATTATCTTTCATATCACAGCACAACAGCCCTAAACTAAAAGGCTCCACTGACTGACTAAAAATAAATCCTTCCTTACCACAATTTCCCTCTTAACTCAGCTGGGCAACAGAACACAATATTTATTTTGATTGACAGAACATTCCCAGATCTAATTATAATTTCCACAAGTTTAGGAACATGTTGTGTTTTCAATATGCATTCCAACACAATTGGATGATTCACATACCAATATGGGTCTAGGGTACTATAATATCAAATCTCTGTAGTCTTGCACATGTAAACAATAAATTGGTAGGATCAGAATTTGTTTATTTTGTTACAGAATGATGTTAATAAGGCCAAGTTCAAGAGCATAACCCCTTTTTAGGGCACTTATAGTTGCTTTCATTAAACTAGTGTTTCCAACACATGCCAATATATTCACAAATGCATAACACTTTGTATCCTTACACCAAGGCTGCATTATGGAAAATCCAATGACACTTCCATAGAGCAAAGCCCAGGTCAACCAAGTACCTTTGTGTTACAGCCCTCTTGTTGGCCCACATACTTTTCAGTGAGTACCACACAAAAATGAGGTCATCAGACTATGGCCTTTTTCATAGTCTTACTGCTGAAGAATTAATCCTCAGTTTCCTGCTCAATTTAAGTACGTATAATTCTGTCCATGACTTTGTCGCTAGCCTTTGCTTAGAGTTCCACCTTGACCTTTGTACCCGATGATCAGTATCACTTCTCCACATGCGTCCTTCTACTTCCTTACTCAAGAATGACTCTGCTATCTCCTCTAATCACAGGGCCTTCTGCCTCCATGACTATAGGTTCTCTATCCCAGCCTGACACTCAAGCCATTTTGTCTTTGCTGCCACTTTTGTCACACCCCCCTGTCGCTCCTCAAGTATAAGCTAAACTTCTCTCAGCTTTAGGATATAGAGCCATGTGCACATACAGCATTGCTACCTGAATGTCTTTCACGTCTTAAAACTACATTTTCAACCTGCTCCTCATCTTCCCATCCATCTTGATATATGATTTTTTCTTCGGCGGTTGCTTACCCCAGTAGCATGAGATACACCCTCGGGACAGTCCTCCCCATTTTATCACATCAAACCTTGTCATGTCAATCATATTTTCAAAAACAAGTAAAAGCACTGGTAACCATTCTCCAGTTACCTAGCCGCTAAATTAGTTGACACTTTCCATGCCCTCTTTAAAAAAAAAAAAAAACTGACTCATGACCATGGAACACTAAATGCCTGGAGCTGATATGAAATTAATTTCAAGTATTACTCCACCTTTTCACTCCCTCCAGTCAGAAGATATGCTTACCAGGAAGTCAGTTGTATTTGTCTGTTTGCCTGTACCTGTTGTACTTCCTAGTGAAACTACACAATTCAATGAAATTTTACATAAACTGGTGAGATTTGAAGTTTGCTAAGTTTGGTTCTATAAAAACTCAGTAGAATTTTAGAAAAATGACAAGAAAAAATTGCGACATATCGTTTTTGAATCACATCATGGCAAAATTAATTAATGGAGAAAGTGATAAAAACATAAAGCTTCCTACTCTCCTTCCTATCCATCCCGTACAAGCATTCTCATGTCTTTAAATTCCTGCTTAATAAAGAATGTAAGTGTAAGTAGAATTCACATGAAATCCAACAGGACCATTTCAGGACTCCAGTTCACAGATTCACATTCAACAAATGGTTGCAAAATTGCTTCAAAGATTGGCAATAAATACTCCTGTGCATTAAGCTAAAATAAAATATTGAAGACAATCATATATTATTTAGTATTTCTAGTATTTAACTGACTTGTTCAGTTAACCAAACTACTAGCACAAATCCCATCAGATAACATTAATAATAATAGCTAATAATCATTGATAACAACCCTGTGCCTCAGGCATGGGTCTGGGAGGCGAGGTGTCTTTTCCTAAAGAGACCCACCCCTTCTCTGGTCTGTCACCTCACTCTGGAGAAGAATGCAACGGTTGAAGTGAGGCTGACTCAAAACTAAAGATCCTCCCAGTGAAGAATGAGGAACTCAGAAAATGAGCTTATAGAGTTGCAAAGGTGGTGACCCTGCAACAACAAGCTTGTATGGCAAGGAGGCTCTCGGGAGATGAGCTTTGCAGCCTGGCATCTTGGCTGTGCCCATTCTAATAGGTGTTCTAACCCCGTCAAGGCCTTAGGTTTGTTGCTGCGGTGAGCTTGTTGCTGGAGTGAGCTAAGTAAGATTCATGGAGTTTTAGGGGGTGTCCAGTGTATGCACGCAGGTCTCTAAGAATAACCATTCTACACCTGCAAATGTTTCATAAAGGGAAATTTCTAGTAAGCAGGTGGTCATTTCTCTAGCCATCTGCCACGTCACAGCTGCCGCACCAACCACTTCCTGCCCTGCATCTCTGCCTGTCTCCCCTTCTCACTGTGCATCAATAAGCAGATGCCCCACTCCACAGATGACACAGCTGGGCCGGGCCTGTGTGACAGGCTCCGCCCACTCCTATCCCTGGGCACATGTCATTCCTGCTCACACAACTGTAGTAGCCTCGCCGTCTGCCCCCATGAGCCTTCTCTCATTCTCTCTCTAACTTCCATTCATCAAAAAATAACAGAAGGGGAGGTTTGTAAAACAACTATGGTTATGCCGTTTCTCTTCTTAACAGTCTGCAATGAATTTACCCTTCAAAACTACTCCCAACCCTCACAATGGCCTGCAAAGTCTTCCATGACCCATCACTGTCCAATTTCTTTCTCCTCCCTTCCTCCGTCTTTTCTCTTTTCTTTCTCTGTCCCTCTCTCTCTCTCTCTCTCTCTCTCTCTCTCTCTCTCTCTCTCTCTCTCTCTCTCTCGGTGTATTCCATTTATCTTTCCATTCTAGTAAGCACAATGTGCCCAACTCTTACCCATCTCTGAATTTTCCCACACTCTTACTTCATTAGGAACATTCTTTTCTACAGCTTCTCTCTTTTTCTCTACCTTCTTCAGATTTCAACCTGAAAACTAATTCCTTCCTGAAGCCTCACTCTGAATCTCCTTTTGTTTATAGTCACAGCACTATAAACACAGAACTTCTACACCCTTGGACCTAACATAATTGGTAAAGATATCTTTATCTGTGCAGTTACTCACTACCATCCTTCCAAGAAAACAAGGGCCATATCTCTATCACTCACCTCCCTAGTACCTTCACACTGCCCTTGACCTACCAGAAAATCCACAAATAATTATACAATGAATCAATTTATGAGGTGTAGTTGAGAAATAATATTTAAGTTTTTTAAAGCTTTAAAACTGAAAGATACACTGCCATTAACCCACACACACCTCTCCATGCCCCCACTTCAAACACACGTATGCCATCTTGCCACTTTATGGAGCCATTCTGCAACTTCTTTTGTGAGTGTCTTTAGCTGCACTGTTGTGGTGGCTCCCTGTATCCTGAATCTATCTAAAATGCTTACCTTTCACAGGCAGTTTTACTTTGTAGAAGACTCAGGAGTCACAGGGTCCCAGATCAAGTGAATAGGATGCATCGGAATATAACGTAAATTTTTTACTTGCCAGAGATCACTGAAAATATTTGGAATCAGTTGAGGACACTGAGGCAGCCATGACAGGACATTAACAATGACTTTCAGAACTGCATCAGAAAGTGGCAAGGACAAAGCCGTGCACTCAAAGTAAGGGAGGGTATTTTAGGGGAATGAACAGCAATGTGCCTTTTACTATAATAACTTTTTTGATTTTTTAATTTAAATAGTCACAGGGCAGCATATCAATGTTTATAGGTAGAGCCAAAGAATTTTCAAATTGTCACCTGACCCAGAAAATTTTCACTACCAATAGGCTGACAATCACTCTTCAGTTATTCTGTGACATACTTCCAAGGATGGAGCTTCTCTGTGATCTGCATTATGTTCTGATCCTATTTGAATCACTGTCATATTTAAGATTCCTAACTTATAAACTCAGAATTCTGTTCCTCCTTTTTAAGGATTTATGGAATCTACTTAGTAACATCTGTGTAATATTAGCATTTACATTTGAGTCCTTAATTTAGGAATATGTTAAAAATATTAAATATAATATATAGGCCTTTGGAGTTTATATTGGAATTCTGTACTAAAAGTGGAAAATACTTCCTGCAGCCAGGAGCCCATCTATACACACTAACTCTGCCCTTAGCTCATGAAATGAGCCCGAGAAAACAGCACATCTTTACCCAAGCTCTATCCTAGTGTTACTTTAGACACAATTCTGGCAAGCACAGCATGCAGTCGAGTTCTGTAGATAAAAGTTGGCTTCCTAGAAGTAGGCACAGTGCCAGTGGTGAAGAATAACAGTAGGCATGAAAATACACAAAGAAGACAGCCGTCTATATCTATCTAGTACATGCTCAAGTAGGGCTACACATTTTAATATATCCTGAAGATGGTGTTATCTCACTCACTGGACCGTACAATAAAAGTTCTTAATGATGACCAAGTATTATGAAGAAAAGTTTGTATTTCCTGAGAAGACAAAGGTAAGAGTAATACACCATAGGGAGAATAAAACACCTGAAAAGTACATTTATCTTAAATATATCATTTTCTGACAACAGTTCAGATCAATCTTAGAGTTTTGTATAGTACAGTTCATTAAAATAAAAAACAGGTTGTATTAAATCTGGAATATAAAACTTACTTTTCTCAATTTTTCTCTAAGTAAAAGGCACAAATACGAAAACAAACTACTCTAATAAAAGATTCCTTGTTCTACTTTAATGATTTTAAAATTATGAATCATCCATGTATTGACAATTTTCCAAACAGAAAATAGGTTAAAACACTCCAACACATCAAATTAATATAATAATGCTAAATCATAGAGATAAATATTTGATTCACATGTACAATTTCCTTCCTCCTCATGTATCACAGTTTTCAGGTACAGTTCATGGTATGAGGCAATATCAAAGTATATTCTTCATATATGGTTGAAATAAGAACTCAAAGTAAATACAATAAAGGGAAACATGCTTGACTGTGAATCAGAGTAAGTGAGTAACTGATTAATAGAAATATAATTACTAACCAAACCTATAGAGATGGTCAAACTTAAAAAGCAAATTTGAATAGAAATTATGTTTTCTGTGCTCTACTGTAGTTCTAAGCACTTAAATAGAAATATCTCATTTAACCCTCAGAACAAGAGTAACAAGAAGATACTAATAACATCTCCACTTAAAGTTTACAAACCTACAGTATAGAATGGCTTATAAGTTGTTTCAAATTACAAAACCAGCAAATGGCAAAAGTAGGTAAGAATCCTGAAAGTCTACCTTCAAGAGACCTATGTTTAACCAGGACAAAAAACCACTGATGAGGTCATTCAACATGTTCATGAAATAAATGCCTTTTGTCCATTTTTATGCGATTATAAAGTTGAACAGAAATAAAAGGTTATATAAAACTAAATTTTGGACAATGCATGTGAAGACACAAAAAAGTACCAATGATTTCATATAGAATAAAGAATATTCCTCCAAAAGGTTTCAGCAGTCTAAAACTGTTTTGTTGGTGGTTTTAAACAAATGACTACAGAAAGAACATAGCTTTGTGCTCTGCTTCAAATGGCCTCATTCGCCCCCAAGTAGTACTCTCCAAACATTGCTCTACTGTGTAAAATAACAACCGTACGTGATCTTATCAATGGTTTAGAATCAGTACAAGGGGATTACAGATGTAAATGAGAATCAGTTGGATTTTATTTTTTCTTGAAAATCTCAAACACATTTATGTAAAGAATTACTGCTTGCACTAAACATATGTCACCTAGCAAATGAAGCACTCCTTCCGGCACACCTTGTTAGCACTAGCATTCTCTCTGAATAGAAATTTGCAAAATATTTTCAAAGACAGAAATCTGCCGTTTGCTGAATGGATCATTAAAAAGCACTCCAAGACTACTGTTGCTGGCCAGTTTGTTTCTGCTTCCACATTTTATTCCTTCTAGGTGCCTAATAATCAGAACTAAGCAACTTTTCTCAGATTTGGATATGTATTATTAAACTTATAGAGGATTCATGTTTATTTTTCCTTTCTCCTTACTATAAAGACTGCTTTACTCAGAAATTCTGAGGGAGAAATAAGAAGGTTAGAATGTTCAAGTTACCCATGTATAGTAGTGAACACATTATCCTCTCTGGTTGAAATGCCCTTCCCTTCATCTTTGCTCAACTCTGATTTTCAATCTTACCTGCCCTATTATGGTCCTCCTTATGACTTCAGTATCTCCCTAAAATTGAATTTTAAAAGGCAACTCTTCTTGAAATTATTTGATATGTGAGCCTCAAAGTTTAAGCAGTTAACTAAATTTTGGTGAGATAAAGTATGAGGCAGAATTACTGATATTTATTTGATCTTATCAGACCCAAAGAATATGTAGAAACCAGCCAAAATGGGCTTTCATGCATGTACACCCTTTTCCTTGGTGACAAATTCTTCTGAGAATATCGAAAGACAAGAAGAAATCCTGCACACCCTCAGCCACCCATCCGGTTGGCTTTTATAGGATGAGTACATCTGAGGAAGCTGTGGTCCAGTGGTAACATTATAGCCCTTTTATAACCTACACAGATGTGTTTGCTCTTGAGAACAGGGCAGAATTTACAGCCACATTCTCCCTATTATTCTAGCAGAAGGGACAGTATCTCACACACCAGGTAGCCTGGGGCTGGCTAAATATGAGTGAACAGGGCTACAGCAATTCTTTCTTGTACTTATCTATTTACTAGTTTACCCACACACCCACACATCATGATAAACACATTTCTGGCTTTGCACCTGTACACGTTTGACTCTACTAAGCACTATGTACTTAATGGGAAACTGCAATTTCAGCAGAAGAGAAACGATAACAGGTCTATTCAGAGGTTTTCTGAAGATTAGAAAAAGGCTTTCATTTAATGAACATTTATTGGTGCCTTTTATGCAAGTGATAGTATCAGGGGCTGAATTGTAATGAATAAGAGACAGGATCTCAGGCTTCAGAATGCTTACAAACATGTACTGAAGTAAGGGAAGGAAGGAAGGGAGGGAGGGAGGGAGGGAGGAAGGAAGGAAGGAAGGAAGGAAGGAAGGAAGGAAGGAAGGAAGGAAGGAGGGAAGAGTGGGGGAAAGAGAGACAGGGATGAGTTCAGTGCAGATAGTGAGATTCACTCCTTATACCACAAGGAAGAAGGAAAAGGTGAGAGACAGCATGAGAGAAAGATATTTGCAAAATGCTTGCATAACTTTAGTGAGAACATGTTAAGTTTCCATACACTTCTGCTGATGCTGCCACTCTTAGTATTTATCACTAATATTCTGAGCCAAATGTTGACAATACTGAGCTGAGAGCCAGGCACTTCTCCCAGGAAGAAAGGCACGGCACTACTGCTCTCTACTATGACTGTCTCATAAAATTAGTGTAAATAAGGGTATGATTATGAAAGAAGAAACCACGGAGCAGATCTAATGGAATCTCACAACCATGGGTTTAACTCCATTGTGAATAGCATCTTTGCTTGATTAAAAAAAAAAAAAGATCCAGAAGTTTCCCTGATGGGTCTTGACTAGGAGCTAGAATGAGGTTTCTTAAAGATGGACCAGCAAATGATTCCTAAATGCTCTAAAACCCTTAGCCAGTATAGCTGGCCACTTTTTTGTCACTATAACTCATTTATCTGGCTTTGCCTCCACTAGGTAGAGCAGAACTACTCTGCCATTTTTAAGTTTGCATGTCTCTACTTCCTTTGCTAGATGACCTTTCTCAGAAAAGAGGACAAGTTGCTGACCCTGACAGAGGGCATTTCTCTTGGCCCAGTCACTTTCTGTGCAGAACAAGCGTAGGCTTGCACATGGGTAACCAAAGGATAATGTGCAAAGGGACACTGTGGTTGAAGCAAACAGGATCATGGTCTGACAAACTGACACCAAGCAAGATACTAAGATTACTGATGCAGAACTAACCAAGGTCACTGATGTAGAATACCTGAGTGGACAGCACTCTCGGTATGCTACAAAAGCTATTAGGCTGTCTAACCACATCAGCCATGCCTGTTATGTTCAGATGCATGTGCGGGTGCCACGGTAGCAAAAGGGGAAACCTCCTTAGTAACAATAAATGATTCAAGTGGATAAGGTACAAAACTGTGAGAGGTGATTTTATTTATCTCAATATCTCACTAAATATTAGTGCATCTGTTACTTTCAAAGTCCAACCGGAGAGAGTGCACATGTTCAAAATTAGCAGTCTTTGGTGACAGATATTCTCAATGGAGCGGTAATGATCAAGGCTTACAGGAAAATAAATATAACGGCAAATGTGGACAGAAGAAGTGAAACGTAGCCTTTTATTTTAAAAGATGGAGGAGAAAGAGTAGGAGGAAGAGGAGCAGGAGGAGGTAGAGGAGAGAGATTGAGAGAAGCAGATAAACCACACATGAAACCTTGAACCTCAATACGTGTGTTTGTCTGATAGCATAAAAATTTGCATGAGGGACACGCACACATGGATGACTTTGCACATGTTTGTTTGAAAGCTAGGCAAGAAAAACTTATTTCTGGCTTTGGTGAGGGCGTCCATAATGATGCACAGGCTGAAAATTAAATAAAAGGAGGACCCTAGTAAAGGAATCAGAGTTTGGAGAAGAAGGGAACTGGTCCAAAAGCCCTTAGCCTTGGATTAGAGAAGTCTTGAAGGAAATTAAAGAAGTCTTGGGAAGCAAAGCACAATTTTTTATAGAGCTTATAAGGTATATGTAATAAATAAAAATTAAAAACTCATGTCTAAGAACAGTTTCATAAGTGGAAAAACAAACATGAAAAAGACACATGGAGATCTTCCCAAGTCCAGTAGAAAACGCTATTCAGGGCCTAGCATTTTCTGTTATTGTTTATCAAAAAACATTCATGAAAAAATTTTTATTGGAGTGCCCTGAAAAATATGTTCCTCCTGGTATGAGAACTTTCACCATATGTTAACCTTATCACTGTCATAAATAAAAGCTACTTAACTTTAGTGGAAGATTTGGTCTGTCATGAAAATAAAAAGTTATTTGATTAAGAAAAATAATTCACTCTCTGGGAGTCTGGGAGGAGGACTGAAAGTTCAAGGCCAGCCTGGGCATCTTAGTAAGATGTTGTTTCCGAACACAGAAAGGATAAAAAGACTAAGGATGAGGTCAGTGCAAAGCCCTGTGTTCAGTCCCCAGCACCACAGGAAGAAGAGTGAGAAGAAGAGGAAGAGAAGGAGGGAGGGGAGGGGGATGGACAAGCAGCAGAACAAGATTTGCCAGTAGGAATGGCAAAGGCAACCCCATATAGTATTCTGATTAAAGAGGTTACCCAAAAACCCCTACTGACCAGACTCAAAATTTATTTAGGCTTAAATAAAAACAGAAACTCTTCCATGAAGAACCTGCCAAACCCTTCCTTAGCCAAGTGATTGAAGTGATTATCACCAGAACTATATCTGGCTGCTACCATACACCTACTGCTATGTCATTAAACGATATATCTGTGTGATTTCCTTTGCAAAACCCTACTTCCCCAAGTCAAATAATGATTTAAATATTAGACAAAGCCAAATGTAGGGCTACTATTAAAAAGTAACTAGCCAGTACCCCTGAAAACAGTTAAAATCATGTAAAAATACTAAAATATTGTTACAGATCAAAGGAAACGAATGACATGATGACTAAATGCAGTGTGGAAACCTCACTGAGATCATCAGAAAGACAAAAGGACATGGAAAATTTGTGAAATCACAGTAATGCCTGGAGTCTACTTATTATTAACATGCTGACACTGCTGCCTTAGTTGTAACAAATGTACCATGGTTCGCCTTAGGAGATCTGAGTAAAGGATCCATAACCTTCCTATCTTCTCAACTTTTCTGAAAAGCTAAAGTTACTACAAAACACTGACTTGATTTTAAAAGAAATTCATGTTCAAAGAAATAAAGAAATTAAATGAAAATCCTGGTGTCTATTTTTGAATCACTGAAAATTGCAATTAAACAACTGCTGAAACGGAAGCAATCAGGTTCCCATTTAAATTATGAGAACAAGAGAAAAGGTTAATTTTGAAGTATAGTTATATAAATCTTGAATCAAATTTAGCAACATGAGTTCTACGGCCTACATTGCAAAATATCCTCTGCTTTTAGTTTCTTTCCTTCTGTTCTTGAGCTATTTTTTATGTTTTACTGCCCTTAGTTTTAGATGTTTTTTCAAAAAATCATTTTTATCAATTAAAAAATCCTATAGGCCCATATTTTATACTGATTTTATCCAAACCAAGATGGTAGCTTTGATTTTCACAATTTGAAGTCATCTGGGAGGAGGACTATTATGAAAATAAACACATTAACTACATGCAGAACGTAGGAGCTGTCATTCGGTCCATCCAGGGGTAGCCTCTTTAATACTTTCCTTTTATTCTAAAACCACATATGTCTTAATATTTTTAAAATGTTTAAATTCAATTATTTTTTAAAAAGTTTTAATAAGATAGACTTTGTTACTACATATTTAAAATCTATACATTTAAAATATATATAGTTCAGTAGGTTTTGTATTTGTGGAAATATAACACTATCACTGCAATCTGTTTTAATATTTTAAAAGATGAGAAGCATTTATGCAATAAATAGAAAATGGAATGAGATTCACATCTCAGTCTGTCCTTCAAAATATATCCTATGTTCATTAGTTAAAGGTTGGGGGCTAGGGATATAGCTCAGTGGAATAAGTGCCTGCCTAGCTAGCAAGCCCAGGGTCCTGAGTTCGATACCTAGTACTGCAAAAAAAAAAAAAATTAGTTAAGGGTTAATAATAACAGTGAAATAAAACTACACTGGAAGAGAAGAATATTTTATATCTAAGGATTAAGACTTGTGTATCATTTATTTTATTTTTATTTTTTGGCGGTACTGGGGATGGAACTCAGGACCCTGCGCTTGCTAGGCAAGCACTTATTCCACTGAGCTATATCCCCAGCCCCTAAATTGACATATATCATTAATAGAGCACACAGCAATGTTTTGATACTTGTATACAATGAAGAATGATCTAGACAGACTAACGAATACATCCAACATGATCTACATCTTTGCCAGCCCCTGGAGAATCTGCACACCCTTAGCAGCTACTCCTCGTTCCCCATTCCACTTCCCACTCTGTACTATATTTAGTGTACTTTCTGTATAAATTTGCCTATACTAGACATTTCATATTAACTAAATCATATAATATGGGACCCTCTCTGACTGCCTGGTGTCAGTAAGCGGAAAGTTTTCACAGTTCCGCCTTACTACAGCACGTGTTAGTACTTTGCTTTTCTTCCATCTTTAAATATACCCCATTTTTCTCCATTTATTGGTTGATGAACATTTGGGTTGTTTCTAGCTTTTGGCTATTATGAGTCATGTGTTAAAAATTCATTGTGTGCAATTGTTTGTGTGAATGTACATTTTCATTAGTCTTGGATGTACAATGAGGAATTCAGCTATTACCTCATACAGTAAGCACATGTTTAACATCTTGAGGATTTGAGAAACTGTCAACCATTTCTTCATTGCAACTGCCTTGCATGCTCACCAGCAATATTCGAGGTTTCCAAATTTTCTATATCCTCCTTAATATTTGTCATTGTCTAACTTTAAACACGTATTTTTACACTTTATGTGACAAAATATATATTTTGTCGCACTTTAAACACATACTTACGATATTCTCATTACATTTTTTCCTATTAAAAATCATTTAGTATTTTCTGTTCCTCTTTTCCTGAAACTTCTATGCTGTCAAAAAACTCTACAAAACAAGCACAATTTCAATGAAACAATATATTGTACTCATAAGTATCTTAACTCTTTATTTCTCAATTTTTTTACTTTATTCTGTTGTGACCTAATCATTATGCTTCTTTCTTTCACTAATAAGTACTTTAATATGACTTTGAAAAGTGTAAGTCACCATTAACATCATTATTAGCAAAGTAATTAATGTACTGTGCACTGATACATGTAATGGAAACAAAATTAATTAGCCATGGTACCAGACCTCCCTCCCTCTCCAGTCCAAAGATAATTGTATAATTCATAGTTTTTTTCAATTTCTACTCATTACTTGGTGTATCAGAAAATCAAATGACCACCACAAAATTTTAAATGTTTGGAGAGGAGAGAATGCAATAGAAATGTCACAGCCCACTGTACTATTTTGATCCTTTTCACTTATCATGTGTGCATTTCTAATGGAGAAGTACAATATGTTTCTTTCTATAGGTGATGCTCCAGGAAGTTTGAAAGCTGCTGATAGAACTACAAATTTGATTCTGCATTACCTCTTTCTTTCTATGTTGAAAGAAATGGAAGAGTGATTTTTTAAAAAACAGCTTATGAATATACAAGAACAAAAATGAGGAAAGGAGATTCAGAGGTGGGGCAAAGGAAAAGGGGCTTAAAGGGAACAAGCCATGTTCTGTCTCCCCAAGAGGAGTGTAAGCTGCACGCAGCACAAACTTGTTCTAATAAAACTAAAATTAAATAATAGATTATAAGAAAAGGGATTTAGGAAATCCATATGAAAAAACAGGAGCTGTGCAGTAGAGAGAAAAGGAAAGTTTACCAGTTTGACTGTGAACTATATATTTAAGTTATCAATGTCTGTTGCCAGTAAGAGCAAGAAAAATTACTACATGGGACTACGAATTTTTCCTCTTACATGCTACTGAGTGACAGGTTTCTAGGTTATTCAAAGATACACGTACTTGCATACTTACAAATTTATGCTCACTTGATAAGCAAGCATTTATCATAACCTGAAAAGATGGTTTAATAGCTTCCTATGGACACCGAATTTGTTATTTGTTAAAGCTGATAGTAGCTTACAGCATTTGCATCAGCCAGATTTTCATTGATCCCAACTTTCCTTCTAAGGATATTTTGACTTGCTGGACAAACTCTTCAACCTATTTGAGACGTAAGCGTCTTATAGAAATACATTAATATGCTTTAAACTAAAATAAGAGAGATCAAAGAACTTAGCACAGTGTCCTGAGACCCAGTACATAGCAAGGAATCAG
This sequence comes from Dinomys branickii, assembly GCA_004027595.1. Lineage (NCBI taxonomy): Eukaryota > Metazoa > Chordata > Mammalia > Rodentia > Dinomyidae > Dinomys > Dinomys branickii. Next base: position 181,025 of record PVLD010000279.1, on the reverse strand, counting down.
TCAGTGGAAGCTATTTTTACCAAAATAATTTTATAAGTCATAAAATAATCGAAGCAGATCACCCCATGATATAGCTAATCATAATAAAAACACAACGAGTAGATACAAAAAAATACTGTGCTGGGATCTCAGTAAAAGGACCCGAGCCACACAGTTCCCATCCTTACTTCCAGTACATGTAACTATCACATTCATTTTTAAAATCGACATGTGCCAAGTATTTCCAACAGGATAAAGTAATTTAGGTTGTGATCAACTACATAACAGCCTACCGATAGCCCATGAAAACTTCAGAATATGTTAGTCAAGTGAAATTATATGGCAGCCACATATACACAAGAATCAGATACTCAGAAGTAACTCTAACTTACTCATCTTATGTGAGTTGCATTAAACTGCACAGTACCTCAGATAGATAAGCATACTCGTGTAAACACCGTTTATTAAATATGAAGCAATTGGGGATGCGGGAGTTGAAAGTCCTGACCAAAAATGTACACAGTGTTAATTTTAAAAGATTGGAATAACTACTTGAAACTCATAGCCCTGTCATATCTAGTCTGGGTCGTTTCTAAATGACTGTTTAGAAAATGTGTGTGTCTAACGGTCTTTAACACCTGGTCACACTAGGTAGTGTACCTCACCGATTTATAAAGGGCATGGCTTCTGAATCATCTCTGAGTTACCTAGTATGCTGCTTGTTCTAGTGGTCTCTGCTTCTCAACAGTGCATAGACATTACATGCAAAAGCAAATTTGTGACCAAAATAGAGCCTCAGAGGGTGCCTGATACACAGTCACAGTCCAACAATGTCTGTTACAAAGAGGCAAGCACACGGGAATAGTGAGATCAATTGCCTGAAACAATGACAGCTATTTTATGTTGTTCTCCCAGCAACATGAAAGTAATTAGATGCCAGTGGAGAGTATTAAGGCACCAACTTGTTTATCTGAACATTTGTGTATACGAAAAAAAAAGTTATGCTACCTTTCTGGTTGAATTATATATCACAAAAACAACATGCAAGTTCTATACAGAGAAATTCCTTCTAATAAATGCAGACAGAATCAAAGAATTAGGCTGTCATCTTTCAACATCTAATATAATAACTGATTCAACTCATAAATGAGAGATAATGCCATTAGGTGGGAAGTTGATCAGAAATTCTTTGTAAAAAGATCCAGTTATCACACATGACTTTCTATAGCCAGTCTAAGAATGTAAAGCAGCTCTTGTTTATAACCAACAAGATGAAATGTGAAAACACAACATCATTTATGAATTATTCCTGCAGAGAATATCATGCATAAAACTAACTTAGTCTTTCTATATAACTTCTTGTTTTCAGGGGTAATGGGGCAATATATTAAAAGCCTTGATAAAATAATATTTGGAAAAACTTAAATTCCAGATTGAGAGACTTTATACGAAATATCTGACCTGTGTTTTTATAAGTCAACAGCTTAGAAGAGAGAGGAGAAGGTGTAGAAAGGGAGACATGGAGAGAAAAAGGGAGAGTGGTAGAAGAATGGGAGAGTTAAGGAGAAACATAAAAGCAGGTAAGAAAAAGAATGCTTCTTACATTAAAATGACCCAAGAGAATGAAAGAACATAACCAAGAAACAACAAATAAAATGAAACCTGATTTTTAAAAAACCACTTATAACGCAAAATGTTCTTAGAAAAATCAAGTAAATGTGACTTTGAACATGGACTGAGTAGGGCCCTACATACTGCTCATTCTCCTTGAATTGGTAACTGAACCGTGATTGTGTATTTAGTGGTCTGAGAAGTGGTAGCCCTGAGCATTGCAAAGAAGACAGATCTCTGGTAGATGAAGGTGGAAAGCTCTAAGGGAAGGACCATATTTATTTTATTCATTACTGTGTCCTCAGTGGCCAACACAACACCCACCCCTGAAGGAGGCTGCTTATGTCTGGGGCGACATCTCAGAAGAAGACTGCATGTTTTATCAATAACAGGAAATAACATGAAGCTTTTGATAACATGCAAACTTCTCCAAGTATCTGAAGTTTCATTCACATTTAGAACAATGAGAGATATAGCTAAAATGACAAGAAAGCAAATTATAATAGTCTCTACCTGCCAGTCTTCACTATGCATAAATTCTAATAGAGTTATAAAAAAGCTTTTGAGGGACAGGTTTTTTCTAGTATCAGTGCTATTGACATTTGAGCTAGTAAATTCTTTGTATGTGGGAGCTGCCCTGTACATGATAGACTGTTTAGCAACGTCTTTCATTTCTTCCACCTAAAAGCAAATAGCATGTCTCATTTTTTATTATTACGTGTTTGTAGCACAGGATGGTTACATTTGTTATGGGGAGTAGGTAGGTACATGGACATGATGCTTCTTAAATTTTTATTCTTGTCTCTTCCCTTTTCTTTCCCCTACCTCCATCTCAAGATCCCCTTCACATTTACCAAAGATTTGTCTCCCTATTTTGTATTGTCTATCTTATATTTTGCTTTGTGTTTATATCTGGGTTTCTCATACAAGAAAATGTCTGCATGAGCTAAGCTTATGTCTCTGAATTGTTTCCTTTAACATTATGGTCTCACAGTGCATCTATTTTCCTATATATACTCAAATTTATCCTCCTGTATGGTGGAGTAGTCCTCCGTAGTGTATAAGTAGCATGTTTTCTGTATCCATTCCCTTGTTCATGAATGTATCAGGCTGCTTCCAAGACTCAGCTATCATGAGCTGTGTTGTTATGAACATGGATACGCATGTATCACTGCAGTGTGATGTCTTGAACTCTTTCAGGAAGATACCGAAAAGGGAGATATCTGGGTCAAAGGGAATGTCTTCTCTTCTGTGTGTGTGTGGGAAACCTTCACATTGATTTTCATGGAGACTGTAGTAGTTACAGCCCTGCCGACAGCGGAGATGGCTATATTTTCCTCGACATCTTCATCATTTGTTATTGTTTATTTCGGGACAACCCTCCCTTTTGACAACCAAAAATGTCTCCAGACATGCTAATTTTCTGAAAAGCTTAAGTTCCAAAATGTGAGACTTTCCACAAAACATCTGCCAATTCTTCTATCAGTGATTTTATTACTTTGGAAACGTTACTTGGCTTCTCTGCTCCTCAGTTTTCTCAATTATGATAGGAGTAATAATACTTAGTAAGATTGTTAATATTTTGGAATAGCAAAGATGGTGTCTCCACTTGTAAGAACCTGTGTTTTCTCCCACTGTGTGTATAATCTTGGTGCAATACGTGGATCACACACACACTCTACATCATTGAGCAGGGGACGCTTGGTACTCACAAGCATTAGTATTACAAAGTCACTCTGTACTGATGTTTTTCATGCACTGTATTTTATTCAGCAAGCTTTCATGATGGGCCCACTCTGTGCTTGATTCCATTCCAGGAGCCAGGGACCCAAGAATGAGGAACACAGGCAGGTTCCAGGTTTCAGCAGCAAAGCTGTCACTGGCAGCTTTCTCGCTCTTTGCAGCTGCATATTCCCTCTTCACAGTCTGCCTGGGGCATTCCTTGATGTAAATCATCGAAATTCTCAACAAGAACTCATACTGGTTCATTTTAAGGGCAATATTTAACAGTTAGAAGCTTCACCAGGGGCTGAGGGCATGGAGAAAATCAGACAGCTAGCTGGTTCGGCTTGACCAATGTACAATCACATTGTGTTTAAAATTGTTTGAGAGGAAAACAGTTTGGTTCTATAGAAAGCAATTCCAGTTGACAACAGCAGCCAAGCTGAAATCTTGCTAAAACTGCATCCTGTGGCCAGTCATTCTCTTAAAAGCTGATACATGTCCTAAATGGGAGCAACAGGAAGAAAACCTGGGAGTGGAATTATAGTATAACGCTGCAGATATGTTTGATTCACTGGTACCAGGAAATGGAGAGGTGCTAATTGCCATTCTGTATTTCTACATGCCCATGATATGAGGCTGCTAACAGTGCCTCTCTACTTCGATCATACCCTGGACACACTGGCATGTTTTGGCAACAGCCGGCTGGTGCTCTGTGCCTCAGAGATGCTGCCTTAACCAGAGCACAATACAACCTGCTATCGATACTTTCACAAAGCTCTCCAGGTAATTGTAACTCTGACAAGCTTCTTGGAGAACCACAGATCCATCCGAACCACAAAAATCAAAGTGTGATTTAAACTTCAATGTCTGAGGCAGTGGAAAGATATGAAAATGTCCAATTAATTAGAAAATATTACATTTCATATACTCTTCCCTGGGTCTTCCTGAATTCCTGTTCTTCTAATTCCAATCCACTACAAAAGAAAGATATGATTAAATGAACAACATAAATTCATTCTAATAGTGGATATTATGATAACTATTTTTAAGAACATTTAAGACTTTTTCTTAAAGCATGCAGTATAAGTTGAAACAAACAAAAACTAGAAATTCATTTAACTTTAGCCCTCAAAATGTAATTGCTTTTCTTGATCTTTATCATGTTTAGAATTAAACTTTTTCCTGGGCTGGATGTCAGGCTCTAATTCAATATCCAACAGATGCTCTGTATTGTAGGATAATTGGTACCAAAAAGAAGTCAATTAAAAGGAGGCTGTACTCATAACAAATGATTGAGAAAACTGCATGGATAGTATACCTTGAAAAGTACAAATATAGAAAATAAGTTATTTCATCAGTATTTTAAAATGGACCAAAAAATCAAATATCAATTTTAGAGTCATTATGTTTCAGACAAAATTGCCTGAAAACACTATAAGCAATTCCTCACTTCACTTCTGATTCACTCAAAAAGGATCATTTCATGTTCCAATAATTCACACTGTATTTTTGTTATGTTTTAGCAAGCCACTGCCTATTGTGGAAGTTTGGTAAAATATGTAGGAAAAGATGGAATCATGAAGCATAAGAAATTTTTGAATAGAGACTATTTTTAGGTGGATATTAGTAAACAGCTTTATGGTATGATAGTTTTTGCTCCCTATCCACTAGTAACAAAGACTCTCTGTGTATTATTATCATAGAGCAAAATAAGCTGATTAGTCTCTAAAACCATAAATAGCCAGATTCGTAAGTTACCCAAAGGACCACAAAAAGATGATTCACATACAAAACAGGCACAATTCCTAACAACAGTTCTCAAGCTCCAATACTATAGCGAAATCAATTATTGACCTTTTTGTAGGTTTTATGTCTGTTTGTTTGTTTGTTTTTGAGATAGGATCTTGCTTTGTAGTTTGGGTTGACCTCAAACAGGTCACAATCCTCCTGCCTCAGCCTCCCAAGTGCTGGGGTTATAGTCATGAGCCACTGCACCCAGCCAATTATTACTCTTAAAGGAATATATCTGAAAAAAATTTTTGTGTAAGATCTGTATATAATATTTTAGCCTCATTTAATGCCAAATACCATTAAATGATAACCATAAGATAATACTACGAAGGTTTATACAGTTTATACTTTGTAAGTCATATCACAGGAAACCATCATTATCCTCTTTACAGATGTGAAAATTGAGGCTTCAAACTGTTAGATGTTATTACTCCCAAATGTTTTTCATTAAAATATGCAAATAAAATTTAAAGCCAGATATCCTCGACTTCAAGTATAGAACGTCAAGTATAAGGTCCAAGGACCCACAGATACTTGAATCCTTGACTACAAGTATAAAATGTACAAATAAAATTCAAAGCCAGATACCCTTGACTTCAAGTGTGAGTTTTTTTGGTATTTTTTCTAGTACAACGGAGTAGACCCACGGATGCTCTGCCACACTTCCTTTGATGAATAATCGTAACCATTTTTTAGCAAAAAGGACAACAGAGCCTTTCCTCATTACTTCCATGGGCAGGGGCCATTTCTTTCTAATTTAGAGTACCAGGGAGACACCTTTATTTTTATTTTATTCTCCAAGGGGAGAAACTGGGCAGATTGTTCATGGAAAGGATGAAATTTGTGAAGAAATACAGTTTTGAGCAATTTTTATCATGCTTTAGTCACGTCTACCCACTCACACTATAACATTAAGAAAGAAACTCTTCAAAAGCCCTTGGGAAGTTCCATAAGGATCAAATTTGTATCGCAAAGATTTTCTCAAATTTACTTAGCTGGAAGCTTACAAATATTTAGCTCACTCAAAAACCTCAACATCCACCGATATAAGTTATGACCACCCACAGTGCGAACTATCTTCTATTGACCTAAATTATCATGTGGCTGGGACAGCAACTGTTATCTTTGTGAAGCTAAGATGTTGTTCTCCTGATTATATCTTTTGTGTCCAAGGTTTATACTTTTATCTGTGTGAGAATGTGCTTAACGCCCAACCCTTATTTTGCTCTAGACAACTCCTAAAGCTATGCCATTTTTAATTGGTATTTCTATTCCCAGAATACAGCACACTGCCTGGCAAAAATTAGCCCTTTTACTGTTGTTGTGATTTAATATATTGTTTTTAAAGTAGTAGAACAGCTTCAGGGAAATATTAAGCACCTTAAACACTGCTGTCACTGTTGTCTGCTGAGTAAGTAAATCCATGGTGGACAATCTTACCAAAACCTATGGCAGTAGATAAGGTGGCTCTTAGGGTCTGCATTTTGGACTTTTTTAAACTAAAGATTAGAGAAGCAAAATAAGTTGACCAAAAGTCCTTAGCAATGCTGTATTATGTAGCACTATCTCAGATATTAAAGATCAGAGTAAAGTCTGACTGAGACAAAGGAGACTTATCTAACCCTGGTAACTCCTAAAATATGAACTAAATCAGAATCCTGAGACCATACAAAGCAGACAAACCAGTGCTCCGGAGTGTAACTCAATCCTCTGTTCTGACTAGCATCCAGTTCCTTTATTCAGCATGGCAGACTGTGTTTTCCAAAAATGGTAACAACAGTGTATTTTTTCCATTAAGTTCTGCTGCAATGTGACCTGCAAACTCTCAAGCCAAGATGCAAAATCAAATTTCCTTCCTCTTGAATTCAGGTTGACCTCAGTATTTTTCAACAAATAGGGAGGGGTAGAGATAGCGTTTTGATACAGGAAGACTAAATTATAAGAAGTCTTATAGACATTGTTTGTGCCTCTTGGAACAGCGCAGTTGAAGCACCAGACCATGAGAGATAATTAAGAAATTATCTTGTCACTAAGGTTGGAACTGTTTACAGAGCAAGAGAGCATTTGAAAATTCTTGGAAAATGTATGTGGTCTGTACTATATGCAGGTAACCTGCTAATTTTTTATTGTAAGTTACAAAGTTGTTTTAGGTACAAATGGAACCCAGACCTACTGCAGTTATTGAATTAAAGTATCTGATGATTCCAAGTAATCAGACCCCTTCTAAACCACTCTCCTGTACCTAATAGGTGGGTTGCTTATCACCCTTTGATTATTCTATGACCTGTTTTAACCAATGTATGGAATACCTAACCCATCTCATTTGATTTCTATAGCTGACCACTACTGAGGTCAAACTGGTTAGCCCTGCTCTTCCACAAACTTTCAACACCTGTACCTCTCCACTATAGTATTTAGCATAACTTGGGTTAATTAGTCCTAATTGATTATTTGTGTGATGATTAGCTTAGTTAATATTTCTCGGTGAACTTCATGACAAAGGAGATCTGCTTTTTGCTCACTAGAATCCAGTACAGTATTCCTAGGATGGCCCAATATTTTGCACATATTTTTTGGTCAAATGAATAAATGTCACAGTTACAGGTCATTGGATGAGAGCAAGGGTTATGCTTTCAAATGTGAGGCTTGCTGACTTTATTTTCATCAAAAGTAGCAACTGTGGTTTCCAATGAGCTCTGCAAGTTCTAAGATAATAATTCTGATAGGAAAAATATTTGCAGCGCAAGCCTTGGTGGTAACAGGTGAGTAACATATTAGCCAACAACTTCAAAGGACCCTTCCTGCAAACTTCAAAGGAACCTCCAGTACCTCAGTCAGTTACAGCAAACCAGCCAAAGGCAGTGGTGAAACAAAAGTGCACAGTGTTTGTACTGGCCCAGAATGACACAGGCCTATAGGCACACCACAACTGTGCAAGTTGCTAATTCTGTCCTATCAAGTAGTTTATTTCTTTGGGCCTTTAATAAAATGCAAAAAATAAGGACAATACTTTTCATGGAATTATTATGAACACGAAGTAAAATTATCTACAGCATATTACTAATATGAACTAGATTGTTCAATACAACTAATTCCCCCTTTTGGAATGTACAACCACCTCTTCACACATCACTTAATGGATATAACAATGCAATCCACCATGTAAATAAAAATTAAAAAGTGCATTAACTTTTCTGAAGACTATAGAGCACTGGCTCCAGAATTTCCATCTGTTTAACTGATTAAATGAAAAGAAATATCTGTGGAGCCATAGTTTAACATACAGATAAGGAAGGTAGTAGGTTCATTGAAGCCTCCCTTCCAAAAGCCAAAGACCTGTGAGTTTTACCTATGCATTTCCAAGCAAGCCCTCAGATTACTTTTCATGTTTCAAGTTGCAATTCTGAAAAGCACTTTACATTCCAGGGGAGAAATATTACTGTATACTTCACATTGACTACCAGTCTCAGAAAAAAGAATGGCAGCCTGATTGTCAATGGACGGCACGGAATATAATATTGGCATGTACATCAAGAAACTAAGTCACTGTCACTATCATTAACAATTGTTAGGATCATATAAGAAAAATATAAATTAAGCAGACACAGAATATAACAAGGCAAAGAGTGTATAATGTTAAACATTAGCCCTTCCAGACAACAATTCTACAAACCTCTCTAAACTCATCAAAATGTTTATCTATACACACAACTCTAGTCTCTCAAGAACCCCTGTCTTTTTCTTTCTTCCTTTCCTTTTTGGTACAAGGACGTACCCTAGGACCTTTACACTAAACTACACCCCCACCCCTTTTTTTTATTTTGAGAAAGGGTTCTTGCTAAGTCACTAACTTGACCAGTTGCCCAAGCTGGGCTGGAACCTGGAATTTGCTGTCCTCTTGCCTGAGGCTCCCAGAGTGCTAGGACTGCTGGTGTGCACCAACACACCCACCTGAGGATTTACTATTTTTACTATCTACAACACACAATCAACCTAATAGTTAACGGTTTTAAAATAACATTTTATGTGCACTAGGAGTAGTGAAAGAGCAAATTTTTAAATGACAGATCAGAAATCATTTAGAAGGGAAAAGAGAGTCTTTGCAAAATGGTGTCAAATAGCTTCTCAGTGCAATATTCAGCACTTTGCTAAATTTTTAAATTATTTTACAGCTCGTTTTGAAAGCACCTTCATCTGAGAGGCAGATTTTGGTGGCACAGAATTCTAGGAAGAATGATTTTGTGGGTCCTTATATACAAGGGGAGATTTTGAAAGGGGGAAGGAAAATGTCTTTTGCATGTAAAATGAAACTATCTCCTTATGACCATTTCTCCTAACATCTGATAAACATTAAAGACATAATAATAAATGATTCATGTTTAACATGTTGTTCTCTAAAGATATCACCCAACAAAAATTTAGGTAAAGCAAAGAGATAACTTTAGACCTATGGTTTCTAGACATTAGGAATTTCTAGTGATTAAAAGTGGGAAATATACTGGGTAGAAGAACATGAGGACAGCAAGCTGCCAAGTGTTACTCTTGCCACATGGGTTATTTTTATATCTACTATCATTTTTACTTCAAAAACAACAGCTGTTTTGAAGATCAAAAAAATTAAAAAGCTGGGAATGTTGCATTAAATTAAATAGTAACTTCTAGAAAATTTATTATTATTTTTCCCTATTTGACACACAGTGCAAGTTTTGCCACAAAATAGTGTTATAACACAGACACTTGGGAATCGCTACCTTCATGTTACAATTCATATCTCAATGTCCCTCTAAAGCTTCATGTGCTTGTGGGGGGAGGTGCTGTGAGAGTGACTGAATCCTAGGTGCATTATACTAGACCATGGGTGCATGACACTGGATTAGGCCTATGATTGGCCCAGCACTGAATGTGGCTGATGGGCTTCCTGAAGAGGGAAGACCCACTCTGGGTGTGGGTGAAGCCAACCAACAGGCTTGTAACCTGGATGGAATGGAAAGGAAAGGAAGGAAGAAGTCTTGCTGCCTCCTGCCTGCCACCCATGGACTGTTTCTCTTCTGCCCTGCCCTTCTCCCGTTCTACACAGCTGTGGAGCCAGCAGACTCTGAGGTAAAATAAACCTATAAACTCTTTCATTGTTTAACTTGCAATTTGGGGGTATTTTGTCCCAACAACAAGAAAGTAACTAAGATGCCTGAATCAATTTCCTTAAGTCAAGTGAAGTTCATGTGTGTGTGACCTGTTCCATCTCATAAGGCCCTGTAATCAGAAAGACTGCTCATTTGGGATTTAATGGCCTAAATCTCCATATTCATAATCTTGAATTCTTAATAATTTTTTTTTAAATTCCCAATGCTTTCATTGTGCCCTAGACCCCCAAAAATTATGTAGCAGTCCTGCCTAAAATGTTTTGGACATCGTATATCTTCCAGAAGATCTTACTTGGCAGTCAGTTCAAAATTTAGTTTCTAGTGAGTGTCCAAAACACAAACAGGATTCGGTCCATTGAAAGTAAAAGGCTTCAGAATCAGGAGATGAAATAACAGATAGATATTTTACAGTGGAAGTGTGGCATCTGATTCCCACCTCCACCATGAAGGCTATTTCAGCTCTCAACGGGTAGCAGAGATGCCTTGCAGGGAAAAGTCAAACTTTATTTTATAAAGAAATGGAAGTCTGAATCACTCAAAGGAGGGGATCAGTGTTAAGCTGAGGTTGCATAGGTCTCTCACACAACACACATGAGAGTTCATACACATGAGCTGGGCACTGAGTTGGAAAATGTTAAGATCCTTTATGGTCACTCTTCTAGCACACAATTACACTTTTGAGGTACCTGCCACAATGAACTAGCCCTAAAAGCTCCACTCAGGTTGTCTCCCCAGCCGCACTTTTGAAAAAAATTATTCAATTTTGTCCATGTGAATGTGGATGACTTGTACAAAAGAAATTAATCTACACTTGGCAGCACTGAAGTAAACAAAGTTTCCTGTGACAATAACTAGCCGCATGGCAAGTGCAGGGTCCTGAGTTTGAGTCCTGATACCAAAATAAAAAAACAACTAGCTAAAATATAGTATAGCTTTGGAGTAAAATCAATATGGAATTAAGCCCAGATACTTCTGACGCTTTGTAACTCCTTGGCCCTAAGCAAGATACTAAGTCCCTCTAAACTTCCATTTCCTGTCTGTGTAAAATGAGCACAGCATTGCTTTGTGATGAAATGAATGCTCTAATGCAATGACTAAGAGGTGGCATTCTAGAGCACGCAACTTCATTCATGTCATATATACAGAATATTTTAAATGTTTGTATCCTGCCAAACGTGTATGTTAGAAGTCTAATTATCAATGTAATGGTGGTAGGAGGTGGAGGTTTTATGGGTAACGATGGAGGCAGAACCCTTGGGAATGAGATTAGCTCCCTTACAAACCTGGCCCTAAAGAGCTACCCTGCAATTTCTATCACAGCGAGATACAGCAAGAAGACACATGAGTGGACCAGGAGGCAGGCACTTGCCAAACTTTAAATCACTGAGCACCTTGATCCTATACATTCCAGCACCCAGAACTATGAGAAACAAATTTCTGTTTCTTCTAAGTATCCCAGATAGTTTGGTATTTATGCTAACTTGTTATAGCAACTCCAACAGACTAAATCAACATGGATTAAGCATATTATATCAAAATTAATCTTGCCTATCCCCAATAAAATATTCTTTGCTGTCAATCATCTTTGATCCCCCAGTACTCCTCATACTGCTCACAACTGCCCGTCAAGTGTAGATTTAAAGAGACCTAAAATAGCCTCTCATGAACTGCTACTGTCACTCAAATGTTATCTTCCCCTTTCTTCTCTGCAAAGGAAGACTGGCCTATACTTTGGACCTTTTACCATTGTGTTAAGTATTTTACTCGATGCTTACTCTTTGAACATATGTGAGTCATATGTGTTACAAATAAGGACAATTCTTTTTGTTATATTATTTCAGTGCTAGCCTAAAGCCTGCCATTAAAACAATGTTTTTCAAATATTGGTCACCTGATAAACATTTGATGGCTAAACGTGAAATGATTGGAGAATTTTCAGTCTACTCCAAAGTCTCCTCTCATGTTCATTGTGAATATAACTAAAAATTTATAGCAAATCAGTAGTTCCAAATTTGGAAAGATCAGAGCACACACAGATCAACAGGAAAGATTTAGACATTCATTCATAAAGGCAATTTGCCTTTGTTTTTCTAGACCTAAGAGTGGCTGCCCTAGAAAATTCTCCCTGAGCTTATGCAAATTAAAAGATTTATTGTCTAAGTTGCAATTAAAGAAGGAATTTGTGGACTGGAACAGTGAATTAAACATCTCTGGCCCTCCATCATCTTCATTTAAGAACTCAGTTGAAATCATCTTCTATTTGATATTCTCAGTGACGGTATGAAGGGTGAGCTTGACTCTGGAAAGGGCCCTGGATCATGGCACCCATTCTTCTCAATGGATTAATATACTGATCTTTATAGCTGAACCTGCTGTTAGGAGGTACGGCCCACGCAGAAGTGGGTCGCTGTGGGGGCAGCTTGAAAGTTCATCTCTCGCTGGACTCTTCCTCTATGGTACTCTGTTTCCCAGACACCTTCAATTGCACAGGTCTGTTCCTCCACACTCTTCCACCATGCTGTTCCTGCTTAGAACTGTCCCATCTCTGACTGAAACCTCTGTAACCATGACCCAGCTTACATCTCTCCTCCTTAAAGTCTCGGGGGTTTTGTCCCAGCAACTGGAAATTTCACAAGACAGGTCAGTTACTAAGACTTCGTAAAGTTCTATAAATGAACACATTATGCATACAAATATCATAAAATTAGTGATTGTTTGTAGTTTCTAACTATATTGGTTTACTATTGTTTTTCCACAGCTTTTTTTTGGGGGGTACCAGGAATTGAACTCACAACTTTGGGGTTGCTAGGCAGGCACTGTGCCACTGAGCTATATCCCCAGGCCTTCCACAGCTTCTAAAAAAGTGGAAATTCCTTCCAAGAAGCAGGCATGGTAAAATGAGAGGATGAGCTTCAAACATCACCTCAAAGGGCTCAGTGGCCAATAACTTACATTTCTATAAGTTTTCAAATACCGCTGATGCTACTGGCCCAGCGGTTGCTCTTTGAGAACTGGCATAATGCAGGGGCAGGATCAAGGATGGACAGTATCATGATCAAGAGCTCTGCACCATATATTTAGGTTACAATTATAATTCCTTCAACTGCACAAGATACATAATACATTAGTGATTTTTCTGCTTCTTGAATACATTTTTTACATGTGGGGTTCCTCCAGTGTAAGTAGCCTCATGTTTCCAATGAAGTCGAGCCATAGCAAGATCACAGACACATGACCTGTCTTTCGCTACTCGGATTCACCCACAGAGCCATCAGTTCAGAAGTGAGCAGTGTGTGGAAACAGGCTCAGTGGGCAACTTCCATTTTGCCATCACTGAGAATGGCAGGCGTCCAGTTTCCTCGGGCCCCAGTGGTTACAATTTCCAGTTTCCGACATCCAAGAGGCATGAGTATAACGAGGTCAAGTTTCTGGTATTTATAACCACTTAGTGCAGCAGCTTCTTCCACAGGCCAGTTAAACAATCTGACTTCTAGAAAGTCCTGCCCCAGAAAGGTTAGCCTGGAATTCCATCTCTGGCTACTCCACATTCTATTGGTGATGCAGTACTCTATAATGAATCCTTCCTGACAAAATGTATTCCCGTGTTCACTCCAGACAGTCCTGCCTGGTGGCACTCACATTCTAGCGTTATCACCACAGCCTAGATTTCTTTCTTTGTTTTTGTTTTTATTTTTTTTTTTGTACCGGGAATCAAACTCATGACCTCGTGTTTGCCAGGCAGGCACTGTGCTGCTGAGCTCTATCCCTAGCCCTAGATTTCTTTCTTTGTAAATGGAAAATAGCACAAAATGAAGACTTTCTCCAAAAAAAATTTCTATAGTTTGAATTAACTCACACATGTACATTGATTTTCCTACACATTTTTGGCCCCAGTTGTATTTCTTGTCACAAAATTCCAGTTTCACAATGCTTAATAACCTTATAAAATGCAGTATCAGTAATTTTTCACAACCAAGAAGTTGCTTTGAACTGAAGTCAACTAGTAAAAAAGAAAATCTATATATAGAGAGAAGTGCTTTTTCTTTCATGTTTTCTCCTCTCAGAATTGTAGATATTTTCAAATAAAATATTCAATATTTCAAAGTGAAAAAGAGCTATTAGCAAATTACCGAGAGGAAACAGAAAATAGCCTTGGAGGTGATGCTTCCAACAGGGAGGCTTTCCCCAGGCCATGCTGAAAGAGAGGAGGAGAAACCAAACTGTGTTTTTCCACTTCTACTTTTCTCACAGCCCAAGAAGTCCTCCTGATGCAGCTGTCACATCCAATCGGATCTGATGGTCCTGCGTACGGTTCACTAGCCTCTTATTTGGTTTACAGCTGACAACCTGAAGAACACAACTGCAATTTTTAGTTTTCATGGCAATTTTCTTTAGCCTCTAGTCCCCAGCACAGAGTCTACTGGCAGACAAACTCCTTACTTAAACTCATTTTCTCCATGCAGAATGCAAAGTATCAAGCTGGACCACACATCCACAATTCACCCTCCGCCCTCTCTTCTCTCCTTTCCTTAATGCATGCAGTTTCTGGAGGCCGTGGCGCTTTCAATTAAGAACTGGGGAGGCAGACACATAGTCAGAGGCCTCTATTTTCAGCAAACTGAAGCTGAGGAAGGTCCTTGTATATGTTCACCATCACACACCTTTCAAGAGTAGGGAAGAGGGTTTGGCCTCAGATCTGCCTGATTCCAGCACCCTCCACTTTGAACTATGTTGCGTCCTGCTGCTCCCTTTAAACACGCATTCAGAGTAATTGCACTTACTCTGCACACTTCTTAGATTGCTTTGTTTCCCGCTCCTTAAGTTGACTTGTTTCATTTTATTAGACTACAGGAAGTACTTGGCTAAGTGGATATTACCTAGACGTGTACTACAATTCCTGTTCCAATAACTGATTGCTATCTTAGTTCTGCTTTCTTAAAAATCCAAGTTACGCACTAAAGTTTTAACAGATGGCACAATTCCAAGGCAGCCAGCGTGAAGAGAAGAAGGAAAACAGCCAGGAAGAGGGCACAGTGATGACTTTGCATTGTCAGGAGGCGGAGCTGTAAATTAGTTCAGGGTTATCTGAGAACTCATGACGGAAAGTCTTAGTTTTAAATGATTTGCTACAATTTCAAACATAATCTGCTCAATTCATTTTCCATCATTCTTGGAAACTATTTTTAGATAAAGCCAATGCCAATTTAAGGTTGTGGATACGATTATCAATGCACTTTAGAGTGTTCCCAAAAATCTAGCAACACAGGAAATATGACTTCATTTTGTTTTTTCTGATGAGCAATTGTTTAGATCTTACAATTACCCAGATCTTGAACATATCCAATGTATTTCACTTGTTAAGCAAAAAAAAAAAAAAAAGATTGTATTGATCACCCGCTTTACTGTCTCAATTCAAGGAAAAATTATTTTTTCAGTCACTTCTCGACAAGTAGACATATAAAAATGATGAAGGCATTGCAAAATGGATATAAACCAAATTGGCTAGAGAATGGTACATTTAAGACTTTTGCACCATTACTATTTTTTCTCCTGAGCTTGTGTATAATCGGACACAGACAGAAAGAAATAGGAGTCAATAAATAAAACAAGTGGGAGATTTCTCAAAAGCAAATACTTTGGCTCATGTTGAAAGACTACATTGTTTATAGACCTACAACATTTTGAAATAGTAAAACCAGTATTCTCTTAAAATTTACCACATGCTGAGTGGAAAATGTGTAATCTATTACATTATTGAGTAGAAAATTTTTTCCCATAGCACACATAGATCAAGAAGATTAATAAATATTACTTTGACAACATTACTGGAAACAAAGTCCCCAACTTAATTACCCAGAGTAGGATACACTGATTATCAAGTTTTCACTAATCTTATTTATTAGGAGTCCTTTATATTCTGCTCAGGTTCTATTTACCAAGTAAAAAGGAAACCAATCCCCATTGCATTGACTAACTCCATAGCTTAGACATTAATGACCACTTGAACAGGTTTTTCATTTTATTAAAGATTATGTACATTACCTGTGATATTAGGCTTTGTGGCCTACTGCTAAGTCAGAAACCAGACATTTCTATGTATCACAAAATATGAACTATTTAGTTTGTTGTTCTTAGCAGAATCATATCTTGTTATAGAATTCTTACTTCATAGACTTCATCCACATATTTCTATTCTTGAAATGCTGGGCATTATCTAAAAATAAGACGGTGCTCTATACATAGGAATTCAACAGCTATACACAGTCAGCCAATTATATAAATGCCAGATAAGATTAACCTTTCAGTGACTAGTGGGCCAATTCTGGAACACCCATAACAATAGAACATAACAAAATGAGTTCACTTCAAATTCTTTTCTCTGGAATTTTTCTAGGTAACATATATGAATTTCATCCAAAAAGTCATAAAACTTCAATCTTCAGCATAAATGACATGTTTATATGATATTAGGTAATTTCACAAGCCTTCACCTTCCAGAATATGTTCTAGAGCTAGCTTCCCAAAATACTTGTACTTAGAATATATAAATACACAACCAAGGAAATAAACCAAAATTTACTGACAAAATGGTATCAAATTCAGTGTTTACCACTGTCTCTAGTAACTTCTGTCTGTAAAGCAGCTGGATCACTAACGCCAAAGAGTGGTAACAAGTGACTCACACATTCTCTGTCACACAGTCTTACTGTGGTGACTGTGAGAAGAATCTCACAATCACTAGAGAAGAAGAAGTTAACCAAGGTTTCCTTGAGGATCTTCATACAAATCCAGCAGAAGAATCTATTTCAATCCTCAATGGAGTCTTATATTAGTAGAGAAGAGGCTAGTGCAGTGCTAGCAGAGTAACTTAAAGCAGGCCTTTGTTTTGCCAGGCCTAAGGCTGCAAGTAGCAGTTCCTGACTGCTCCAGCAGGAGCTACTTGGATTCAGACTTTTCTGGCTGTAATTCTAACAGATCAATGTTTGCTATAAAAATATTAGTGCTTGAGCTGTTGAATCTCCTGTAGTAAATCATTGTGCAGGCAGACTCTTCATCGATGTACATGTTGGTATGTTTCACATGTAGCTACCCATTCTCCTTTCCAAGCCATCATTTACACACCAACATAAGAAAGGTCAGCAAGGGAGAGACTTGTCAGGGAGTTAATGATGTTTAAACCACCAGCCAAGCCTACTTCCTTGATAATAATTCTGATCACCATACTCTAAATTCCTATCCATAGCCCACATTCCACAAACTAGTCTATATAGGAAAGGCTGCTGGACTCCGTCAGCTTCAGGCACAGCAGTTCTGCTGAGGATTGTGCTTTTCAAATCCGGTCCACCCCCGAAGTCCTCAGCTTTTGTACATGTGACAATATGTGTGCCCATGTTTTCAACCTGATTTTCGGAGTTAACCTCTCAAGTAGAAAACATGGGACAAAAATTGCCAGTATGTCTCCAAATTCATTTCTTGCCATCACAGCTATAACTTCAGCTGCCATCCCTGAGAGGAAATCTGAAGATACCTGCCACTTAAATAGAATTCTGTCAAACCCATGTGACAGAGACTTCCTTCAAGAGAGCTGCTAGTTTGTGGGGCATAGAACAAAGTTCTGGAAGGAATTGTGTTTCCTTTGCCTCTGTGTCATTTTCCTCTTCCTTCTTATGGCAAGCACTGTCACTATACTCATTGCAGTAGTGGCTGGGTCTCGCCTTCCAATCCAGTGACTAGGTTTTCACTCTCCCCAGTGGCCAGTTCCTAAGACCCAGCCCTTCTCTCCACCTCCCACATCCGAGGGTTCCCCATTGTCTCCACTGTATTTTCATCTTTCTTTGTAAGTGAAATTATTTACTTCTATTCACCCCAACACCTTCATCACCTTGCAATTTTTAGAGGAAATGTCTCCTCTAATGTTATTTTTAGTTCTTCATATATCTTATATTTTCTCTCATGAGCAATGTTAATGCTCGTATCTATTACACTTTTCAACTCATGAGAGATTTCACTCAATATAATCAATTAATAATCACAAATTGTTAAAAGAGTTTCTGGTCTGCAATTTAAATGCCTTTATAAATGAAGACTGACTTGGAAAAGGAAAAGAGAAACGAAAGATTAAATACCTCATACTTTCTGTACACATATAATGAAAGATCACCTTCTCACTGTCCTAAAACATATTAAGGTAGAATTATATTGTAGTTTGATACTTTTAAACAGAAAAAAACATCTTTTAAAAAGTAAAATAAATGTTAAACAGCTCAGAGCTAGAGAATGCCCATTTTACTCCTAAGAAAGTTAAGTTTAAAAACATGCAGTATATGCTAAGCCAGAGATGAAAAGTTCTGTATGAACCCAAGTTGTTCTCATCCTCACTAGTGAGTCTTGCCAGAAATACCTCATCAAGGAGCTAAACTGTGAGCTCTCAGATAAGTTATCCTAGTCAATGTGTTGCTTGTAAGTTATGTAAATATCTCATTAATATTATAAAGACTACACAGATGACATATTTCATAATACATATTGTAGAATATCATAATTTAATTCATTTCATATATCAGATGCACAGGTTCCTAATTATGTAATTGCTTTAATTCATATGTAAGTTATCATATAAGGCACGCAGGTCAATCCTACATTTCACTGAACTATTAGAATGTGTGGACTCTTTACATAAGAGAGAAAACATGACAGAACTTTTAAAACTTTTCAGGGAAGGAGATGGTCACACCTCACTAGAAGTCAGATAAAAGTCTTATGTCTCTTCCTAGAAAGCATGGAGAATCTGTGCATGTGTCCATCATATATCCGCACAAATGCAGAATTTTAGCTGAGATTTCACATAGATCCAAGAGCTTCTAATTATTGATGTCAAGGTTAAGAACCCAAAAATGACACTATGACCTTCATAATGCTGTTTACTTTGTAAAACTTTTTTAAAGGTCTTTTCCATACTTTAGATCTTGAATCTCCTCTAAAAGCCTGTGTTTTAAAGACTTGGGTCACAGCCTATGGTGCTGTTGGACCACAGAGGAAACTTTAGGGATTGAGACCTAGAAGTTAAGTCATTAGGAGCATGTCCTTCAAGGCGATATTGGAACTCCAGCCCTTTTCCCTCCTTCTCTTTGCTATTAGCTGCCATGAGATATGCATTTTCTCTGTGACCTCTCCTTACGTGGAGTGCTGCGTTGCCCCAAACCAAAAATCAGAGGAGCCAGCCAACCACAAGCTGAAATTGTGAGCCAAAATAAACCTTTCCTTCTTCTACACTGATTATTTTAGAAATCTTATCATGGTAGCGAAAAGCAAACGAACAATCCGTTGATAGAGGAAAGGACCCAACACTATAAATAGCAACATATAAATATGAAAGTGATCTGAAACTACGTATACTTCCATGTTTACTGCTCAAAAGGAAAGAGAAACTGGAATAGGGAAAGGAGAAAAGAAGGGAAAAGGAAATATATCTCTCTCACACATACACCACAGTTAAGATAGTTCTACTACTAACTGCTATTAGTTTATTGAAAAATTTACACCTATGCTAGTTGATCAATTTTTCATGCCTACATCTTGTAATCTGAGCAACGATTTTGAATATAACAATATGCAGTGTACTAAATAGTCACCTACAATCTTGTTTTGAAATTTTATTCCATTGATTTTAGTTTATTTTTCTTTTCTTTAAAATAAAAAATAGGAAATAATGCTTTTTATTAAAAACAAATCCATACATTCTTTGTCCAATAATATTGTTACTACCTACATGAAGATAGAGTACTTTGAAATACTTTTACTCTAAATTGAAATATGTACTGATTGCTTACATTTCTCAAATTTAGGGCTAAAACGTATAAATTGCTGTCTTAACACATATTGAAATATTTTGGAAGTATGGTATACATTATATAACTTCTACATGTAGCTATTACAAAGTTGAAATGTGTATGTGTTTGTGATATGTTTCTATTGAAAAATGCTGACTTGAGCAATGTAAATTAATGGTTATTCATGGTACAGGTATAAGACACTGGCAAGAGTATGGGAGAGGAAGGGATGGAGACAAGATGCTTACTGTGTACAGGGGCCCAACAGGGTCAGAGGAATGACTTCTATTGTTGTATATAGAACACTAAAATAAGTAGGGTTGATAACATTAATTTTTTGTAAAGACATTTGTAGAGAGTATTTCAACTGAGATAAAATTAGATATTCAATCTACAACGACGTGGAGAAAAGGAGGAGAGAGAGATATAAACAGTAAGATATAAAATTTTGATGCAAGCACCTAGGGAGTCAGCTCAACAGCAGCTCTCTGAAGACAAAGGACAGGGTTGGAGCTTATATGCACTCTGAGGGGAGTCAGGCACAGGATAGCTGACATAGGCTGCTCAGCATAACGTGCTGAAGAGCGATTGGATCATTTTTGGCGTGTGTGGGGGCTTTGGCAAAGGTAGCTGGGAAGGAGAAACCATAGGGGTTTCTGGGAAAGAGCTAGACACCATTATGACTCAGCACTGGACTGTCGCCATGAGGACTGAGGGGGTCTCAGGCAGGAAACCTATCAGATTTTAATGTCTCCAAATAAATGATATATGTCTGAAATAATAGATATGCCAGTTACCCTGTTTTAATTGCTATATATTGTATACACCCATTGAAATATACACTGAACTGAATAAATACATTTAATTACTATGTGTCACATAAAATAGATTTTTAGAATTTTATGTTATTCATTAGATATCTAACCCTGAAGATTTGATAATCATACATTTAGAAGTCTTCACACACTACATTAATAATCCATTTTTTATTTACGGACCAGAAACCTGCTATCAGCTTACTGTGTCTCCTTTCCACTCCACTGCAGCCACTGTCGCTTGCCTTTCTGTCTTTGTTCTCATCAGCTTCACATCATGCATCACTATCTGCCCGGGCCATATCTCCCATCAGTCTCCACCACTATGAGGCCAGCACCCAAATGCAGCGTTGCCCTGCCCTTGAGGCCACTTCGTACTCTGGCCCTGGGGCCACTGAACATTGTAAAATTCAGTATTGTTTCATTTCTTTCTTTCTTTCTTTCTTTAAGAATGAAGTTGTTTGTATACAGAACAGTGGCCTTAGCAAAGCTGAAGCACTTCATATTCGCTTCCTACACACGACATTCAAATATAAAGCAAGATAAATTAAAAAGGAGACTGAAATCCTGTGATTTTAAGTAGTGGACCATGACCACAATTCACAAAGTAACAATTAAAAAGTAAAAGTAAAAATTCATAGAGATTTTTACTTTTTAAAAAACTCTACATTGTTACTTAATGAAGTTTCCATTTTAAATGTCACTGATAAGAACACAGAGACAATAGATACTATCTATGTGCTTGCAGAGAAATTGACTGAAATATCAAAATGTGACAAAATATTGATCTGTAAAAAGCAAAAGAAAAATATTTGAAATTCAGTATTTTCACATATAAGGTTAATTCCTTAAAATTTTCTGTGAGCAAATGAGATACATATGAAGAATTCAGGTCCTTGAGAGAGGAAATAAAGAATACTAAAGAAAATTCAAAGCAAAAAACTAGAATTTTAATGTGAGACTCAGAAATGTGTAAGTCTGTGTTTCAAATGCCGCTGAACAAAGTGGGTAAAATATTTTTCACAGTGTTTTACTTGATATGCTTTAAAATTCATCAACTTATGTAGGTTCAATGTGTATATATATATATATATATATATATATGATTAGATTAATCACAAACTGATCCTTTTGATAATGACTTTTCATCTATCTTATTCACATTTCAAAGAAGGTACATGTGAGTGTTTAATCTCTGTCAAACAAATGCTTGCTACATAGCTGAACAGTTTATAATCTCTTTCCATAGTCTCCATTCTTTCTGGAAAATCTATATGTCATATAATATTCTGAATGTAAGTCACCTTCCAGCTTAACCTTGACCTCAGCCCATAATTAGCAAAAGATGAGTAGCAGCAGTCATTTGGTTTGTTTCTCTTCATGTGGCAGTGTGATCAGTACTGCTGCAGCATTCCACACATCTCTGATTTCCATTATTTCCATGTTAAAGCATCTCCAAGACCCTGCATAGAGTCTTTACGGACGTACTCAGTATTCCTCAAGTGACACATACTCATACAGAAGGAATTTCAATAAAACCAACCCCCAAAGCGTAGACATTTACATGACAGAGAAAAACAAAAGCGTAAAATAAATTGTTTCCAATTTTAGAAATCTATAATTGTGATATTTTTTTATCCATTACAACAAATTCCTACATGTACATATTTAAAATTTTTTTGAGGGAAATCTAAGAGTACCACGCAGCTTTACACTAAATACATTAATTATATATTCTAATTTCTTATATTTTTCTACATATAAATATAACTCAAAATGTTTACATTGCATGCAAATTAAGCCTCATAATACACACTGAAATGATTTCTGGGAAAACTCTCAGTAGCTGTGCTCCATAAATGTTATTTTATTTATGTTAGCTGGACATACTAAGTAATTGTTAAATGAATGCATAAATGATGAATAAACTAATATTAAAGTTTAGAATCCTGGATTACTCTTCAAAGTTTATTGAACACTAGTAACCAATTCATGCACAATGTAGATTTTCATGTATTCCTTTCCCTTCAGATAGTGAGGTGCAGAAATTTGCCAAGACATACTCTTAAATGAAGATCAGTGGATGTGAAGTGGGTGGAGGCTGGGAGAGTGGAAGACTTACCAAGTTCATTTTATAGCACTTGTTCTCTGCAGCAATGGTTAGCTAAGTAGCAAAGAAGCTTTAGTTCCTTTGTTTCATATTTTTAATTTAATGTTTTGGAAGGCAAACAAATTTACCATATAGCAATTTTCAGAAATACTGAAACAATAGCGAGATCACAAAATAAAGTCTAATATCAATTCTTAAAAAGGATATATAACCTCAATTGAATTGTAATGAGAGGAATTTGAGTGATAATGCAAACATATACACACCCACACACAGAACAAGATAATTTAAATTAGAAGTGAATACATGTACAGTCATTTATTAAATTGTTTTTCTAATACTGAGTGTGGTTTACTGAGGTATTCACAATTTCATCTAAGCCACTGTGGTATTACAACATTAAGAAAACATCTTAAACTATCTAGAATAAATTTACTTCTGGAAAGTTTATGTGTCTGTAATTCATCAAGTTGAATTTCCTTCTACAACATAAGTAATGAAGTACATAACAATTCTATATAAGTTCTTTTCAGATACCCATAATATAATCAAACAAGTTACTTCCCAAAGTTTCTTGGATTCTTTGAACTAGTGAATAAATGTACTGTGATTATTTTGTATAACCTGGTGGCTACAAAGATTTCTCTAGTGCTTATTCATTCAAAGAAAATATTCTTGTGACCTTTGCTTTAGAAAATTAAAATGAACAATAGGAGAGTTTATTACATAATTAGAAGTCATAGCACATGTACTTGCAGCTTAATACTAGATAATGTTACCTTTCATTAACACTTCACAAACCTGCTAATGAACTTTGCCATTAGATTAATCAAATAACAAAGATACAGGGTTTCATAAGATGTTCAGTAATGGCACTAACCATTTTTCAATATAAGAAACAACATTCACTAGGGAATAATTTAATTTGAATGAATTAATGGCTACATTTCTGGTTTTGCACCTGCCTTAGTAAAAAAGAAATAATATATAGCAGAAGAGTCATTACTTTTATTTACTTCTCAGGAGATAAAATGGCAAGAGATCAATGTGGCATGTTCTTAAAAGGATGGTTCCACACTTTAATTGGACATTAATAAAGAGTAAGGATGTAAGAGAGTCTGCTTTTCTATCTTCTTTGCATTGTGCAAGAAATACAATTCCTGGCAGCATACATTACACTTGCTTTTTACAATTTCATTGAGGCTCACTATATTTTTCTTGCTCCTGCGATTTCATATTAAATACTGATGGGTTTCTGCCCATGTCAAGTTATCACAGCAGCCCTCTGACATGGCACAGAACCTAAAACAACACCACATTCCTCCCAGACTAACTTCCACCTTCTTCTTTCTTCAGTTTACAATTTCCCATTTTATTTTACACATGAGTGATCCCTCCTTCCCAATCAGCATCTGTTACATCACTTAGACTGCCCCAAAAAACCCCACTCTCAGCGAAGCACAATATATCCTTTATCTCTCTGCCTCCTCCTCACAGGGTCCTTGCATCTCTTTAGCAGCCCTCCCAAGTCCAACAATAAAGGATGTCTTTACCTTTGTTCTGTCTCTCACTCACTCCAAACCTTACATTTTGGTGCTGTGATTTGGATAAAGTTGGGGTGTGTGGCTCCTAAGGGCTTACTCCCTGGGTTTGAGCTCCCCCCACCAATAAGCCACATTTTCCTTTTTCTCTTGTGCCTGCCTTTACCATTGCCAGCCCTCATCCAACACCAATCTACTCCAATTCTCACAGGTGAGCCCCTCCTCGCTCTGGGAACTCCTGTCTTATAATCTCTCATTCTTGTACACCATGAGCCCATGTCAGGACTCTCTCCCATCCTTTGGGATGCCCCTCTGCCCTCTTGGTGATGATCAGGGAAGACAGATTTGTGCACCTCCTGGTCACTCACACCTTGATGAGGGTGACAATCCTCCAAAAGGTTGTGACTTGGCTTTTAGCCTTTGGCTTATCTTCAATTTAGTCACAAAATAGGAAATACTGCTTCCCAGCCAAAAAAACACACTCCACTGGGCATCTTCTAATGAATCTAAACACCCTCCATCTTAGAGAGACCGTAAAACCAAAACAACTAATCATTTACTGCCAGATGGCCTGCCCTCAATACAAACTCAACAACAGCAGCCACTGGCCTGAAGAGGACATTTTTGATTTTCACACCCTCGGAGACCTAGACAACTTTTGCTACTGCAATAGCAAATGGAGGTAAATACCCTATCAAAAATCCTTTATTGCTCTCAGGGCACATCCTTCTCTCCATCAGTCATGTGGAGTGGCCAAATCTGTTTGGCTCATGCCACATCATAAGACACTTTATCTGACACCCCTCCTGACCCTCTTGATGATGTTCCTCCTGCTTTCTCTCCTCCGCCACCATATCCACAGGCCCAGATTCC
This sequence comes from Dinomys branickii, assembly GCA_004027595.1. Taxonomy (NCBI): domain Eukaryota; kingdom Metazoa; phylum Chordata; class Mammalia; order Rodentia; family Dinomyidae; genus Dinomys; species Dinomys branickii. Next base: position 155,609 of record PVLD010000279.1, on the reverse strand, counting down.
TCAATCTCCTCAGCCCCTTGCCCAATTATCTCAGTTTCCTCAGCTTATTGTCCCTATATAACGCCCCACTCTCTCCTCACCTTTCACTGTCTCCACCTCCTCCTCATCTGCTCTCTGTTGCCATTTTCTCCACTGGCTCATCACACTTGGTCTCATTCCCCCACCCGCCATCTTGTGGTCTGCCACCATTTTGCTCCTCCTACCCCCCAGCCATCTTCTGGCTCACCCCCATCTTCTAGTAAGCCACCATCTTACAGTCAGTCACCATCTTCCCAGCCTTAACTTATGTATCTTCCGAAAGAATAGACTGGCCCCAAGGGATGGGTTTGAGTGCACATTCCTTTTCCCCTTTCTGACCTATTTCAGATTTCTCTCATCTAGGTTCCTTCTCCGCCAATCCTCATACACACGTTAAAGAGCTACAGTTTGTAGTTAATTCCTATGATCTACACTACAAGGACATTTATATTATCCTCACTTCTACTCTCTACCCCCAACAAAAAGCTCAGTTGTAGGAGGCAGCTCAACCAGAGGCCAACCATAGACATCAGACTAACCCTGGCCATCCTGCTGGGGCAGCTGCAGTGTTAAATGCAGATCCCCACTGGGATTACCAGGGAGACAGTGGCTCACAATGTATAAATATTATGATTAGCTGCGTAATTGCAGATCTTAACAAAATCTCTCATAAGCAAACTATTTATAACAAACTCATTGAGCAGACTCAATGCACTGACAAAAAATCCAGCAGAATTTCTCATCTGCCTTACAGATACTCTAACCAAGTATACAAATATAGATCCACAATTCCCTGAGGTGATTGCTCTTATCAGTTCTCATTTCATCTCCCAGTCAGCTTCTGTTATTCTACCTAAATTTTAAAAATGTGAACTCAGCCCTGGAGCCCCACAGGGAGACCTCCTCATTTTGGCCTTTCGTGTCTGCAATAATAGAGATCACCTACAAAAATTAGACAAACTAGCACATGCTAAATATAAGCATCACATTTTTGTTGTGGCACTCAGGTTTCCTAAGACAGGTAAACCAAAACAAAGTGGCACCACCCAGGCCCCTCCTGGGAAATGCTTCAAGTACAACAGTGAAGGACACTGGGCACAAGCCTGCCACAACCTGTGGCCACCACTGCGATTTCATCCCATCTGCAATCTCAAGGGTCACTGAAAATGTGACTGCCCTGTCCACCAGAGAGTAGGAAAGTCATCCAATTCCCTGCCCTCACAGGAGATCTCACTTGGGGTCCGTGGCCCCCATTAATGTATCCTCAGAGCCCTGAGTCTTGCTAGACCTCTCAGGTATGATACTCTCTTTTATCTTGTTGACATGGGGGACACATATAGTGTTCTTCCTGAATTTTCAGGCTGTTGCACTCAATCTCTAGGGTCTATCATGGGGATGGACAACCAATCTATACAACCCTTGTAGACAGGACCCATTCCCTGTCAACTTCAAACACTTTTACCCATAACTTCCTCATTGTTCCAAACTATTCTTCACCTCTGATGGGCAGAGATCTGCAAAAGCTTAACCTCTCTTTCACTTTCTTTCTCCCTACAGCTCTTGTCCTACAGAGTCACTCACTCTATAAAACCAACTCAGACCCCAGTCTTCCTCCTTCCCTGGTTGATCCCAAAGTATGGAACACCTCCAGTCTCAACTGTGCTACCCACACCTCCCCTATTTTAATTCACTTCACAAACAGTCAACCTTTCCTTGTGTTCCCCAATATCATATAGCACCCAAACATCAATAGGGTCTCAAACCCATAATCGAAAGCCTCTTAACAAACGGTTTCCTTAAAGCTGCACATTCACTTTATAATAACCCTATCCTACTAGTAATCAAACCTAATTGCTCCCATTGTTTGGTCCAAGATCTCAGTGTTATCAACAATGCAGTTACACCAATTCATCCAGTGGTGCCAAACCCTTACACCAGGCTCTCTCATATTCCACCATCCACAACTCTCTTTATAGTTTTAGGTTTCAAAGATGCCTTCTTCACTATCCCCTTATACCCTGATTGTCAGGACCTCTTTGCTTTCACGTGGATAGACCAGATACCCTCCAATTCCTATAGCTCACATGGGCAGTCCTGCCTCAAGGGTTCAGGGATGTCCTCACTTCTTTATCCAAGCCTTTGCTACTGATCTCATGGCCCTCAATCTAAAACCCAGCACTCTTCTCCAATACATAGACCACCTCCTCCTCTGCTTCCCCTCCTGTGCCCTGGCCATACACACAGCTGCTCGCCTCAATTTTCTGTCAGATCATAGATATAGGGTTTCTCCAACTAAATCTCAAATAGCCTCACCAAAAGTCAGATATTTGGGGCTCACCCTCACTTCCACCACCCACTCAATTACTGTCTACCTCAAAGCCATCCTTTGTGACCTCCAAGTCCCAACTACAAAACAAGTGCTATCCTTCCTTGATTTAGCAAAACTTCTTTCGTCTTTGGATTCTTAACTTTGCTTTCCTACCTCAGGCCCTCTATAAAGTGTCCACTGACTCCTTGTCAGACCCTCTTGACCCCACTACTCCTGTACATCCCTTTCTTCACAAGCTACAAGAGGCTTTTTTAAGAGCTCCCGCTCTCACTCTCCCCGGTCCAACTCAATCCTTTACTCTGTACACTTCCTCTCAAGGTCACAATGCTGTGGGGGTTTTAATATAGCAAGGGGACCTTCATTCCAAGCAATATCATACCTCTCAAAACAGCTAAACAACACAGTATGCAGATGGGTCCCCTGTCTACAAGCCCTTGCAGCCACTTCAGCTAAGGAGGCAGAAAAGTTCACTTTAGGACAATCAAGCACAATACACTCAGGTCATCACCTCAATGAGCTCATCTCTCCCAAGGCACTCCCCACCTTAATGACTCCTTCTCGTTTGCAACAGGTCCATATAACACTCATATAAGATGCTTCCATTAACATCTCCACCAGTGGTCCCCTCAACCCAGCCACTTTACTTCCTATCTCTCATGAGACCCCTCAACACAGTAGTGTTGAGGACTTGCATATGATCCCTACTCCCTGCCCTCAAAATAATAGCACTCCTCTCCCTACAGCTTCTGGCACATAGTTCATAGATGGTAGCTCAACCAACACAGACACTCAGAAGAGGGTAGGACATGCCATAGTCAAAGGGTCAACAGTGACAGAGGGAGGCCCACGTTGGCCAAGGCAAAATCATAAACATTTACACAGACTCAAAATACACATTCAGCACCCTCCGTCCACATGCTGCCATCTGGCAAGAAAGGGGGCTCATCAATTCTCAGGGCACTCCCATCACCAATGTACTTCTCATCCTCAAACTTCTAGAGGCAGCACAGCTCCCAAAACAGAGAGCAGTCGTTCACTGCAGATGGTACCAAACACCATCGATCCAAACACTATCAGGACATCAGGGTAATGCTTTTGCTGACATGGACCAAATTAGCTGCTGAATAGCCACATCCTTCCCGCCTTCTCCCTCTCATCCCAAATGCCATACCTTCACCCCAATACTCACCAGAAAAATTACATTTACTCCACAAACCTGCCTATCACCAAAATACACAGGGATGGACCTTTCAAGGACCAGAGCTTCTTCTCCCACACCAAGAAGCATTCACCATCATCGCCTACTTACTGCACAACTGCTTCCATGTAAGTACCCAGGCTCTGTACAAACTCCTAACCCCCATCATCACTCATCTCTCCCTAAACACTATTACTTTCCATCACTCAAAACTGCCAGTTTTGTGCCAAGACCTTGGCTCAGAGACATGTAACACCTCCTTCTTTTCCAACCCACCAACTTCGTGGACACACTCCAGGTGGAAACTGGCAGATATTCACACATATGCCTTGCCCCAAAACACAGATATCTTCTCACGTTTGTCTATACCATCTCAGGATGGACAGAGGTCTTCCCCATTGCGTGGGAAACTGCCAGTGTAGTCTCTAAGGTTCTTAAACAGGAAATTAATCCTAGATTTGGACTGTCTCAGACTATCCAATCAGATAACTGTTTAGCATTTATCTCCCACATCACTCAACAGATCACTTTGAGTATTAACATTGCTTGGCATTTACACATACCACACACCCACAGTCCTCAGGCAAAGTAGAAAAGGCAAATGGACTTTTAAAAACTCACCTCACAGAATTAATTTTAGAGCTACCCCTGCCTTGGCCTCAACAGTTTCCTGTAGTTCTAACTAAACTGAGGGCACTTCCCAGGGCGCCCACTTTCCTAAGTCAATATGAGCTCATGTGTGGTAGACCTTTTCAGCTTCACAACTTTCTCACCTCAAACAATTTCACCCCTTCACTGACTCTATCCCAAACCTATCCTTCCTTCAATACCTGCTGTGACAACATGCTGGCCTCTGCCTTCCATAGCCAATAGACACCATACAGCCAAATCCCCCTATAACTCCTGGAGACTTAATATACCTAAAGTCTTCTAGGCCCACAGGATTACAACCCAAGTGGTATAGACCCCACTTAGTCACCCTCACAGTGCCTTCAGCAATCAAGGTCACTGGGCTCTGTCCTAGTTTCACATCACTGAAGCTAAACAGTGCCCTGACAACCCCACTACCATCAAACCCAAACTCTCATTGCCAGAGTGGTCATCACACCTTCTGTCTCCCACTTGTCTCAGACTCACCAAAAACTCAGACAAACTCCCAGGGTAACACATGAATTGCTATCCTGCCTGGTATCTGATACCCTTTGTCCTGTTGACTCTTATGTTCACTGCTGGACTTTGGACTGTTTGTCCAAAGGACTTTCAAGTTCCACAAAAGATAAGTTTTACGCTTTTCTATGGAGTAAGTCTTTGGACTCTCCTCTCTACTTTGCCTGTCCTAAAACCTCACAAATATGCCTCATTTTCTGGCCTTCATAATCCTACTACTGCTGGGGATATAGCTCAGTGGAATAAGCGCCTGCCTGGCAAGTGCAAAGTCCTGAGTTCAATCCCTGGTACCGCAAAAAACCAAAAAAACAAACAAAAAAATAATCCTACTACTTCCCTCCTTCTCCAACCTGGCTCTGACACCCACACCAGCCTCCAGTTACACTTTACCTTTACTTTAGCTGATGGAGGAACAATGGCCTCAACTAACTTTATCCTCCCCCAATCCCACTCTTCAATTCATCATTCACTAGTGTCACCTTAGGCCCTATATTCAGACCTAGGACAGGGCTGCTAATAATTGCAAATATGATCTCTGCTGTCAGGTCAATGGCCTGGTTCTAACGTCCCACCCCTCTATGCTCCTCCAACAACAATGTGTCAATGTTCATCACTTTTATTCAATACCTGGGGTTGCAAAACCATAGGCATATACACCAAAGGAGAAGTCTGGAAACAGTCAGATCCCCGTATCTTGGCCTGGTGGGAAGGTAAAGGAAAGACAGAACTGACCATCTGGAATGCAACCCACCCTCAATATTTCATGGGAGAAACCTGGAGTCTTCTACAGCATGAGCAAGATGCTACAAGGAAATTTTCCTACTCTAAGGGCTCAACCAATAGCCCATCCCCCAAACTTGATGCCTCCATGACCCCTACCTCACAACCGGATATCAACTCACACAAAAACCATCCTCACCCTATTCCCCAACCCCTCTCACATGCATGTGACACTTTTTCACACTCCTCAACCTGCACTGAATGTAGGCTCTGAGTCCCATACTGACAAGATCTATATATGGCAGCTCTTTCACACCAGAATGCCTCCCACCTATCTTACCCACCTAACCCAGCCATAATAGGCCCTCTTTCTATTTACAGTCCTCATCACTGGCCAGATAACCTTACCTGTGTGCTCTCACAATCTCAAAACTCCTCTCATCAGAGGAAAAATCTCTCCCACTTCACTCATACTATCACCCCTGACCAGGATAAGGCCATCTGTCCATCCAAGGGGTGGTTTATAGGCTGCCAAAAGGGGCTTACACATGTGTCTCTCTCCACTGGACAGGGTCTTGTACCCTGATCCTTCTTGTCCCAGCCCTAATGTTAAACTCTCAGGAAGCCATAGAGTTATTGCTTTTATCACAACCCCAAGACACGCATCTCAGTCAAAAAACAAGGGCTGTCCCTGTTCCTGTCCTTAGTGGCATAGGTGTTCGCTCTGCCCTTGGAGCTGGCCTGCGGGAGGGGGAATAGGTACATCCACCCATCTCTACCACCAACTTTCTCTCAGGCTCCATCAACAAATAGCAGACATAACAACATCTGTTCTTTCACTCCAAAGTCTTGCAGCAGTCACTCCCCAAAACCACTGAGCTCTTGATGTTCTCACAGCCAAAGGAGGCACCTGTGCTATGCTGGGAGAGGAATGCTGCTGCTTTGAAAATGAGTCTGAAATTGTTATGGAAACCATAAAATGTCTTCACAACTACATCAACAAGAAATGCCAACAGCTGGGTTATGGGTACACTTCTTCATCGTGCTCATGGTGCGATAACACCTTTGGATCATGGACCACTTTCCTTCTCCTTCTCCTGGGCCCCCTAACCATGATAATAATCTTTCCACTTACAGGATCCTGTGTTTTTTAAACATTTTCAAGATTTCTCCCATCTGAGATTCGAGATTTTACTGCCAAAAAGCTTCTCTTCCTGGCTGAAACCCCCGGCACCAGCTTCCAGATGGGCATAACCCCTTGTCTTCTCAGCCCTATCGTGATGCCCCCGTCAGCAGAAAGCAGTTTGAGAGAATCTTCACCCCTTTTACCAGTAAATAGATGGGAATGATGGGTTTCTGCCCATGCCAAGCTATCATGGTGACCATCCAAAAGGGCGCAGAGCCTAAAACAACACATCCTTCTCAGATTAACTTCCACCTTCTTCCTTCAGTCTAACCACAATTTCCCATTTTATTTTCACACACGCATGATCCCTCCTTCCAGTTAGCATCTGTGATGTCACCTAGACTGCTCCCAAACCCCCACCCTCAGCTGAGCCCAATGTGCCTTGTCTCTCTGCCGCACCCTCAGAGGGTCCTTGTGTCACTTCAGCTGTCCTCCCAACAATAAAGGCTTTCTTTACCTTTATTCCATCTCTCACTCACACTGAACCTCACAAATACTATGTCCTTTTCTTTAAAAAAGGAAAAATTGAGCATTTGTTCACAGAAACCAATACTTATTCAGGCAAAATAGTTGGGCAGATTAATAAATTAATATCCATAGTCAAATTAATATTCATAGTCAAATATAAAGATAACAAAATGATTACAATAGTTCTTCACCATGGAGAGGTAGGAGGAGGCAGCTGGTGACTATATAGAATAGGTGTGGCACCCTCTTTATCTGCGGCTGGCCTAAGTACATTTCCCACTTCTGTAACTACTAAATTCAGAAGTAGACTTGGATGACTTGTTCGCATCATGCCCAGGATTATTAGAAGAGTTATTTCTTAACTGAAAATAATAATGACAACCTCCAAGGATCATGTAATGTACTAGGTCATATTCAATGAATTGATAAATGTTTGTTATGGTCATATAGTATTTTTATTCTTATAGCCTAACAAACATATGGAGGAAGATCAAGTAATTTAAATAAAATAACACAACTTTCAACTGTTATGAGCAACCAAAGTGTCATAGTTAATCTTGATTATCAGCCTGATTTACTAAGAAATTCATAAAGCACACGTTTGGGTGTGTCTGGGCTGGTCATGGGGACATGACCTTGGGTACTGGCAACTTACAGTAATGACAATTATAAGTGTTAAAATTCATGAAATTCTTGCTGTATATGAGATATTGCTCTGAGAGATTTAGGCAAATTAATTCTATTTGGTCCCTGGTCCCTACTTCGGGCTCTTTCCCCATCACTTTGCTTCCTGTTATGAAGTCAGCAGCCTTGCTCTGCCACACCCTCCCACAATGATGTTTCTTCCTTGGAACCAGCTAAGCATGGGCTGAAATCTCTGAAACTGTTACCCACAGTAAACAATTTCTCCTCTAGATCAAGTATTTGGTATATCAAGTATTTGGTCGCAGCAGCAAAACCCTGAATAATATGCAAAGAGATCTTCTGTTGTTCCTACACATGAAAGAAAACCAAAAACTGAAATTACGGCAGTAAAATAATAGCTAAGAAGATTTAGGGAAGGCAGGTTCAGAAGCGAGAGCTCTGTATGTGAGCAAATCACCCTTTCCACATACCTCGAAAACCTCCAGTTCAAGACTCAGTCACTGAGAGAGTTCTGGATTTTGCTTGAGCAAGTGCACTATTTTTCATTCAGAAGAGTGCATTAAATTTTGGTGTTATCTATGCCCATTTTTAAATATTTGGTGGACAGTAGTCAAAAAGTTAAAAATTAAATTGCCCACAAATGAAAAAGAAACTACCTGCAGCGATATATTTCAGCAAGGATGCAAAGGAAAGGAAAGAGATTCCATTAGGACGAACGACAGTGAATGGATGAAAATGTCTGTATGGAGCAATCACCTGCTCTTTAAGAGACTCTCTTAGGAAAAAGATATCGAGAACTTACAGTAATGACAATTACAAATATCAAAATTCATAAAATTCTTGCTGTATATGAGATATTGCTCTGAGAGATTTAGGCAAATTAATTGTAATCTTCACAACTCTAGGGATAAGTATTTACACTAATCTCATTTCGTAAACAATAAAACTAGAAGCAACATCATGCAGTCCACAAGTGGGTGAGAGGATTGAAATCTAGGCAACGTGAACCATGCAGAGAAGCCCTTCTGTCATAGGTGATATTTTCAGGTGTACAACACAGAGGCCCAGTCCTTAGTAGTCCTGTACATTCCTTCTGTAATCCACTGTAAGCTATCTGAAGAAGACAAATCATACTTTTAAATTTTAGGAAATGAAGTTTATATGTGTTGATAAAAGTTATACAAGATGATTATTTATATTATTTCCTGTTCAGGATCATCAAAAGTACAGTCCCTGAAGGTGCACAAGTCAAGCAGAAAGGGCATACTTCAGTGAGAAGGGAATACAGGACAAGGCAATACAAACGGGAAATCAGAGTATGAATACTGGTTTTCCTTGCATTTCAAGAAAGCCTTCACTTTAAGTAATTGTAAAGCTACTTTTTAGTACCATTTCAAATTTATTCTTTCAAATTTTTAAGGCCAAAAATCAAGCATTGCACAAAACTACAGAATTACCCTTATTGACACATCCATTTTACAAATGCTTAAATTGAATCCCAGTTATTTTTAAAGAGCAGCACATGGATAGAATACTGCTCCCATACTGTGAGCATCGTCCTTTACCCTATCTTTGAAGTTTTCAGAAAATTAAAGAGCTAGTGGATCCTACGTGTAGCTAACGCTAAGGAAATTAGAAGGAAACAAAATCCCTAAGACAAAATTTAGAACTCTTATCACACAAAGCCACCCTCAGAAAGGCATAATGAAGCATTCCAGTTCTCCCTAAAAGGCTTTAATTGCTTCAGTGTCATTATGTTTCCCATTTTTCCAACTCAGATCACAGCTATGAATTTTGCCACTGATCCCGGCTCAGCATTCTCACAGTAGATCATTGCTAGTCAGGTTGCACCTGCTTTCTGATTGCCCGCACCCATTTCCAAGTTGAAATCAATGAAACCTATTAGCATGTTCTCTACTCTGCACTTTAATTTTGGATAGCAATGTATTATTAATGTAATCATCCAGACAAGCCTGGTTCAGCATCAAAAGTAAAAATGAAGGGCTCATGATAGAGAACTTTAATAAGAATACTTATTAAATTGTATTGAAATCTAAATAATTGAATGCATATTTGATATAAATTTTAAATTGAAATGGAGCATACCCAAGTAGAGGAACTTCAATGGAGAGCAGACATCCTTTACACTTTTGAAAGACAAAACATGATTCTATGCATGTATCACTGCATTCCTGAAATATAACCAAGATCATTTATTTCTGTATCTGGAGATAATTGCTCATTTTAAAACAAGAAATGCTTTATACTATGCTTTTTTTTTTATAGAAAAAAATCCTTCTCCAAATAAGGTAAATATGGTATAGTATCTGCAATTTGTCTACCTTGAAGAAGTTTGAATTATTAGGTGCCAGACACTTATTTTATTTGGTAAAAAGTAAAGACCATCAAGATAAAAATTAATAAAGGCATTGATGAGCTCATACCCTGCCAAAACAGAGAAATTTCAATGTTGCAAAATTAACAATTAAAAGATGACATTTGGTTTATTTCTTATTAAAGTTGTCTCACTATGAAGCTTTTACTATTTGAAGAATAATGTTTATTGAACATTTTCCTAACAAATACTGATATGAGAATATGATCTTACTATCCAGCACACACAGGTTGTTAAAGCGAATTCACTTTCTCTATGCTAGGTGCTAACAATCTAAAACAATCACCAAGCAGACAACATCAAACAGTAGCAACAAAGGAACATTAAGGCAATGATCACCATATATATAAGCAGCTATTTACTTCCCATTACTCTGTCAAAAAGAAAAAAGTAAAGGAAGACAGCAAAAAATTAAAAACCAAGAGGCATAACGTCATTATGACTTCCCCAAATTTTTAGACAGAATTTAGAGTCACTTTAAGGGTCTTGGAATTTGAGAAGCCTGCCTGTTTTCTAATTAAGTTAGGAATCTGAAGCTTTGGGATTAGTGACACATGCAGTCATCTATTCCACATATATAAGGCATCTATAATAGCAGTGTGCAATTCTCAGTTCATGGAATTATAGCAACTTCTCCAAAGCACCTTCCTGTTTCTGTTCTTTTTTTAATTTTTTTGAAAATCTTCCTAAATTTCCTGTCCTATATAAACCATCACCCACAGAGAATACTTAAGGGACATCAAGTAGGAAAAATACTTGTAAAGTTCTGAACATAGTTCATACAAAACATAAGTACCCAAACTAGGTCAGATGCAGTGAGAGGTTGAAAGGAATGTACAGTAGCCCCATTATCTGTCTGCTCCAAGACCCCTAGTGGATGCCTAAAACTCTGGAGATCCTATACTCCTGTTTTGCCAGATAGAGAGATAGACAGGTGATGATAGATAGATAGATAGATAGATAAGTTAAATTTATAAACTAGGAAAAAATTAGGAGCCATAGCAGATAATAATAATAAGGCAATTATAACATTACAACATTTCTCTCATAAGAAAATATCATTTAAATATAGCATTGGTCACTCTGTCTCTCTGTCTTGCTCTGCCTCTGTCTCTGTCTCTGTGTGTCTCTTTCTCTCTCTCTCTCTCTCTCTGTCCCTCTCTCTCAACATCTAGTAACATCTAGTTCCTCTTTACTCTTGAAGGAAGCACTGCCTTCCATTTGGCATATTCAAATATCCAGCAAATATCCTCCCAATTTGGGATACTCCAGAATAAAAGAAGGGAAACTTGAGCACAAGCACCATGATACTGTAACAAGTGGTCTGGTAACCAAGACTGTTGCTAAGTGACTAACGTGCGGGTAATCTATACCACGTAAAAGTGCAGCACAAAGAAGCAATTCACGCCCCAGGCAAGATGTTGCAGGACAATGCAGAGGGAAATTTGTAACTCATGAGTTGTTTACTTCTTGAGTTTTCCAGTTAATATTTTCAGATCACAGTTATGAGCAAGAAATTCAAACCACAGAAATAAAACAGCAGATAAGGGTGCACTACTGTCTTTAAATAAAATTATGAAGTCCTATTGGCTAAGACTTGTGACTGCTTCAATATCTGCAGGAGCAAGAAGGTAGAACCAAGTGTGTATGGAGGGCAGCAGTTTGGATAAAATGATGGACAGTGCGTGCCTCCAACTGATATCAAGAAATCAGGACATATGATTGACTAAGGAAGTGACGGGTTCAGTCCAAGACCTGAAGAATCCCCAGTGGAGATACTCCAAGGAGTTTGAAATTTTACTGAGAGGTGCAAACTGGAGAAGGAGATGTTCTTACTGCTGGCCTCTTTTAGTGCTGTCAAATAGAAATACAATGCATTTCACATAAGAAGCTTACATTTTAACATAGTTACATTTTTAAAAAGCAAAAAAGGAATAAACTGAAGCAATTTTCATTCCATCTAATATATGTAAAATGTTTTTCAGCACATGGCACTAGTCACATTTCAAATACCAAATAACCATATGGAGCTACCATATTGCACAATGCAGACCAGGGGCAGCCAAAGACTTGTGCATGGCTGTATTGTGCAGAAGGTAACATAAGGACGAAGGATTTCAAATGGCAATCTGGAAACTGCCTATAGAAATGATGGGGGAACAGCTCACAAATGAGCTGAGCAGGAACCTTTCAACAGCAACAATAAAAGCATCACGGAAATTTGCAGAAGAAAAAGGAAAGAATCATGAAAAAGAGATTAACCAGTAGCATGCACAAGAAAATCCACTTAGGCAAAACTTAAAATTTCTGTAAATACTAATAATTTTAACCCTGGCCATAAACATTTCGCTAGTGCACACCAATAGAAGTTGGGGCAGATATTATTTGGAGAGACCTACAAATCAACCAAATTTGGTGACTCTTTTGAAAGAACAAAATTATGAATATAAAATGATCTGCAGTCCTAGGAAAGTGCCTGTATCAATGAGGGGCCCTAAAGTTGAACTTTCAGGAACTGAAAAATCTGACTACAAATTGGTACAAGAAGCTTTTCCAGATACATTTAAAACAGAAGCAAGAAAAGAAATTTCATGGTAAGTTCCAGTGGATTCAGGATTGAGATGAAGGTTCAAATAGATGTCAGGCCACCCAAAATTTAACATGAGGTAAACAAAGGCAAAGCCCTGGGATAGCCACACAGGCAGGAATGAGCTGAAGAGAGAATTTAAAGTCATTGAAATGCAGCTCATGTTACAACATCGGCACACTGGACCCTCTGTCGGGTATTCCAAACATAAAAGTACCCTAAGGATTGTTAAGTAAGCTTCTCTTTCCAAGTAATTCCATGCAAAATTTATCTTTAAGCTATTTGTTTAATGAAACCCTAAACCACAGATATCTAAGATTTTGTGGCTCTTTCTTACCGCTTGTGGTCCATTTAGCTTTATCCTTTAATTTTCAGAGATTTTAAATATGAAATTTAAAAAATAATCATTCAGTACTCCCAAAACAGCAAATACAGGCTTACGTCACTTAACTCGTTTGCCATACGTATTCCCAGAATGAAGCGGCATATTATAATTCTACACAATTGAGAAATCCAGTCAAGCATAGGCAGCTACCAATTTTTGAGTAACGCTTTTAGGGACTTGCATGATAAAATGAATGAAAGATGAACGATAAACATTCTTTGCAGTTTTAAAAATAAAGCTTTCATTTAGAGTGGTCTTCTGCCATATGGGATGACCTAGTTATTTACAGCAAAATCCTATCGCCATGACAACCGAGATCAAACTTTCTATAGCATCTTTGGGTTTTTTATGATGCATTCTTTCCTCTGCCCCATTTATTCTTCCCCAAAATGAATCATTAAAGCTATACTTCACAATAAACTATTTGTGTACTAAAATAACAAGAGAATTATCAGACTGTCCTTTGATGAACTACAAGAGTAACCAACACACAGTCTATAAAACTCCCTCACAGTAATCAGAATGGCTACGGGCTACTGAGCAATTTCAGCAAGCAGTCACAGTGGGGAGTCAAAGCCCCAATAGTGCAGAGCATTTTAGAGTGCATACAGCAATCTTTACGACTTCACCAGTTCAGGTCTTAAACAACCAGCAAGAGGTAGGAAACATTTTTCATACTCTATGAATGGTTGTTCAGAGAAATTAAAGACTTGCCCTAGCTTTTAATAAAGAAAATTTAAGATTTGTGATGTTACAGCTCAGAATCATGGTTAGAATCACAGGTAGCAGTCAAAGGCAACAGAATCACTCATGCGTTCATCTTCCAGGTACCACACAGTGAATGCCAATGAATAGTCTAGGTGTGTGTCTCCAGGAAAGTTTTTACACATGACTTCTTGGCTACGAATATGCACATTGTATATTTAGTTAATAATAGCAGTATTATTATTAATAACAACTGCTATTGGTTCATAATAGGCGTATTCTTCATCCACAAAAGTGGGTAACTGCCCTGTTGGGGGAGGGGGATTAAATGACTGTACCACCATTTCTTTTCTCCTACTGTCCTTCTTAAGCGCTTTCTAGTTTGCCAATTTTTCTCTTTCATTCTCCCTTTTAAAACATTCACGCATTTGGTCTTCCGAGTGTTTCAGCTCATTAACACAGAATTTCAGGAATTCCAAGAGAATAATTAACTGGGCTAGGATCCTTAGCTATCTCATATACATTTTTAATTTGACATTCAGTGAACAGAAAACTTATTATAGTCCCTCCAGTTGTGACATGCAATACCTATGTAAGCTTAGTTAAGAAAAATATATCAAAGTCAACGTACTGAGTAAATTGTAGGATTCGGTCATCAGAGAAGGCCTGAAGTCCGAGCAAAATTGATTCCATTATCAAGTGCTTTTCAAAGTGAAATTAAAAATGAGGTTTAAATAACAGCTGCAGCAACGCAAGAGAATTGCCACAAGTAAACAATGTGAATGTTACTTATTCTTATCCGAATGCCAAACATCTGAGACCATTCACAGAGATGAGAACGAGAAAGAGAATGGAAAACGACGTTTCTCTGTGAACTGTGCAGGAACCAGAGGAGCGCCATCTTCCCTGGTCTGCTTCACATCAGTCGAAGGCCAGCTGGTGCTGGTGGAATTATAACGGTGAAATACCTGGAAGCCTACCTTTTTGATCCTTCCAAAAGGAAGAAATGGCTCCTCTGAGGAATGGATGCTGTGGGGATCTGCTCATACTCCACAAACTCCTGCAATGTATGGGTGAAAAGAATCAGTGTTGGCGAGGAATGCCATGGTCGTCTGAACACTCAGGGAAGGGGAGGCTGCCCAAAATAATAAGGGGGCCCCAAAAGCCACTGGCTTTTTTTATTTCACTGTTTACTTTTTAGTGCCACCTAATGTAGTAAGTTGTCCCATGATGAAAAGAAGGTTCTGATGACACAAGCATTTTCTAAAAGAGTCTCTTGAAATCTGCTACCAATAGACTTTGGACAAACTTTTAGATAATCTCCAGCCTAGATATCGCCTCAGATGATAGTATCGCCTTAATCCTAGACCTTATCTTCAAAATGACTAGTTATGTTAAATAAGTGGACATAAATTAGGCTACTTCCGAGGATTCCTTAATTAGAAAGTACTCGTTGTAGTAGGACAGAATAATTGGTTGAAATACTATTTCTCTTCTTTTGAATTTTCTTATTTTGGAGTTTTAGACTGCCCTGTGGAAGGAAATTTTGAGAAGCCCTAGCTGGAATGGGGTGGTAATATTTTCTAATGTGGAAGAAGACAGGTCAGGAACTGGGCCTGAGCCCAGTGGGGGAACTGCCTCATAAAACACAAAGGAAAAAGTGGTCTAACTACCATGGCTCCTGGACTCTCAATTTCGCTTAAGATTCTTCAACCCCTGTGTTCACCCAGAATTAAGATAGGTAGGACCCAAAGGAACTGCTCAGTTTAGAAATGATCGTCCTTTTCAATAGTGAATGGCACACACTGAATATCAAGGAAAAAAGTGTCTGCACCATTGTTAGTCACAGAATATAAAGAAATGCAATTTATCCAGAGCACTTAAGTTTATGAACTGTGTCTCAGACTAGCTATGTGGCTTGATGTTTTTCTGAGTCTATCAAAATCAAACATTTGCCATGTTAAAGCCTTTCTCCATCTCAGTTTCACCAAGAATTATTGTTCTGGAGGGTTCTGTGGATCACCTACAGGTATACTTTTCACTTCACAATAGCACTTCAATAGATTTGACACCTTAAGCGCCCCCTGCTTCTATCTGACATAAACCTGGCCAGTGTTTCCACATAAAGGTGAAGAATTTGCAGCAATGCATGTTACCTCCGATGGCTAGACATACCCAGAAATGATGTAAACTCCTCCTATGCTGTTAACTGAACCACATTTGTCAGTTCTAACAACTGAAAAGAAGCTTTGAGTCAGTGTAACATTTCCCCATGCCTCAATAAGGAAAGAAATGCCTCATTATACAAATAATTGATATACATAAGCAGAAAAATTTTTGCCAACAGAAGACAGAATACAGGAAACATTTGTTTCATAATATGCCACAAACAATAACAATTACCATTTGTACAGTCTGCAAAAGACTAGGAATATGGAATCTAGAGTCTGTTCAGGGAAAAGAGCTACCTTAAAAGACTTTGTCACTCAATAAAACTCAGAATGAAAGCAGCAACTATTGTTGGTTTTCTGTTGCTTTGTCTATAATTCAATTCTGATCTTACTGTTATTGTACTACTTTGTGCCTCTTTATTAATGCTTTCTGGTTTCTTTTTTTTTTTTCTGTTGTTGAGATGATTAATTGTTTGACCAATTTCGCATGTCTGTATCTGTGTTCATGAATATACACTTCGAAGATATCAATAGGTAAAGCAACAACCATTGTTGAGTCCATGTCACATTGTCTGTAAATCAGTTTTGATTGTACTATTTCTTATGCTACTTTGTGTCTGTTTGTTAATATGTTTTT